>OZ014513.1:14860488-15379948 GCA_963966075.1 Aphodius sticticus
GAACAAACCTTACTATGCAGAATGAGTCATAGCATTGCAATGGTCAATATTACTGCCACTTTTAGTGATGTTTTGTAAATTGTTTTTGTTTCAGAGTTGTTTAGTCCGTCATTTTGTACAACCCAATATTATTTAATTTATACAGGATGTTGCATGTAGGCGTTATGCAAAAGAAGCGTTTATGTTGTACCCGTGCAAAGCTAGTCGCGCTTATGAGATGGCCGAACATACATCCTAGTAAGCTAAGCGCCCCAAATTCAGACATATTAAGGAATTTTTGTTACATTTGTTACTGTAGAATTTATATTTATGTGGTGCTAGTGACTATGTCAACTTTTTTAAACAAATATTTCCTTCTAAAGATATCTGGCTATTCATTTTTAAAGAAAATTGATAATAGTTGTGTAATTTATATTATATTTTATAAGTTTAACAATTGCCCCTAATTCCGACACGTATATTTTGACTCGAAATCCGACACCTCAGTGAACCTAATTCAGACAGTGATCCTAATCACGCAGTTGTGGTACATTCAAGTAAATATTGCTAAATAAGATTTATTATTAAGAAATATTAAACATTTAAGTTTTACCATTTTAAATGAAACATAGTAAAAAATAAGTCCTTATTCTTCTTCATCTGTCTTCTTTACCTCATCTGTATTTTAATGTTTCTTGCATCTGGAATTTTTAATGTTCTCTTTTTCTTGGCGCAGCTTTTTATTCTGTTCCTTTTTCGGTTCATTTCTTATTTCTCTAGAATGATTTTCTTTTGTGCTTCCTTCTTTCTTATTAACAAATATTCTCTCCAAGAATTAGAGATAGTGTTACAGACGAACAGTTTCTTTTTACTTTATTTGGGTGTTACAGTCCAGAATAATGATTTTTTTATGGAAATGGCATCAGTTCAACTGTTATCTCCAAAGGTAATAATAATAATAATACTCTTTATTTCCATAAGGCAACATAGTTACATTGGACACGTCGTACACAAAGGCAGATAAGAAAATCATGGAATCAACTCAAGTACATATAAACACAACTCAACTCAATAAACACAGATATAAACAAATAATCAGGTACAATATTCACGGAAACAAAACAACAAAACCAGCAAATAAACAAGCACAAGCTGGTAGCAACGGCTTACAGCGAACATGTCATGAAAATCGTGCAAATTGTAGAAACATTTCTCTATCAGAAGAGATTTTAAATGTTTTTTAAAACTTGACTTAGACTCACACTGTTTAATGGACGATGGTAACAAATTAAAAAGTTTAGGACCCGAACAGCTGGGAGATTTAGCCTTAAGGTCTAATCTTGCATAGGGAACATTTAAATCATTGCGGTAACGAGTGTGTATGCCGTGAACATCACACCTTTTCTGACGGAAATTTCGATTTTTAAAAACAATGAGACACAGTTCATCAATGTAGACACAACACACTGTTAAAATTATAAAATCTTTAAAAATATTCCGACACGATGTCGTGCCATTAACTCCGGCCATCATTCTCAAAATTCTCTTCTGAGCAACGAAAGCCTCACGAATGCCGGATGAGCCACCCCAAAAACAAACTCCATATGATATACGTGAACCCACCTGGGCATGGTATAACTGAAGCATTTGTGAGCACGAAAGATATGGCTTCAGTGCTCGAAACTGGAAAGCAATCGAGCCGAGTTTCTATGATAGTCTCGAGCACTGCTCCCTCCAGTTGAGATGGCTGTCAATATGAAGACCCAAAAACTTAATCCTTGATGTCGCCTCAATCCTGTTGTCGAGATACGTGAGTTCGAAGGGATCGACCAGTCTTTGTGGGCTATGAAACTGCATGAGGTGGGTCTTACCGACATTAAGATATAAGTGGTGTATCAATGCCAAGATGGCTACTCTCTGTTGCTAGTATTGCCCCATTATGTCTTATTTCATCATCTATGATACCTGTCCATATTTATGACTGGACTATTCATGATTGTAATTCCGACACCCTGTAATAGTTAGGGATTATTGATGTCCGTAATTCCGACACTCGTGTCGGAACTTGGACAATATGCGTACAATTAATTGTAATATAGCGAACGATGTAAAATATGTTATTTTCTTATGTAAATACAGCAATAGAGCCATATGTATTACTTCTAACCATGTACACAATTCCGACACAGATGTCTGATTTACACACGTCCTATTTTATCCAACTAAACAGAAATATGTCGGAATTTAGGACAGTGTCTGAATTTTGGACGTTCACCTTATTACTCTTGTTTTTAGGACGCCTTGTATGGTTTTGCTTTATTAAAGGAATTAAAATTTCATGTGTGTGAGTCATAATTTATACATCAGCAAGCATATCAAATTTTGGCCACGGTCGTAAATCTGAGGTCTACATAAATTATAAAACCTAGAAAGGAAGAGTCATACATCAACGCGTGAATCCCGCTTATCACAAAATCTTACCCTTCTCACAGTTGAACATCACAATTAATATTTAATATATACTTTCCACGGATGCGTCCCCCATTAATAATCCTGACCAGTGGCGTTCATTAATCAACACAGCTTGAATATACCTCTGGTTTCTGCAAAGATCATAGACTCATACAAATTATTTGAAATGGTTCTTGCTTAAAAGCACCATAAGTATTTCGTCAAAAGAGTTAAATAATAAATTAAAGTAGAGGACATTTTGTATAAATTATGTCTGTGACATTTTTTGGTAAAATTAATAGTTTAAGTCAGCGTTTCCCAACAAAAAAAAATATACAAAGTGTTTCAAGGCATTTCGAGTATTTTTTGCGTACAGAAAAACGTGTAACGTATTTCAATTAACCAGATACAAGTCTGTAAAGAAACGCAGTTCAATAATTGAATATTACTTACTACTGTGAAATTAAAGTATGTTTCCTGTAAAATTTAGAAAATGCCCTGTAAAATTAAGTTGATACTGTTCTAATTTCACAGGAATATGTTTGTGGAATAGGTGAATTCTGTAAAAACAATACAGAAATTTAGCTGGTATCCAATAAAACCAGCGATGTTACCGTTAATTCTTCTTTTACAGCTTTTTTGGTAGTTTATTACATTCATTTCCTTTAACAATGCAGATATTTCTCTCTAGGTATAAACTTATTTGTTCTTGTTAGTTCCTTCAAGTATTACCAAAGGAAGGGAGAAGAAAATACAAATCAAATAAAAGTACCTTTTATAAATAATTAAATAAATAAATTCATTAAACAAGTTAAAAAAAGTCATTGGTCAAAATACAAAAATTAACATTTGTTTTGAGTAAAAAGTTTTATATGGACCTATTGATAACAAGTTAATATTACTTAAGAAGTTAGAGAAGTTATTATTTAAGGTATTGAAAAAATAAGAAATAAGAAAATAAGTCCTTATGAAACATTTTAGTTAGAACAATAATTACGTTCTGAGAAAAAGTGTGGGAATAAACACCCAAGTAGAAGATATTTGTACACACTAATTTTATCTATAACAGATGATCTCTATAAAGTTAAAAATAATCTCTTAAAGTTTGTTAAATAAGAAAAAGCTTGCTCATACATACACACTGTTGAAAACTGAACTGATACAAGGTAATTTATAACTCGAGGTGAAATTTAAATGCAAAAACATACCGAATTATAAATAAAAATATGTGAAGCAGTTTTAAATTTGTTTCTTTGTCAAAATTAGTACTTACTTCAATTTAATTTAATTATTTTACGAAATTTGAAATTACACTTTAGTTTCCTGTCCGCATAAATTTGTGTCTATAATTGCAAACCACTCTGTATATTTATTGATTTTCTATGAATGGGACCAATATAATTTTCGTCATAGATGCTCAGAACTTGTCTAGTGGTAGGTAAGTTCTCTTATCTGGATTGTAAGATCAAATTAAAATCCACCACATACAACTCTGTTCTTCTCCTAGAGTACCATTATGAGCAGCAGATTCAAATAATAGATTTATTTTTCTTTTGGTACTATTGAGAGTATTGTCACAGCATCACCGTTTTCCTTGGGAAACACCACATCAGATTTTTAAATTTGTATCAAAACCACCCTAAAAATAAATAGTAGATTTTTGGTACTATTTTTCCTGTATTTTCGTATTTAAAACTGACAAACAGTCACACAATATATAATTGCAGTTTATATTAAAAATATTCTTATCGGGCTATAAAAAGGCTTAATTTGTAACAGAAACAGAAACATTCAAAAACTTCTCTAAATTTACACGCTTAGTCATGTAATAAACACTGGAAAACCGCTATCTTTGGAGCAAAACAAACCCCCAAAACGTGTACCCCGGCGGATTTAGCCCGGCAAGACAATAACTCAAAAGTTAATTACACCTCACAGCTCACTGTTTCAATTGGACGCCTCTCGCACATCACCGGGGGTTCTCCATTCAGCCCTCAGCGGGGGGGTGGTAATTTACGAGCGGCTGTCCTCCCCGAAAAAAGTGTTGTCCTCCATAAGAAATCACCCACCAAGTTCCAACACTTAATTAGTTAGCGACTGGCACAGTGTGAAGAGGACGCTTGCCATCTAGCGGTGTACAAAGTAATCAATTAGCCGAAACAACCCAGATGGAAGAGAATTTGTACTAGAACTGGATTTTGCTTGGTTTAACGAATGAAAAAAGGAAAACTGATATATTTTATCAAAGTTATTTAAGCAAAAATCTAAATTAACTCTTATTATTCTCTCGTTGTTCTGGGTTTTATTTTTTTGAAGTTTTGTAGTCTCCGCTGCACATAGGGGTATTTCGAGCAAAGAGCTGCCCAAAATTATATTTCGTTCGAATTGAGCTAATCTGAGTTGGTAAGTATTGTTAAACGTTCTATTGTATATAACTACATTCTAAATGTTGATAATACTTCTTTGTTTTTCATTTTTGATGCTCAGATAGGTATAGTCTATAATATAGTTTTTATTAATTTGTCTTATTTCATTATACCATTATTATTATTAGTTTTTTTTATTGATTATTATAAATTATTATCAATATATTAACCCATATAGCATATCGGAAAGGGATACTACATAAAAATACAAATTTAAACATAAATTGTAACATAAGGGAACTATGAAAAATAAACGTAAAATTTTTGTGGCTCTAAAGTCTAGAATATTATTTAACTTCAGTGTTAACTTTTAAAATTTATTTGATGATTTTCTTCAAATTAAATGTTTATCATAAAGCAACAAATAAAATGTGGTACACATTATATCATTATTATTTTTAGTTTTTTTTATTGATTATTATAATATTATATACTTCATAAAATGCAAATTTAAACTAATATTTGGAACATAAGAAAACTATGAAAGATAACCGTAGGCAATAATTGCTACAATATAAATGATAATAAGTATTATCAAATTCTGATTGTTTACTTGAAATAAAAAAAATCTGATGTGGCCAGGCACATGACTTTATCATACTATATATAAAATTAATAGTTTAGCTGCATGAGACTCTATTTGATCGAGATCGGCCATGCCTGCATTAAAATAAAACTACTAGAACTAATAACAATATTTTGGAGACTGTGGCGAACTTAATAATAAAATTATAAACCCCTAACCACAACAAGTATTTTAGAACCTAAATACGTATTTCAGCAACTAAGTTGCCATCTTCAGTAGAAACTAAAAAGAAAAGAGATTAGCACTTCATAGTATCTTTACTGGATATTGTCCAAGCAAATCACTAGTGGAAGTGACGTCCATGTTAAAAATTAGCCTATATATACCCATTGTTCGTCACACCTCAGTGAATTTTGATCACTGAAGCGTAAAAAACATGTTTTAATTAAAGCAGGTCAAACAATGGCGAACTAGGTATAGGACCCCTGTCTGAATTTATTAATTTATCTCTATTCAAGTGAATAAAGATACTTTCCAAGCTGTTTAGTTCCCTATTATTTGACACAGCTTTTACAAGTTTTAAGTCATCTACAACTACTTTATGACCTGTGTCTAAAATATGTTGAGCCACACTCGATTTTTCAAAACGATTATATTTAAAATGAGCTACATGTTCTTTGAACCTAGTTAAAATTGTTCTTCGAGCCTGGCCAACGTATTCTTTTTCACAGTCATGACATTTGATACAATATATACCAGATTTATCAAGTATATCTACCTTATCCTTTGGGTTTCCAAGAAGGTTTTTTATGCTATTATGAGTCGAATATGCTATACAGAGATTTTGTGATGTAAAAATACTTCTCAAACCCCTCGTATATGCACAATCGAACGGTATTTTAACATATTTCTTCTTTTCTACAGACAAAGTATTTAAAGTAGATATTTGATTTACATACATTTTTTGATTCTGCTTCTTAATCATTCTATCAACTATTTTCTCAGGGTACCCATTATGTAAGACAGCATTCTTAATAAACAACAATTCTTGCTGATATCTATCTGCGGACAATGGAAATTTCAATAACCTATTTACTAAACAACTAATAAAAGACAATTTTTGTTGAAAAGGATGCTGCGTGTTAGTATCTTTCCGATACACGTCAATTTCTATTATATTTTTGCTATTCCTGACTACCAGAGTATCTAAAAATGGAAGTTGGCCGTTAACTTCTTGTTCTACAGTAAAGTTAATGGTGTTGAATTTAGAATTCAAAACGAAAAGAAAATCTTGAATACTGCACTTTTTGGTGTCAAAAATGGCAAAAATATCGTCGACATACCTAACCCAAGTCTTAGGGAAATATGGTGCAATAGACTTTACATTGGTTTCAAATCTGCTCATAAACAAGTTGGCAATAAAAGGTGAGAGACAGTTACCCATTGCAGTTCCCTCAAGTTGTTCAAAAAACTTTCCGTTTATTTGAAAACAATTTTGAGACATACAAAGGGCAGTCAATCTTACATATTCATCTATTTCTGACGGGTCAAAGTTGTTATTGCTCAATAATTCCCTAAGAAACTCCAAAGTTTCCGGAATAGGCACACTAGGAAACAGTGAAGCAACATCAAATGAAATCAACAATTCGCCATCCTCTAATTTTACATTGTTGACCTTATTGATAAAGTCCAATGAGTTATTAACTCACCTACTTACCAGTTAGCGAAATGGTTATCGAATGAGTTCAACAATTTACCTGTTCCTCAACCAAGCTTCTCTGTTAATAACTCATTGGACTTTATCAATAAGGTCAACAATGTAAAATTAGAGGATGGCGAATTGTTGATTTCATTTGATGTTGCTTCACTGTTTCCTAGTGTGCCTATTCCGGAAACTTTGGAGTTTCTTAGGGAATTATTGAGCAATAACAACTTTGACCCGTCAGAAATAGATGCATATGTAAGATTGACTGCCCTTTGTATGTCTCAAAATTGTTTTCAAATAAACGGAAAGTTTTTTGAACAACTTGAGGGAACTGCAATGGGTAACTGTCTCTCACCTTTTATTGCCAACTTGTTTATGAGCAGATTTGAAACCAATGTAAAGTCTATTGCACCATATTTCCCTAAGACTTGGGTTAGGTATGTCGACGATATTTTTGCCATTTTTGACACCAAAAAGTGCAGTATTCAAGATTTTCTTTTTGTTTTGAATTCTAAATTCAACACCATTAACTTTACTGTAGAACAAGAAGTTAACGGCCAACTTCCATTTTTAGATACTCTGGTAGTCAGGAATAGCAAAAATATAATAGAAATTGACGTGTATCGCAAAGATACTAACACAATCAGGTTTATCCCTAATGATTCGCAGCATCCTTTTCAACAAAAATTGTCTTTTATTAGTTGTTTAGTAAATAGGTTATTGAAATTTCCATTGTCCGCAGATAGATATCAGCAAGAATTGTTGTTTATTAAGAATGCTGTCTTACATAATGGGTACCCTGAGAAAATAGTTGATAGAATGATTAAGAAGCAGAATCAAAAAATGTATGTAAATCAAATATCTACTTTAAATACTTTGTCTGTAGAAAAGAAGAAATATGTTAAAATACCGTTCGATTGTGCATATACGAGGGGTTTGAGAAGTATTTTTACATCACAAAATCTCTGTATAGCATATTCGACTCATAATAGCATAAAAAACCTTCTTGGAAACCCAAAGGATAAGGTAGATATACTTGATAAATCTGGTATATATTGTATCAAATGTCATGACTGTGAAAAAGAATACGTTGGCCAGACTCGAAGAACAATTTTAACTAGGTTCAAAGAACATGTAGCTCATTTTAAATATAATCGTTTTGAAAAATCGAGTGTGGCTCAACATATTTTAGACACAGGTCATAAAGTAGTTGTAGATGACTTAAAACTTGTAAAAGCTGTGTCAAATAATAGGGAACTAAACAGCTTGGAAAGTATCTTTATTCACTTGAATAGAGATAAATTAATAAATTCAGACAGGGGTCCTATACCTAGTTCGCCATTGTTTGACCTGCTTTAATTAAAACATGTTTTTTACGCTTCAGTGATCAAAATTCACTGAGGTGTGACGAACAATGGGTATATATAGGCTAATTTTTAACATGGACGTCACTTCCACTAGTGATTTGCTTGGACAATATCCAGTAAAGATACTATGAAGTGCTAATCTCTTTTCTTTTTAGTTTCTACTGAAGATGGCAACTTAGTTGCTGAAATACGTATTCAGGTTCTAAAATACTTGTTGTGGTTAGGGGTTTATAATTTTATTACTAGAACTAGACAGATATGTCGATTAAAGCTGCGTTCGGATATTGTACTCCGTTGACACCGGGTACACCGTCCAAATGACACTTACGTGTTATTGGGTGTAAAAAGTGTAATGCAATATGCGAACGCAGCTTATATTGACAGAAGTTATTGCCAAAACATTAGCGTTTGACACCAAGACTACCTACTGTTATTAGAATCAAAAATCTGACAAATCCTGGCTACTAGTTTTCATGCAGTACGACCGATCTCGTAGAAATAGAATTTGCTCATGCAGCTAAACTATTGATTGTACCAAAAAATGTTATAGTGATAAATTATTCAGAAGTTCCTCGTCATTAATTTATTATTTAACTATTTCAACAGAATTCCAGAAATGGCGGCTTATATGCAAAATCTTTCAAAAATGCTAAGACTAAAACTCCAGTTCCTTTGGACCCTCTTCAACAGAAAGCTTTTCAGCTCTAAGTTTGGTTATGAAACTTCTAAATATGAAGCTTCGTCCCGATACCTTTAGTAGTTTCTCCGAAATCGTCGCCACAAAAAACGGGTACACACACACACACACACACACACATACACACACACACACACAGACATTTTTTTGTACCTTGGTCAAAAATGTTCAGGGGAGCCAAAAAGACATATTTCCGCTAAAATCTCAAAAATTTTTTTGGCACGATTACAATACTTTACATACTGCGTATGATAAAGTAAAAAATCTGTATTCACTGTAGGCAGTGAATGAATTTAAGATTTCTTAGGTTGGGTGTGAATAAGAATTCCAACTTCTTACACGATAATGGCTCATCCACGCCTAGCGTAAGAAACAACTTGAATTAGTTACTTAATTATTCAATTAAGTAATTAATGTTATATTAATGTAAGCTAATTAAAACTTTGCAACACCTTTTTATGTTTTTGGTTCTGTAAAGAAAATGCGCAAAACGTAATAATAGAGTTAACAAGTTACTAATTTAAGCATATCATAACTTCTTTTAATTTATGTTCATGATTTAAACAATATCTCAATAGCCCATATCAATCCCACACCAGAAAAAAATATAGAGGTTGAACGGAAAACAATAAAGTTTTTTTTTATAATCTCGAAATCCACATGCGAAATTTCAACTCGATATCAAAACGACAAATTTTCCAAATTCAAAAAAACAATCTCGAAAAATTTTCATTCGGGGAAGGTATGTACAACATCGATTACATGTTTTAAGCGTAACAAACAAACAATTAAAGTTAAGATAAACGTACGTAGTAGCAAAAATCTGATGTGGCCAGGCACATGACTTTATCATACTATATATGAAATTAATTGTTTAGCTGCATGAGACTCTATTTGATCGAGATCGGCCATGTCTGCATTAAAATAAAACTAGTAAAACTAGACAGATATGTCGATTAAAGCTGCGTTCGGATATTGTACTCCGTTGACACCAGGTACACCGTCCAAATGACACTTACGTGTTATTGGGTGTAAAAAGTGTAATGCAATATGCGAACGCAGCTTATATTGACAGAAGTTATTGTCAAAACATTAGCGTTTGACACCAAGACTACCTACTGTCATTAGAATCAAAAAATCTGACAAATCCTGGCTACTAGTTTTCAGGCAGTACGACCGATCTCGTAGAAATAGAATTTGTGCATGCAGCTAAACTATTGATTGTACCAAAAAATGTCATAGAGATAAATTATTCAGAATTTCCTCATCTTTAATATATTATTTAACTATTTCGACGAAATTCCAGAAATGGCGGCTTATTTGCAAAATCTTGCGCATGCAGCTAAACTATTGATTGTACCAAAAAATGTCATAGAGATAAATTATTCAGAATTTCCTCATCTTTAATTTATTATTTAACTATTTCGACGAAATTCCAGAAATGGCGGCTTATTTGCAAAATCTTTGAAAAATGCTAAGACTAAACCTCCAGTTCCTTTGGACCCTCTTTAACAGAAAGCTTTTCAGCTCTAAGTATGAAGTTTCGTCCCGATACCTTTAGTAGTTTCTCCGGAACCGTCGCCACAAAAAACGGGTACACACACACATACACACACACACACACACACACACAGACATTTTTTTGTACCTTGGTCAAAAATGTTCAGGGGACCCAAAAAGACATATTTCCGCTAAAATCTCAAAAAAATTTTTTGGCATGATTACAATACTTTACATACTGCGTATGATAAAGTAAAAAAACATATTCATGTATGGCAAAATTTATGAGCATACGTTTTAAAACTAACCACTTTTCCGAAAATCACTTTTCGAGATTACGCATAAAAAATCTGATGTGTCCAGGCACATGACTTTATCATACTATATATAAAATTAATGGTTTAGCTGCATGCGATTCCATTAACCATTAACAGAAATATATTAATTAAAGAAAATACACATTATGAATTAACATAATTTCAAATGATATAAAACAAACGGTGCCTTGCGCCGTGGGCACTTATCCGAAATTGTATTTACAAATTTGAAATCTTTACGATTTACCCGCCAGTAAGTGAATAGCTTGGCGGGTATATTTTTAAAAACAAACAACGATAAAACAATAAAAATGCTTTACTAAAATATTTAAAATAACGTAAAACGTTTTTATCTAAATATTATTGAATAAAACATGGACAGTATGGACACACACACAGCACGCACACGCAGCTACCACCACCGCCTTTGCCGTCTCCTTCGTTGATCGGGCTCAACGTCATCTTCATCGCTGACGTCCCGCTCAGCATCTATTTGCAGAGGTCCTGCCGCTTTGCCTTCGTGCTTGTCCCCAGGCTGGTCAGGTGGTTCCGGCGCAGAGCTATTGTCAAAACATCACCGTATGACACTGTCTGTCATTAGTTCTGTCACAGTTCTGTCATTAGAATTAAAATCCTGGCTACTTAGTTTTAAGGGCGACACGACCGATAGCAATTTGAATCTGCTCCTGCAGCCAAACTATTAATTTTACCAAAAAATGTCATAGACATAAATGATACAAAATTTCCTCTTCTTTAATTTATTATTTAGCTGTTTTGCCGAAATTACAGAAATGGCAGCTCATTTGCAAAATCCTTGAAAAATGCTTGGAGGAAACGTCTAGTTCCTTTGGACCCTTTTAAGCCAAAAGCTTTTCAGCTCTAAGTTTGGTCATGAAACTTCTAAATATGAAGTTTCGTCCCGATACCTTTAGTAGTTTCTCCGGAATCGTCGCCACAAAAATCGGGTACACACACACACACACACACACACATACACACACACACACACACACAGACATTTTTTTGTACCTTGGTCAAATATGTTCAGGGGACCCAAAAAGACATATTTCCGCTAAAAACTCAAAAATTTTTTTCGGCATGATTACAATACTTTATAATACTGCGTATGATAAAGTAAAAAACAGGTTTTCACCCTTGTTCATCCGGTATATTTTTTACAGGGGTGGTATTGGTGGGAACGCCAGAAATGACGTTTAAAATAGCAACCTAAATTTTTCTAACAAGGATTTGCCTTGTTCCTAATTTTTTAGAAGCTGAAGTCTAATTCGACTGAAAGGTCATACTAAAAAATCATTAAAAAAATGGACTGTGTCGAAGTATAATTTTTTCATGTAAAAGGTATGTTACAAACTGGAGAAGAACATACAAAATACAAACAAGTAAAAAAATACTTGACTTGAACACGCTATGTAACATAATTACTAATGTTTGGAAAACACATAAGGAAATAGCTTTCTTAACAAATTTTTTAACAAATAATAAAAAACAAAATTTAACAAATATTAGCTTGGATTAATTGCAAACATAGTGTATGCCTTGAACTTCTATCTCCATCTTGAATAAATGTTAAACAACTTATGCAACACTTCGAAAACAGAACAAAATAAACGATGATAAATATTCGCAGTCAGGTACACTTGTGCACTGTGCACCAAATAAATTGACTGAATTCAGATTGTTGCTACGGCCAAAATATCAAAAACATTACGAAAACAAAGTTTTTACAGCACGACAGGGAACTATTCAACTTCAAGACAAAAATATGAAATATATTCCCAGTTAAAATTTCTGATTTCGACTTTTGACCAGCTTTTGTTATCACCTACCCCTACGTGCGCTGTAGACGTTGTACTTTACGTGTTCAAAACGATTCTCCATTCAATTAAAAGCATCCTATTTTACTTCTCTATTTACCCGTAGTTCTATCCTAGGTAGATACCTGAAAGAAAAGAACCGGGTGTAATTTTCCCTACTTATCGTCGCTGGCGAACTTTTGCCCGCTTTTTAATGGCTCTCGAAGTTTAATATCTGGTCGGGAAAATCGGAGATCCCGCTACTTTCGCAGCGAGGCGGTAGGATTAAAAACTACGCTGAAAGCGTTAGATTTGATTTTAATGAAAATCGGATTCGGAAAAGTTTTCGACGAAATTAACTCCGAAGTTAAGCATCTTGAATCATTGATTATTTGATTGGTTCCGTCTGCCCGTTGTTTGAATATTAGTCGAATGTGTTTTCTGGTTCCCTTTTTAATGGAAATATTTGTATGGTACACTGTTTTAATATTTACTATTTCGACATGACGATATTTGTTTAATTAATATTTAAAATTTGATTCGAATCAGAACACCCACGTTTTCTTGTTTCTTGTTCTGTTTTTGAATCAAATATGAAATAGTCCCATTTAGACTCCAGTTTGTCCTATTATCTAAATAAGGACTTTGCCATGAATTATATCAGCTGTTTGGGTAAGTGAAGCTAATTCCGGGAATATACTTCAATAAATCACCTCAACATCAAAGCTAGCGACTCATCGCACTGGTGGAACCAGCGGTGCAGAGTGGCAGCCGTTAAGATACCAGGCGGAGTACTTAATGCCCTCATCCACATGCATAAACAGACAGTTAAGTCTAGAGTGCACGCAATTCTGGCATACGATTACGATATCAATTATTGGGTGGTGATAAATTGAATATTACGCTAAAGAGAGAGAGAGAGAGAGAGAGAGAGAGATAGAGAGAGAGAGAGAGAGAGAGAGAGAGAGAGAGAGAGAGAGAGAATCTATGGTTAAATTCTGCTGGAATGCATGGTATGTACTATACTGTGCACAAAACAGTTACGAGAACAAATTTTTGAACGCCTTTATATTTGTTCAGGGAATTGTATACAAGTGATATAAACCTTCTTTTATTGTTTTCTAGATTTTTAGTGTCAAGTTCACAAAATATTTTCAAAAAATTTAAAAGGAAATTATCATTTTGTTTTTGGATTGAAAAATCGGCCACAACAGCTCGAAAGTAGCCGAAAAATCTAAAATAAGGACGTATATGAAAAAATAAGCAATGTAAATAAAAAAGAAAAAGATTATTAACGCCAAACTAGTAAGAAAATTATCTTCAGCCGGGCCGATGTTAAAATACCCCCTACCATAAAATATTTTTGGTGTGTATTTTTGGTACACAGACGGAGAGACGGACATAGCTAAATCGATTCAGTTTTCAATGCTGAATCGTATGAAAATATCATTTGTCCTAAATGTTCATAAAGTGACATTTTACATCTTAGATACCGGCACGAAAGCAGCTTCTTTTTGCGCCCTAGGGCAATAAAGATTCTATATGTCAAATATATCAAATATTTGCATTCAAATTGTAAATTTGAAATCGTCAATGTCAATTATTGGCGATTAAGGTTATAAGTTTGACAATTAGTTGTCTGTATTGCCACTCAACTCCGAATTGTTTGTATTGTTATTCATTTCCGTATATACGCATAACACTGGTAATGTCAAAATTTTTGTTATCTACGACTCACATATAATAAGTTCATGGCATAGATGATATAGATGATATAATCCCTATCATGATACGCGCAAATGATTATAGTGATACTAGCTTTGTGTAATAATGACAGTTCGTTCAAATAATGACTTCATTATTTGAAGGAACTGTCATCATTATACGAACGTACTGTCAAAGTCAGTCTAAACCTACGTGGATGACACTTATTTGACATTTCGCCTCGCCACCATTGACAAATACATTTAAAAAATTTGATATGAAATGGAATTTATGAGTCGTAGATAAAACGTCGTATTCGACTCGCACACAACTGATATAAATCGCTCGCATGTTTATACGCTTGCCTACGGCTCGCGTATAAACTTCATGCTCGCGATTTATATGCTTAGTTATGTGCTCGTCAAATAATATACTACTATCTACGACTCACATACAATAAGTTCATTGCATACGGATCTATGACTATATCATTCCCATCAAGATACACGCCAACGATTATAATGATACTAGCGTTGTATAATAATGACAGTTCGTTCAAATAATGACTTCATTATTTGAAGAAACTGTCATCATTATACGAATGTACTGTCAGAGTCAGTCTAAACCTACGTGGATGACAGTTATTTGACATTTCGTCTCGCCACCATTGTCAAATACATTTAAAAGATTTGATATAAAATGGAATTTATGAGTCGTAGATAAAACGTCGTATTCGACTCGCACACAACTGATATAAATCGCTCGCATGTTTTACGCTCGCCTACGGCTTGCGTATAAACTTCATGCTCGCGATTTATATCCTTAGTTACGTGCTCGTCAAATAATATACTACTAATATTATTCAAACGGAGGAACAAAACCGTTGTAGGACATAAAATTTTGTATGCACCTCGGGCATTACTTGATGTTTATACCCTCGTACGACTTAAAAAGCGCGAGGGCCGATAGGCCCGAGAGTGAATATGAATGAGGTATATGAATGAGGTATATGAAGGGAGGTAGTCCCATTTGAAAATCGAAAGTAGGGGTGGCTGGGGGTGAAGGGGTGGGACCTATGATTAAATTAGAACTAGTTTTAAAGTTCTCCCTTTAAATAAAAATTGACGTGTTTTTGCTAAATATAGTGACGTCATTATGTCAAAAGTTATTCCGAGTGGGAAGTTTTGAAATGAACGCACTGTATACATATTTTTATGTAGGTTGCACTTCGATTTGTATTGATACTTATAATTATGGAAAGTGGTTTTACATTGTTTATGTACAACGCACTTAAACGTGTAGAATATTTTCTTGTGATAAATTACACTTTTTCGTGGCTACAAATAACCAGTTACATATCGTGTAAATTCTGCTAACAGTGTAGAAAATTTCAATATTTTAAATTTTTTATGATAGTATGTATTTCAAATTACTAGTAAAAATTTCCGATAATAATAACCTTTATATTATGGTCTTTTTATATTTTTTGTTCATTTATTTTAATATTACTGGAACTTTGCTAACAAGATCAAGTATGTTGTCAATGTTTTAAAACTTGATTTAGTTGAAGTAAAATGTTTAAGTAAAACTAAATATTATGTACTGGTATTCTAGATGTCCCAGGTGTCGCCTAAATTAACGAAATACTGTTACGGAAACGCGATTTTACTAGGCTTTGCACTTTACACGACTTTGCCGGGACTTCACCAATAATGCTTAAGGCATCATACATGATGCATAAGGCATCATGCTTAAGGCATAATGCATAATTCCTACGCCTGTAGGAATCCTTCATTTTTAATAGTGATTTAAGAGTAAATGTTAGTCACCGGCCTTAAAAGTTCGACGAAACTGAGGCGCGAGAGGAGGGAACAAGCCGCGCCCACTGTACACTCCGCAGAAAATGCAAGCAACGCACTGATTAGATGAGGGGAACGGCGGTATCGTTCTTTGGCGGCGAAGATCAAAGGGGCCGTGCGGTGTCGACTGGCGCCGAACCGTTTCCTAATAATTTTGTGTATGTGACTATCGCATGTTCTGAAATGCTTTTCTTGTATATTTTAAATACAAATACAATTCCACAAAACAGTACAGTGATACAAATTAATTAATTGCTTTATTATAACATTCCTATTTTACTACTAACTATGGTTGAAAATTTTACCTTTTGTATGTTGAAAAAAATTGTAGTTTTGGTAAAATAGACGCTTTTCTTACATAAATCATTCATTGCTTTACATTTATTATTATTAGAATTAGTAACTAATTATCAGTTAGCTCCGAAGAAGCGAACAGCATGGTTCGCGAAGACAGTAATTATGAATTTTTCCTCACGGCATAAACCGATAACTATTTATCATCTAAATTTAAATGACTCTGGCCGTGAAAGCATTCGTACTCAGATACTTATTTAAATCCATTTAACGTTTTCTTTGTGCATCAATAATCTCGAATGTCTCGTTCGTACTGAGCAGAGATCGATACTTTCAGGTAAAACACACCTCACAAAAATTCAAATTTTTATCGGGTGACGCAAGTAGGTGTTAGTAAATATAATATTCCTATTCTAATTCTAGACATAGCTGAATACTGCATTTTGAAATTTTACTCAAAATTATTATTGCTATGTATAGACTTGGTAGTATACGTACTTCAATTTCAATTGTAGGTATGAGAAAATATAGCGATTTCGATAAAACAGGCAGCTTTAGTTATATGTATAAGTCATTTATTATATATTATATAGATACATGTTCAAATATTTTACACCTTTATAAAAGTTTTATGCCATATATGGTAATCCGGCACGCTTACACCTATAAGAGAGTATTGCCCAAATTAACTAGCCAAGTTAATTAGCGAAGAATTACACTACACGTATAATATCTACATATACACTTACCGCAGGTACTCTCGCAAGTTATTAGTTTTCTTCGAACGCGGGCCACATAAAGGCAGCTGATTTTTTAATTTGCCCATATTTCTAGCGTCTGTCCTACGTCTGTTGTAGAAGTCGAACTAAAGCCAACCATCCTACATAGATTGCGATTGCCCTGAATGCATTGCCAAGCGACAAGTGTTTGGTATTAATATTATTTTCTAATCTAAATACCAATATATTTGAAATTCTATGACGAAAAATAAATGACTGATTAAAAATTAAATTACTTGTATTTCCGTAGTAATAATTTATTTAAGTCCTATTAATTATTTAGTAGTTGTAACATTGTAAGTAGGTATTGCGGTTGTTGATTATTCTTCGTTCCGTGTGTCGTACGGGGACTACACTATAAACCCTCGCGGGAACATGCGCTCCTAATTTATAACTCGCTCTTTGCTGTCTGCGTAGAGTCCATCAGGACGGCAAAAAATTATTTCTCGTATTCGGTTTCTAGCCTATTTTGGTCGAAATTCAACAATTCATGTTGATCACATACACTTCCGCAAGAACATGCTGTCCTAATTTACAAGCGAGTCGTTGCTATCTACGTAGCACTAGCACGGTAAAATTTATTTTCGTATGGCTTTCGTTTGCCGGGCGCGGCGCCGCTACACCTCCCGTGTCAACATGCGATCAATATTTTTGTTAGGCCGAAATTGTTCAATATTTACGATTCCCCTGGCTACGTATTCATGCTGCTGCTTCAGACTGTACCATTTGAATTTGATTGTTCGAAGAAAATGATGAGGTGTTTATCCAACAGATGGCTGCATCGTACGACTATAAAATATGTTATTCTCGTCTCATTCACATGTTCAAAAAAGCAACGGTTAAATCATTACAACATTCATATTTTGTTGTCATTTTTTTACACAAGTTCATGAAGGCTCAATGCAAAATGTTGTAATATTGCTTTTTTGATGTTTGGTTCGGATTTGGAAAAAAAATAACAAAAATTACCAATTATTGGCTTCTTTAGCAAGGGTAAAAAAACAAAACAACAACGCAAATGAAAAGAAGTGGCATTCGTACCCGGTGTAATATACCTTTATCTATAATGTAATGTATTACACGTGATTATTAACACACAATTAAGCTCGGGATGTTTGGTTTTATGTAGTGTTGTTTTGTAGTACGCTACTACCTCTAGTGATTCCTCTTAATGCCTAGCATAAACGAATCATATGCCTCAACGTCAAAATCACGACTTAATACCACCAGCCAAGTTGCCACCCCCCACCCCCCCTCTAAACACATGCATAAATGGCCCGTTAAGTCGTGAGCGCACGCAATACGATCAAGATATTAATTATTGGACGGCGTAAATTGAATATTACGCCATTGTGAGGTTCGACTAGAACCTCGAGGTCGTTTCACCTCCCGGAATACTCCGGGGCCGGTTATTAATGGCCCCCCCTACACCCCTCGCTGCCATAATATAACCTCG
The DNA here is from genome assembly GCA_963966075.1 of Aphodius sticticus. Lineage (NCBI taxonomy): Eukaryota > Metazoa > Arthropoda > Insecta > Coleoptera > Scarabaeidae > Aphodius > Aphodius sticticus. The sequence continues at coordinate 14,879,363 of OZ014513.1, forward strand.
TTCTCGCAAAATACACTTCGCCAGCTGCGTAAATTACTTTCTGAACGTATGGTTGAAGCATGTAACGACCCTCTTATCGTGTAAGTTACGTTGGGTGTAAGAGGGAGTTCGGGAAGTTTGGTTTTGTACGAGATTTTGGTTGACACGCAATTGGAAGCAAATTTGTTTTTATTTTATTTGGAGACGAAATTATTATGGTGAATTCTTGATTTGATGGTCGGAGGGTACGTTTAGATTCTCAGGTGTGCCAATCATAAAAAAGTGGTTGCCAAATGTTAAGAAAATTACATTATTCAAATAATTGCTTGTTGTAAGGCAAGACAATCTTATATACCTACAGAAATATTTGCAGCAAAGAATTGTTTTGGTGACCACTTTATTTTGAATTGATTCTTCAAATAAATAGATACACAGTTTGATTTTAATATTTTTTTGCTTTCAATATAGACACATCTCATTCTTTCAAGACAAATAGTTTTGAAAATAGTATGATGAATGCCAATCTGGAGATTAATGATTAATTCAAAAATATAAGAAGTTTAATACACCAGTCAATGAAGCCTTTGGGGTTGTAATAATTTCACACCGAATAAAATAAATACTGATAGGCTCAGAAAATTTCCCAGAATCCAAAAATGCAATGTAGTTTTTCCAACGTCACAGCAAATAGTTTTAATTAATTAAAAACGTTCTATATGCGGTTTCAGTTTGCTTCACCCGATTGAAACCAAAAAAATACCGGTTTGTAGAGCAGCAAATTCTTTACTTTGAGGAAGGATCATTTTACTCCATGGTCCACTAAAATTTTTACGCCTATGCTAGCATAAAATTTAAACTAAATTTAAACTACTAACATGCTAATATTTAAGGAGGTTATTCTTGGGTCCATTCTGAGGAAAAAAAAACATGTGTCCTAAAGGTCTTAACTTTTGAACTACAGGGTCCTAAAGTTTTTTAGAAAAAGTTATTTTTTTATGATAACTTCGGTACGACTCTTGATATTTTTGTGAAACTTAGTACGCATCTTCTATGCATTAAAAGGCATTTCCTGCTGTACAACATATTTTTTTAGTTCTTGCCAGTGGCGTTTGTGCGGGGTTTATATTAAATTATTTCAAAGGGAAAAGAGATACGCCACAGCTTTTCCTAAGAGTAAAAATTATTTCTTAAATCCTCATTCCTTTCTTACCAAATCTGGCCTCTTGATTTTGTTGTTTAACGCACGGTTTTCGCTTAAACAAATAAAATTCATTCATTTGCATCTCTAAACCTCTTATGAGAAAAAACCATTTAAATAAAATACAACTTTAAACAAAAATTTATTTAAGAGAATTTTTAAACGGTAAAATTATAAAATTAAAGTAATCTAATAGTATATTATTATACAAGTTTTATAAGACGTCAAATTGGCGCACGAGTTGTTTTGGGCACGACGAGCGTAGCGAGGAGTGCCCAAATGGAACGAGTGCGCCAATACGTCTTATAAAACGAGTGTAATATACTATTTTTTCTACTTTGCGTCATTAATTTTATATAAATTTAGAAATTGTGGTTACTATATTGCGCTAAATTAGAATCTAGGGTATTTCGCGGGTACCACGTGGCAGCACTGTAGTAACTGTCAACTTCGTTAAGGATGAGATCTATGAGATAAAATCTTGACAAAATCTAATTGTGAATAAAATTACTCTACTTTAGCCTACAAGTTTGAATAAATATTCAGCGAGGTCTCAACGATGATCATAATGGAGCTTGGGGCAACACTTTTAACCCTACTGTGATAAACACATGAAACTTAACCTAAAAAGTCAACAACTTTAATAGTGGTTTCATAAGTATAATAATCAGAATAGAAGTGTTTGGCGGTGACTGATTAGTTACTTCGAAGAACAAGAACTTACTAAATTGTTTTAACGCCTAACGTTTAATAGCGGTGTCTACCTAATTCCGCTACGTAGCCGTTGCGGCTTATATATTTACCAGCACTTATAATTGAAACCCAATTTTAATTTCGGCAAAGTAGTTTATTAGAATAAATTATACTTAGTAAAATTACATGTGATGGAGGTAATACAAATATGTTGCACACAACCAGAACTAAGACGAAGTCGAAAGCGACGGACAAAAATGAATACGAATTGAGCCGAACAGAATTCGGTCGAAAATGTTACCGAAAACTTATACGTTACATAAACTAAGAAATCCTCTACACTTTAAATGTACTATAGCTTTATACGTGTATGCTGATAAACCATTGATTGCGCATATACAATCTCGTAGCAGTAATTAAAATCATTCATATCTACGATGTAGGTTTGATCTTCGCATAATACCTTATTTAAGTAAATGTGGGCCTTGAATTATATCTGAAAAGAGGATTTGATGTTTAGTTGAAAAGAATGATAACGATCACTTACCAGAGTCGTAAAACATCACCGAAAACGTCATGCTGGCGTATTTTGATGAACACAGCAAAATTAAGAAAGCCACAACCTTTGGCCATACTATAGCAGGCTACACGCATGTTTAAATATGTATAGAATATTAATAATTCGCAATTTATGCGATTGCAAGCGATTAAAAAGAGGCAGTGTGTGGTTATGTATTGTACGTTTGACATTTGGCATTTGATATCAATGTGTACCAATCCTGGCAATCTTAGACAAAAATGTTACTGTTTTCGGTGTTACAATGTGTTAATTGTAACACCGAAAACAGTGTTACAATGTGTGCATTGTGAATGCAAAGTAGAAAAATACATTTTGGAATGAATGTCGTATCAACGTTATCATAAAAAAAGATTTTTTCTTAAAACTTTAGCACCCTGTAGTTCAAACTACAGGGTGCTAAAGTCGACTCTGAGGACATATTATGTTCTTATGAATTTTTTCCTCAAAATGGACCCAAGAATAACCTCGTTAAATATTAGCATGTTATTAAGGAACACCCTGTATAGACAAGAAATATATAATAATATAACTTGTTTATCTTCTGGAATCTCTCATTTTGTTCTTGTTCATGCATCATGTACATTTTGAAATCTAGCAAAACATATAAACCCCTGCTCCGAGGGGCTCAAACTCAAGAATAAGAAAAATAATTTGTTTTATTTTACTTCAATAAATTTACAGACCACCAGTTATTATCTTTAAAAAAATAATTCCTAACATTTGACTCAGATATCAGAGCATTTCACATAGTCACATACTGTCCTGGTCAACAAAGAACAAAATCTAAACGCAGAAATGTTAAATTGTTTCTATTTTTTGAAAAAATGGATGCACTTTTGGGGAAAAAAAACAGGTTTTACTTGTTAGATTTTGTTCATTGTTAGTGAGGAGAGTCACGTTGCTTAGGTTTTTGTATTTTTGACAAATAAAGCACTTGAAGACTTGTAAAATGCTGTGATACCTCTAGCCTCAAAAATACCACCATATAGTGACCATCTAAGCCTAAAAAAAATATGAATTTCTCAAGTTAAATGGTTAAGAAAAACTAAAAAGGTTAAATTAATTCAAATTAATTCAAGAAGGCAAAACCGTAAGTAACACAACGTGACAAAACAACCAGTTTCCATATTATCACAGACTGCTTTGAACTGAGAGAACATTTTGTTGTTTGAAGCGGCAGACTTATGTTTTTATTAAATTGTAAATAACGTCGACTAACTAACTAAATTCATACGGAAAAAGTGATTCCTAGTAATCTGAAGTCTGCTTATTTTATTTTTCTTTTCAGAGCAACACTATTTTGATTTCAGATAGATCATCCTGTATTCGGTGACATAAACCATAACATAATGATAGATCCTGAAATAAATGTGCCAATAAAGTCTGTGTTTCTGGCAATACTATATTTCAAATCATTGCGCGTAATTTATTTCAACAGCTGCTTTGTAGAGGGTGCTTTGGACTGTGTCCAAAACGTATTCGTTAAATTAAGCTTTTAAGTATTAACGTCATATTGAGCACGATATAAAATTTTCCTGGGCTTGGAACTATTTCAAGTAATATTGAGAGTGACTGCATGCACTCTCATGATTAATTGAATTATAGTTTACATCATTTTTTTGCCATAAAAAAGTACTAGGGCGGAAAATCGATCAATACGAAAGGGTCGAACCAAACACGGTCGTAAAACATATTTCTTCTCTATATTATATAGTTTAAATTTACGATTTAATCTAGATCCCTTGTAGACAGAAGCCGGGGTGGCCATAATAAAGACATAAGGGTTGGCCGTAAAAGTCAACAAGAAACTAGCGACGTACACAATAAAGAGCGCTTTTTTATTAGAAACCGTAACATTTATGGAGGTGGACCGTAGCCAATACCTGGCCTCATATTGAGGGTTGTTACTTATACTCCCCTTAGACGACAGAAATCTGTATTACCGATATTAAGTTACGGTATGCCTCCATAACTTACGGGTCGTATAGCTTTTTATGGTTTTTGGGGTGTAAGATTTAAAGTTAGATATGTTAATAAACGAATAACAAGTTTAAGTACATTATTAAGAAAAATAATGTTGACGTGTGTTTAAAGAAAAGTTAAAAATTGACCCTATATATGATCAAAAATGCTGCATAACCATTCTTTTTTTATTAGATATAAGATGCTTTACATATTGAAACCAATTTAAAAGATTTATCAACAGTTTAAATCTGAATTCTTAACACTAGGTACTTCTCTCTAATAGGCTATCCACTGATGTCCTATATTTACTTTGTCCTAAACAAGAGGCACTAACACTTCACTCACTGTGCTCTGCTTTTTACACACTTCACTGATTCACTAGTTCGAAGGGTTTAGTTCTTTTTAGTCTTCTCACTAGATTCTGATTGTCCAGTAGCTCTCTACGTTGACGTGGTGGCTTAGGCTAGATTCATGCTTAGTGGCGAATGTTTTTATCTCTTGGATGACTTGTGGGCCACCAAGATCACGGTGCAGGTCACTGTTCCGTATGTACCAAGGAGCGTTAACCATATTCCTTAGTACTTTATTTTGGAAAGTCTGGATTCCTTGTATATTGGAGTTTTTCGCGCAACCCCAAAGCTGGATACCGTATAACCAAATCGGTTTTAGTACTTGGTTGTAAACTTGTAGTTTGTTATGTACTGACAACTGAGACTTTCTTCCCAGTAGCCAGTACAGTCCTCTGTATTTAAGGCCAATCTCTACTTTTTTCTTCTTAACGTGTTCTTTCCATCTTAGCTTCGTATCCAGGGACATACCCAAATACTTTGCAGTGTTCGCATATGGAACTATGGCGTCGTTAATCTTGACATGAGGTATGTCCTCGATTCGTTTGTTTGTAAAGTTGATGTGGACAGATTTCAGTTCGTTGAGCTTGGTCTTCCATTTTTTGGGCTATTTACATATTTTATTACTAGCTTGTTGAAGATTCCTAGTAGATTCTCCAATAGTTGATCCCACTGCCATAGCCATTAGAGCCAGCTTTTCCAGCTGTGGTAGATCACGTGTAGTAGATAGAGAATTGGTCCTAAGACATTACCCTGGGGTACTCCAGCTTTTACTTCTTTTAGTTCCGAGTATTCATCGATCTGTTTTATTCTGAATAGTCGTATCAGATATATAGGATGTTAGCAGCTTGACGTATTGTAAAGGTTGCATACTCTTTAGTTTGTGTATCAATCCTTCGTGCCAAACCTTATCGAAAGCTTGTATCACATCAAGAAAGATTGTTGCTGAACAATCTTTCTTGATGTGACACAAACTTTGCATAGCCATACATAAAGTAACATAACGTTAGATTAAAACATTCTATTATTCCGAATACGGTACGTTTTTTTTTTTTTTTTTTTTTTTTTTTTTTTTTTTTTTTTTTTTTTTTTTTTCAATCTTTACCATATAAGTAATTAGTTTTTGAAAGAACTATTTTAACTAACTAAATATTTTTGGAAATGAGGGTAATTAAAAATACGTATAAGTAACACTTGGAAACAAAACTTCTCAACATTAATACCTATTATTTGGTTGCATTTATTGGTTTGACTTTTTCGATGTTTCACCATTTTGTTCTACTTAGTGACGCTCATTGACGAATATTATTTTACCTCCTACATTGTTTATATTATTTCTGGTTTATCTTCGCAATATCAGTTGAACATTGTTTCTAGAGCTTTGTGATTCGTATTTTGTTGCTTTGTTATTCTGATTTCTTATATATTTGGTAGTATTTTTAGGTTAGAGGTGGTTTTTAATTCAAACATCTACACCTACGCACTCGTTATATGTTAATTTAAGATACTTCTGACTGTAAGTAGTTTTACCGTCTGTATTTCCCGGTTTTAAAGTGCTTGTTTGTTTTAATTTTAGAAGACTTGAAAGTGTCCGTAAGGACGAAACCGGTCGTCTGATATCAATTAATAATAAAGAACAGTTTTGAACAGATCCAACATCGTTTTCCTTTTCTCTAATTAATACCTTTGTTTTCATGAAAACTCATTACATTAACTTTATTTCAACGAACAACTGCATCAGTTTACCAGACACACACACACGCACACACAAAAGCACAGACACAGCCAACAACAAACCTCGAAATGCAACGTACCGCGTAAAGCCCAACTCGCCAGCAGGACAAACATCCTGACATCCTGTCCGGTGCATCCAGGGTTTTATGGGGGGTTTCAATTTAGAGGATTCCTTTCCGCTTTTTAGTTGAAATTAAATTCGGCGTTGCGTTCTGCCGGCAGGGCACCGACAACTGTTCGACACCCATAAATCTGCCTCGGTGCTGGCAGACCAAAGCCCGGCGCACTTTTAAAAGTTACAGTTGCGAGTTTTAGCAATTCGCCAAAATCCGCTGACCAGAGCTGTTTACGTGCCATGCCCGGAGCACACACGTACTCGCGTGACTTTGGCAAAATTCGGAACACGATGAAAACTAACGGGGTGTGCCGAAAGGGTTAATTGTAAATTTCGCAAAATCCGCAACAACACGTCAGATGGCGCGACTTTATCTCGACGTATGGAGACATCCTGTGCAGGGTGTAACACGATTTATCCGAAACATTTTAATCATTAATCAAATGTCGTAAGTGTTAGATTTACACAGTAGTTATAAATGTTAACTATAACTTTTACTAGAGTGCGGATTCTAAGCATTTTGCTTGGACAGTTTTAATGTAAGCAGTTTAAGAGCTTAAGGATCTCCACGAATTCAGAAAAAATAAAGCATTTGGCGTTATTTTTATTTTACTTATTTTGCTTTTTTCCCGGATTTTGCAGATATGCGCTTATTTTGCCATATTCCTGCTTATTTTAACTTTTTACGGATATTTTGGGATGTTTATGCTCGTTTTTAGGAGGTTTAGGTCGTAGGTCTGCGCATTTGCGTCTCAAAAATCGAAAAAGGTCACTCAAAAGCGCCTCTTACTGCATTGTGTATACCAGCTATAAACGTGCGCAACACAACAGGTTTTCGACTGTTTGTAGTATTTGAAATGCTATTAAGGATAAATGGCTGTCTGCCACATAATAAAAAAAATCCCGAATTAATTATTCAAAACAATAAAATATTCTGCCATTCTGCGGAATGTGCATGGAAACAATAAATTACAATTATTTATTTTACGGTTAGTCTCTTGGTAGTGATTGTTTTGATTTTAGGCCAATTTTGTTCAATTTTGTCGCTTTATTTCACAGTATTAAAATGAAAATATTAAGTTTAACATTCACTTCTTAGCCATACTACATTAATACATTGTTTCAGTAATACATATTAACTTAATTCTTTTTTTGTTCAATTTGTTCAACTACGTTTAAATATAGATAAATTGGACTAAAGGGAATTGGTCACGTGGTTAAATCTGCGCCGAAAAATTCAAGCTCATATGCACGCGCGCAACTAGGTGGAAAACCACATGCTTCTTAGTTCAATTAGCAACAGAAGCAAACTGTGTCAAGTTACATTGAACTCCCATGTACTTAACACGGTATACCTCTGAGGTGCTCAATTTATCTCTACCTGCGTATAATAAGGGAATACATTTTTTTTAAATAAAATATAAAGCGTTTACTTATTCTGTATAGTTTATTTCTATTGTTAAGTATCAAGTTCCTCAGTTATGCCAATGTTTTTTATGTGTGTGTGCTCATAAATATATATGTATATACAAAAATAATACAAGGTATACGTATTCTTATAACACTTTTTGTGTGCTTTGTTTCTCATGTTTCGTGGTTATTTTAAGCCCTTATTTTCCAAAAGCAAATGCTTATAATTCCGCACTCTCCTTATAACTATAAACCACTCAATATCATAAGTCATAACACACAACGCTACTGCATTCTACAAGGTTGAGGTCACACACCCATGAGAACAAGTATGAGCAATACCTATATCCCCACGGTGAGTCACCCCGAGGACATGATTATATACAGTGCGTATCAATAATGTTTATCTCGAACAGTAAGAAATTTGTTTCTGCACAAAAGCAAATTTCTACCACTCTATTGCTAACTTTAGGGCTTGTTTAATTTTGCATACATCCTATACCCATTTCACTTAGTGTGCTTAAACCCATTTCTCTGGCAGTGCTTGACAGGTCACAATGATCAGATAAGACGTAAGAAATAGAAAGTACTACAATTATAAAACATCAGGGTATTGTTTAGATCCAATGTCTAATAATTTTCATGACCAAAAACATTGAACGTTTGATAAAAATGAAAAAAATCATTGTAATCTTTTCAGTAATTTCAATAACATTTATAAGGGTTTTATGTTTAGGCTGTTGACCTTGTTGAAGTCCTCTTTTTTCCGGCATTTATTTTGTCACCACTGGAATTTAAATATGTTCAATAGTTCTGAATCAATATCAACTCACATACGTTTTGAAATAAATTAATATTCAAAAATACACCCTATAAAATTTCCTCTGTGTTTGCGAAAAGCACAACACAAAAAAAAACAAACTGCGATCGACAAACAAATGCCACTCCGCCGAAATGCGTTTTTAATTGCGATTTTATGTTTGAATGCACCAGCAGAATTGCTGCCCGATAAAACTACCGAAATGGTGGCGATTTGATATTTTGGGCTGTCTCGTTTTGGGGCAGAATAATGGAAAATCGTCATTGAATTTTAATGCGGCAGTAACCAAACTTTTAATGGTAATTCGCATAGAGCCAACGCTTGGATTTATGAATGGAATAGTGGGTCATTTCATATGACGTTATAAGAAAATTTTCTCATTAACTAAGATCCCTTAGAAAATAAATTACTCATAATTGTTTTAATGTACAGCCGAAGAAAAAAAGATCTTTACATGACCGCGGTAAGCCTACACCAAGCGTAGGTCGGAGATTGTCGGTCGTCGTATATACCTGCTAAAGCCATAAAACCGAAGGGTCAGCTGTTTCATTTCATTTTAAGTTTTCTGTATGTAGATGGCATGAAATTGAGTTTCGTATTAATATAATATATTTTCGATATTTGGAACGAGCGAAACTGCCGCTCGTAGCTAAAGATTGTTATTCGTTAATATTTTTGTTTCGATTTGCAATTGCAATATTATTTCATTTATACTAAAATACATAGTAACGTTAGGTATAATTATAAAAATTTGAATTAGGCACATATTAAAATACTTTATCACCTTGCTACGTCGCCTAAAGGCAAACCGATTACTACATCGGATATCCGCTGTCAATATTTTTTAAATGAAGGTAATCCCAGATAAGAATTTCATGTAAGTGAAAAAAATCTGATTTGGTTTCTACTTCGTCGCAGACCGAGATAATATACTTTTATCTAAACATTTTTTATATTTATTTAATTTAAGTTATGATAAGTAATTGTAAAATGGCAACTGCGTAAACTACAAAAAAATTCACTTAGATGGATATTATATATTTTATTTATGCATATAATTATGTATACAACAAAAATAATATAAATATAAAATGAGAATAGTACTTATAGATAAAAATAATAGGTAGATATATAACAGTAAAATATAATTCCGGGCCTTTAATTTTGTAATTTAACCGAGTTTGTATTACCAATTGTTATGCAGCAACGGATAACCTTGAATACAACCATTTTGTTTTTTATGTCAATTTTCTGATGTTCGGATAAAAGGTTCAATGTTTCAAGGTTTCTAAGGGACCCTTTTGAGGTGTCTAGAATATTGGAGTCAGCCAGTATAAATTTCTTTATCATTACAAAAATCAAATTAGCGATGAATTGACTGCTCGTTTTTTCCACAAAAATCTAAATTGAATACTTGGAAAATCAAATATAAAACATACAAATAATCCTTACCATATTCACAGGCCACTCACAAAATATGTTATCAATTTCAATTCAATTTTAATATCAGTGCTTAACACAATATTCAACAAATTTGCAGATACGACCTTTAGAACTATAACAGCAGTATACCGACTGAAGCTGTCGGTATACCTACTTACAATAAGAATTAATTTACTGTGTATTTTAAAATACATTACATATTACAATGCACTATTGTCAGTTTCGGATATCGGAAACATATATACAGTGTGTCCACGAAAGTCCGCACCATATGGAAAAAAATTTTATTGTGTATTTCTCAGAAAATTTTATGCTTTATAAAAGTTGGCGGCTTGTATGAAACTAAAACTGCAACCGTCAAATATGTAAATTTCGGTGCCATATACCGAGCGATTCAGAATATATGAATTTGTGATAAAAGTAAAGTACCTTTATTTTCATTATTATCGATAAACTTTATCTGGAAATGTTGTTTAGAAGTAAAAATTATATTCAAATATGAAATCACAGCCACCTACCTTGAAAAAAAATATTTTCAATTTTTTTCTTAATTATTACTCTTGTGACAAATATTAGTAAATGCCAGTGATACTAAAAGGTTCTTTTTAATCTATTTTTTAGAAATTTGAATACATTTTTTATATTTTTTGTTATTTTGGTATGGTAACTAATGTTTAATTAGAACTGGCGCAAAACTACTCATTTTCTTGGTGCGAAGTTGATATATCACCCTGTAGATATTAATATATCATACAATAACTAATTTAGGAACGTGACTTACCTTTTATTCAGTTAATATTAGTGACTGTGGATAGGTTTATAATAGTAGTTATCCATCTACAGCGAGCGATTCTCAAGTGGTCGTACGCGCGGTACTACCACTAATGAAATTTTATTTTCCCTAATAATATTTTAATAAAAATAACTAAAGCATCAAACATCTATTGTTTCGTGAATTAATTATGACTGACTTACCCGTTATTAAGTTAATAACTATTATGAATATGTTAATAATGCTAATTTATTATCTATGAACTTATTTTATTTCTACTACTAACGATTACAAAAATACATACATTATTACAAATTAAAAAAAACTTGACATTGAAAGAATTGTTAAATATCTATTCATCATGTTTCTGTGTGGTGTCCGTCCCGTTCTATGCATAAACACATTCTTCTAGAAACATCTTTGGCCGCATTACTAACAAAATTCGGAAAGAAATCTAACGGGGTAAAGTCGGGGGATCTAGGTGGCCAGGACCTTGATTCCGAATTTCTGCCTATCCAGCGATGGCCAAATTTATGATTTAAAAAGTTCTTGACAGAGTTGATATTGTGTATGGGTGCACCATCACGCTGGAGCCAAATTGACGCCCGGTGAATTAACGGCAAATTGTCCAAAAAAAGGTGACAACTCTCTGTTCAGGAACTGAGGATATAATTCCCCATTTAAATTTTGACGAAAAAAAAGGCTCAAATATTTGATTATTCAAAATACCACACAGCACATTAGTCTTAAAATTGTACTCATCTCGGCATTCTATTGTAAAGTTCGGGTTTTCATGTGCCCACCACCGGCAATTTGGGAAGAAACAGTCCCATTTGACGTAAATGTTGCCTCGTCTGTCCAAAGAATATTTTTTAAAAAAGATCTGTTCTCTTCCATTTTCCCCTCAAACCAGATGGCAAAGTCATACCTGATGTCGAAGTCTCTTTCTTTTAGTGTACTTATAAATTTTGGTTTATAAGGGTGATACTTAATGATTAATGATATGTACTTAATTAATAAATGGTGGAGATCAGGTAAAATAATAAAAAAAAAACAAAAGACTAGAGTTGTAGGTGTGATTTTAATTCTAGTCAAATTCTAACAGCAAGCACATTTACATTGGGTTGTCTATACAAGAACCTATACTTAGGTGGTTATTGGTGCGTTTTGTGCTGCTGTACATAAGAAGATGCATTTTTGCATAAAATAAATAATACAAGACACAATTGTTTGAAGTTTCAGTTATGTTTATTAAGATATTATCAGTGCAAATAAAATTTCATAAGTGGTAGTACCGCGCGTACCACTGCTTGAGAACCGCTCGCTGTAGAGGGATAACTACTATTATAAACCTATCCACAGTCATTAATATTAACTGAATAAAAGGTAAGTCACACTCCTGAATTAGTTATTGTATGATATATTAATATCTACTTAATTAATATCAACTTCGCACCAAGAAAATGAGTAATTTTGCGCTAGTTCTAAATAAACATTAGTTATCATACCAAAATAACAAAAAATATAAAAAATGTATTCAAATTTCTAAAAAATATATTAAAGAGAACCTATTAGTATAACTTGCATTTACTAATATTTGTCACAAGAGTGATAATTAAGAAAAAAACTGAAAATATTTTTTTTCAAGGTATGTGGCTGTGACTTCAAATTTGAACATAATTTTTACATCTAAACAACATTTCCAAATAAAGTTTATCGATAATAGTGAAAATAAAGATACTTTACTCTTATCACAAATTCATATAGTCTGAATCGCTCGGTATATGGCACCGAAGTTTACATATTTGACGGTTGCAGTTTTAGTTTCATACGAGCCGCCAACTTTTATAAAGAATAAAATTTTCTGAGAAATACACAATAAAATTTTTTTCCATATGGTGCGGACTTTCGTGGACACACTGTATAAATAGACGAAATTCGGTTTCATTCCATACGTACAGAAAAATAAAGCGAAACGAAGCAAAAGTGACCCTTTGGTTTTATGACTTTAGCAGGTAGGTATCCGACGACCGACGACCGACAATCTCCGACCTACGTTTGGTGTAGGCTAGCTGCGGTCATGTAAAGATCTTATTTTCTTCGCCTGTACCTACATCAGTGCGCTTCTAGTGTACTAAGGAGCGTGTATTGTAAAGTGAATCTGAGAGTATCCGTTATTGAAGCAATACCCTGTATAATGAACATAAATAATCGCCATGTAGAGCAAAGACTAAAGATTCTCCAGCATTTTATAGTGGTATAATAATATTTTCAAAAAAAGTATATTGCGTGAAAACGTTAACCGCTAAAAAGAAAAAGATCTTTAATATTACGTCAATCACAACTCTGCAAGTGTATTCTAATAGCGCAATTAAAAACGCATTACGGACGATAAAGGACAAAAATTCTCCGCGGCTATTAAAAAAAATTACCTAATAATAATTTCAAATAATCTCTGTTCCCTTTTTAGACGCCTCGAGGCGCCGCCCTTGGAAAGTTTAAATTAATTGAAGAACTTTGATGGCACTTCAATGTAATTTGTTAAACGCTACATTGTCCAACTTTTTCATTACTCTCGTTCTGGTGATGACGGTCCGCCTGAAGGACCAACAGATTACTGGAGGCTTTGAAATTTGGGAGGAAAGAGCGGCGGGGATAAAAGTATGAGAAAACCCACTACCGGTGTGGAAATCGCCTGGAGATGTTTTGAAAATTTAAGGATCCTTGACTATCCTTGAGAAAAATTAACACCTTTTGCGAAACCTGTAACTTTTCAAATAATAGTTCTAGGCAAATCAAATTTGGTATACTTCAACGGCATATATTTAACTAAAGAAAATTTCAAAAACAATGTTACAACTCTTAGTTACTTCTAAGTTACACTTAAAAATGTAAGTTAATAACGCAAAACAAAATGGAAATAACTGTCGTCGTATCGATGACAGTCTGGTTTTCTGTGGATTGGTGAGGTTTACTACAGTGTATGCCCTCCACGAGCACGAATCACTTCCTCACATCTGCGTGGCATGCTTCGCACTAGTCTGCGAAGAGATTCTTGGGGTAGGCTTTCCCATTCCTCAATCAGGGCTTGTGTCAGTTCCTGTACGGTTAGTGGTGGATTAGGGCGCTTGCGAACACGTCGGTCAAGCTGATCCAACACGTTGTCAAGGAATCAGGTCAGGACTTAAGGTGGTTTATACAATTTTTGCCTTGCGAGCCATCGACGAGACGACGAAAGTTCAGAATGAGATAGAGCTATACAAACTAAACAGCCGACGTGCAGCACGCTAATATTACACGTCAGCTTCGAAATCTAACAGGATAGCTGTGCGTGTCTTAAATCACTAACAATAAAGTGGGGGACATTATTTGTGTAACTGCCGAGGTGGACGCATAGCGATCTCAGTCAGCGTGGTCCATACGTGATAATACGTTTCTTACGTATTACGCAATCTTTACTTACGCCATGAACGAATAAATCATATAAAATAAATGATTGATACAAATTATGGATACCTAATATTTTTATCTAGTTATTTTGACGTCGAATAACTGTTGAACTATACTGTGGTTTGATCATTTTTTCGGTACATAGTACATAGTGAGAGTGACACTCTAGAAATTTGTCACTTGCATTTATCTTTTTTTAATTTCTCAATCTTTGTGCCGATGGTAACAGTGGAAATGAAAAGTAACAGAATAATGGCGTTTTGTCTTCCTTTATAGCACCTACGCCGTCTATAAACATAATGTCGTTGTCGGTATTCGTATTTCAGGGTGACGTACACAAATAGGTACGCATATAGACGTAAAACCCATATTGTTTGTGTCACAGTTTCGGCGCTAAGAATGACGAAAAGTTATTCCATTCTTTGTTGCTTTTACAATCGTCGGTCTCCTTTTGCCGGATTCCTAATATCGACCAAACATGAAAAACCTGTTTGTCAATTTTTGACAAATTGAGTAATAAGTATAGTGTTGTCATATTTGTGTATTATATGTATTTATTATTGCTGTTTCATATTTGCGTGGTGACAGAGATTATATTTTTGGTCATGTAAATCGGTGAGGATTGAATTTTGTGAATTCATCCCTAATAAACGTTTAGGGTGATGTGTGGTATTTATCTTAAATAATCTGGAGCAATTAATTTGTGAAATAAAAATGCGCTAAGCCCGTGCAAGAAGAGAGGCAAATTTCCGATATCAAATCGAACCTGTTTGATTAAAACTAAAAAAAGACAGGTTGAATCACTAAAAAAACAGTTGAATCAGTTTGAATAAAACTACATTCCATACTTTACGTTTTTACTATTATTTAACCTTCACATTATCCATATTTAATGGAAATTTTCATCAATCGAATTAAATCGAACCAGTTTTTAATAATAAACTTTTTTAAATAGGGGATAAAATTTCATTTAAAAATGTATGAGAAGAATTTAAAATGTACATTATTTTTAATGAGGTTTTTTAAATGTTACTTACGTGCATGTCGAATGCCCCTATTCACAATTATTTCTATTAACATTCCTTTTATTGTTCAATTACGATATTTAGAAGAACCAATTGGTCAAAAATTATGTTGTAAAACGTCATAGATAATAAAACACAATACCTGTCGTTATTTAACACAAACTTATCAATATCTAAAAAACAATTGAAGATATGAATAGCGAACCCCAATCTGCAATGATAAAGAGTGTTTACTTGACAAAAATTAGTCAAAGCAAAAAAATTAAATAAAAATTATATGATTCCATTTAAAATAACGAAGTTTATACCAACTTCCTGCAGACCGGAAGTGAGAATCAATTCCAGAGCTTTTTAATTCACAAGTTCGGATCGAGTAGACGCCGATTCCAGAAATTCAAACATAGAAAAAGTGGTACATCAAAAAAGTTCCGTGAGACATTCTGTATGTAACAGATTATAATTTATGAAAATAAGGACATTTTTTTTCAAATTTTGATACTCAACACTTTCTGGGCTTTCCAAAAATGGATACTATGTCCAAATTTCAAGATTATATTTCAGAGCATTCACGGGACGTTTGAGTTGAAAAAATGCACTAATTTTTAGCGCTGTACAAGCCGCCTTAACGCCGGCCATTCCATGACCTGAATTCCACGTTCTTGTAAAAGGGTTCTGGTGATGTCGGCGGTATGTGGCTTTGCATTGTCCTGCATTAGGATGAAACGACGCTATATGCAGCAGGCACCACATGGTCCTCCAAGATGTGGTATATGCAGCAGGCACCACATGGTCCTCCAAGATGTTTTCGACGTAATTCATGGCATTTAGTCTACCAGGAACCACTAACTACATCTTTAAGCTAAACTTTGAAGTAACTAAGAGTTGTAACATTGTTTTTGTAATTTTCTTTAGTTAAATATATGCCGTTGAGGTATACCAAATTTGATTTGCCTAGAACTATTATTGAAAAAGTTACAGGTTTCGGAAAAAGTGTTCCCCTTACTTTTTGAGCAGAGTATTATAAAAAAGTATTGAACTTAGCCTTTCTTTTATGAATTTTGCTATATAGTTTGTATGCTGACTAGGTACGTAAAATAGATAGTAAAGGACGAAGGAGATGTCTGCAGCAAAATGAATAAAATAAACTTCCGCTCTAATCTCAAAAGAGGTCTTTGCCGTGAATCTCTCAAAGTAATTTATTTAAGGTAGAATTTCTCTTTTCCGGTTTCTCTTTAATATTTAATTTACCCGTGTTGATCTTCCCTGAATCTGCCCCTGTACTCATTAACTTTCTGCAAGTTAAATTAATCTCACTTTTGTCGCGTGTTTTTCTTAATTAGGTACCAATGTTTGAAGTTAAATACCGACAATCTTAACTAACTTCATCTAATGAAGAATAAACTGGTGAGCAACCCTACTTAATTTTTGAAAAAACAAAAATCAAATCTGTTTTGACATCTACACTGAAATGTTTGATTGCTTTTTATTGAATATTTTAAAAATAATATTTAATTTAATAATAGTAAATTTGTATTTATTTATTTATTTCCGTTGAAAAAAAAATAAAAATCCAAATGGCAACAGTTGTCTTCTTTCTACAAAAAGAATGTTCTAATCTAATATTCTTGGACTAATACGTTTTAAACCAAAAATTCACACAGTCTTCCTGATTTAACGAATTTGAAAGAAGAATAACACTAAACCACATTAAATAAAAACTAACCGCATTCCACATCAGTTACCTACACCCACTAGTCAACTTTAATTACCCTTAAACGACTTATGGGAATCTCTCGACCATAACATCCCATGACTCTCCAACAGCAACGTGAGTGTTTTATTGTACCTACTCGGGCCCGTCGTTCGCTACGAAACGCGAAAGCTCGCGCGCGCTCAAAGTGCTCATTTCGGCGGCCGATAACCGCCTAACGCCGCCGTTAAGTGTTACGAAAATTGGCCGCCAGGGTGCGCGACACACGCAACCCCGGACTTTATTATAGATTGGCACTAAAAGCTCCGCTCAGTCTCGCTCGCAGCTTTACGCGCTTTTTCATTCTTTTTTCGTGGACGGCGGCGAAACAGGGGTGCACTATCGCGCCACCTATCGTTGCTTTGAAGTACCTTTGAAGTGCGGGAGAACGGGAAACTCTCTATGGGGTATGTTTGGGTCGCTGAATACGTGATGGTACAGGTAGTTAAAAGTAATGAATGAAAATGTTGAATAGAAAAGAAAGATGAAATGTCTGTTTTGTTTTTGTTTTAAAAAAAACGCGACATTACACGTTATACGTTATAAAATTCTTAAAATTCTTGTTTTTAGCTTTTAATTTATTACTGCAAGACGCTCTAAATTTTTTATGGCTACACTTAATTCTTGTGAGTTTAAGATCGATTAATACAAATTAACTTCTAATGACAGTAGGTAGTGTCAAACGCTGATGTTTAGACAATACCTACTGTCAATTTAATCGAAATATCTGTCTAGTTCTAGTAGTTTTATTTTAACGCAGACATGGCCGATCTCGATCAAATAGAATCTCATGCAGCTAAACTATTACTATTACATATAGTATGATAAAGTCATGTGCCTTGCCACATCAGAATTTTTATTAAAGAAATTATTAGTTTGTTGAAGGAATTAATGTGGACATATTGCTGACAAGAATGTTTCGGAGGGTACAGTAGAGCCACGTGTCCTCTTTTGGGATGTCGCACATCCTCGCCCAGTGGTTAGTCTTCCCAGCCCTAATACATATACCGGGTGATTCAATTTCGAGGCTCACCATGGGGATCTCGCTTATTAGTGGAGATAGAGCCTATGTTTAAATTTGGCAAAGTTTCGTATTTTTGTGCTGATCAATTATCTGAAAAGAAATTTTAGCTATCATTTTTCATTTTGAAGATATCCGCAAAAAAAACTGAAATGTTAAGTTATCGTTTTTAATTTTTTATACAAAGACAAATGTAGCTAGACATTTGAAACAAAAGCATTCACAGCTACTTTTTAACAAGGAATGTGGTGTCATTTTTTAATTTGAAATAACATCAAAGATGGCGGCGTAGCCATGGCCAACTTTTGTTTTTCTTATGGGCGCCATGTTCAATTTTGGCATTTTCCGATAGTCGCGTCTTTTCTCATTTCCGCAATGTATAACATGATAGTATTATTTTTTAAAATAATATTGTATTAATCAAAATACCTTCAGGTACCTAACTGGAGCTTGGTTACAGACCGCCGCGCCGGACTCGTTGCCAAGCAACGTCAACAAAATGCACTTGGCTCAGCGTTGGGTTTGCCATTTAACCAAATAAACCTTAATTGTGGTTGATTGTGGATGTGAAATGCCGTTTACCAATAACGAAAAGCGTGATATGATAACGGTTTATTATTGTTCTCATATTAATGCCCTATTGTACAATATTCCTAACATTGGACAGAAATTTAGCGAACCATGGATCGTTTAATAAACCCCGAAATTCTTATTATAATCCTCATGGAAATGTTGAAAGCGATCATAGAGATGTTTTGGAAATGGTAAACGTTAGATTACCATAATTTGCAAAGCTTCATCTACTGGCTTTTAGATAAATGACGATCCTCGGATTTCTACGCGGGAAGTAACCTCTAATTTGGAATTGCCGCAAACACGTGTTTGGAGAACATTGCGAACAAACCCCACACAAGTCAAACTTTGCAGTTGTATGAAATTATTTGAATCAACAACTTCAAAATCGCTGTATTGGTAATGCTGGAGTGGTGTAATGTACTGCTAGATCCCCTGATTTAAGTCCTCTGGACTATTTTCTATGGGGAACTGTGAACGACGAAATTTATCACGATACTCGCAGAAATATCGAGGATCAGCGGGATCGAATAACATATGCGGACAATGCTATTCCGGGAAGAACGGTTAGAAGAGCATAACAACATGTAGAAAAGCTGGCTCGGTTTTATGCCTTCAAGAAAATGGCGACTAATTTGAACATTTATTTAAAAAATAAGCTTTTTGTTGTATAAACTTGCTTCTTTTACAATCTGAATGTTTTTAATCCAAAGCACTCTGGTCAGTCCGGCGCCGGTGGTCTCTAACCAAGCACCGGTTGGGTACCTGATAAGGACGACAAACAACGAGAAAAAGAAGAAAGTTTCCATTTTAACCATTGTTTTAAAAAATAATGCCAACATGTTATTCATTGCGGAAATGAGAGAAAACATGACTATCGGAAGATGCCAAAATTCAACATGGCGCCCATAAGAAAAACAAAAGTTGGCCATAGTTACGCCGCCATCTTTCATGTTATTTCAATTAAGAAATAACACTGCATTCCTTGTTAAAAAGTCGCTGTAGAATGTTTTTGTTTCAAATATCTAGCTACGTTAGGTTTTGAACGCACTCGGTGCAATTCTTTAAAATCATCTTCACGGTGAACAGATACTTTAAAATACCAACATTGGCAATGGTATTTACCATCAGGAATACTGGATACTTCTTTTATACTTCTACTTCTGTTCACCCTGAAGTTGATTTTAAAGAATTGCACGAGTGCGTGCATAAAATTGTATAAATCGAAAAGCTAATAGTCAGGGTTAGGTTAGTAAAGTGTACGCTGATTTGGAACCGGAACTTGAACCTGCAGGCATCTATACTGCATCTATACTGCCGATCACACGCCCTTTATACTAAAGGTATGGCCGAATTTCGAGGAGAGAGTTTACAGCGTTTAACCATCTAACAATTCAGTTGCATGAGTTATTCACACTAAATATCTATTTATTTTAATCAATTATAATTTCTTTTCGTATTTTTAAGCCAAAGCAAAATATTACTTTAAAGGAAATAAATCTCTCCTTATATACAAATATATTTGTTTCAATCAAAATTAGATTTCTTTGGTGTAAAAAGACGTTTCCTTAAATGAAAACAAAAATATTGCTTTAAAGGAAAAGAATATTTGTTTGTATCCAAATATATTTATTTAACGCAAAATAAATTCTATTCCAAATAAATTAATCTCTACTAGCAAATAAGTAAATATAGTTGACGTCAACGAAATGAGTTTTGACCTAAAAGAATAAATTCAAACAAATATACTTCTTAAAAACAAGAAATCTTTTCTATCTGTGTATACTATTATTATGTGTTTGTTGATGTCAGGCAAAGGTCTACTAAATAAAAGAAATAAAAGTTTAGGTCTCAGTTACTTTTAATGACAATAAATATCGTTATAAAGATTTTAAATAGTTTGTACAGTTGCCGTTTTAATGTTCTACCATTGTACTAATGCCGTTTTGTTTCTTTTTGTTGCAGGTAACAATAAACTCGTCACCACATTCAGTACTCTGAACAACTTTTTATTAATAACGTAAGTAAACTACCTGTTTTGCGCCCAAAAGTCGTGGTAGCACACAGGGCCCTTTTATATTCGGTATTATTAGTTTTACTAAAGTATATAAGCTTGTTGAAATCACGCCACAATGTTCTCGTCAAACCTAATGACGTCTGCACATCTGGCCAAGCAATTGCCAGCTTAGATGGGTTGGATGCCCTGAACTAATTTATACAATTCAATGGCTATACAATTCATTCAATTATTGCAACGGAAATCATAGAGAGTCTCATCTACACCCAGTAGTTACATAGTACAACATTCCTCCAAAATTTCCAAACACAACAAAACAGATATTTCATACCCAGAACATTAATCCGTATTGCGTTAACCCTAAATCCCTAAATCTATATCGTGTTTACTGACTGGGCATTCGCATCGTTTGGGACACGTAAAATCCATTACCTTGTTTACTGCAAAGTGTCGCCACTCGCCAATACTATCGACCAGAGACCCTCAACAGCACTTTCATCCAGTCATCCCATCAAAATTGAGGACATCGGTAACGGTTCTCGTTCCATATACCTGCGTAAACATGTTTACCATGGCGACAAACACAAATTTTAAGTACCTAGGTAACTTTTTGGACGATATTTGTTTAATATTGCGAATAGTACGGTCGGTAGTTTAACTTACCCATGAAGTGCTGGATAGCTATCTATCAGATAAGTCCATTGGTCGCTCTATTACTTATCTATTGCGTAAGTTATCAGACACTTAGAACCGGTTTGTTCATCTCGAGTTAGGTGTCTATAATAGGGCGGCTACTGGACTTATCTGATGAATAACTATCCAACACTTTTTGGGCCAGTTTAAACCATGAACCGAGTTGTTATATGCAAAATCCTGATGTTCTTGAAATCGGTTTATAGTTTAAACGAGAATTAAAAAACCTAGCCTTAACAGGAGATGATAATACAGGTCCTAACTTAGTTATTTTATATTCCTTACTACACTGTATGAATTCGTTTATGCCCTACACAATGCTTTGGATGGAAATAAAGTTCAACGCAGGGGGGGAATCTAGCATTGAAATTGGATTTATCGTTGAAACGATAAATTCGCATTAAAGGGGAACATTTTTGATATTGGGGTAGTAACGGGGAGGGGATAACACGACAGGCTATTTACCAGAGGGGATTGATTTCCACCGGGTGTTGCATAGTCAATAAAAGGGTGAATTTATTCATTCGTTTCACCATATCCGGTTGTACGTCATATGCTTTTTCAATGCTATATGCTGACTGCGGAAAAAATGAATAAACATTTCTACAAAAAATAAATAATGTAAAGGTGTTAATATTATAATTTTTTTTGCACTCATGGAACATACGTATTTTTTCCGGTATATTTCCAGCATCGATCGACTATCGTACCCCAATAGTTGCTCCAGCCAAATTTAGATCCCACTTTTTCCGTTTTTCTCGATAGTTTCCCTCGGTACTCATACATTGCGGGCCAATCGAAAATCGGAAGCTCAGGAAGCACTTGGAGGCCGATAAATCACGCGAGGGCCCGCGGTGTACTCCAAATATACAGCGGGTGCGGTCGAATACACGACATTACCGTGAAATATGCGTCGCTTTTTGAAGTTTGCGGATGTGCATACACGAGAAATTTGACGTGGGGCCATGTACAGTACTTGTTTGGTCGATGAGTCGAGAGTCTGGGGAAGCTTGTAAGGAAGCTTAATGTTGTCGACGGTTAAGCCGGTTCGTGATTTACTGTTATGTTGTTGGCGGCTTTGTTGATTTATTGACCGAGTTAGATGGTCTAATCTAATATAAAATATTCCATATCAAGACCAAAGCCGTTGCGAAGGTTATCTCATAGGAAAATATTTAATTATATTATACGTAGACGTAAATACGTCTACAATCAACATATTTAACAAAGTTTTGTCAATAAACGAGTGTCTTGTAATTACAAGTTTATGTAATTGCATGTCATTATAATGACACAAATGCAAGTTGTTCATAAAGTTGTCCGAATTTTTTTTGCCGCATTACACAGAAAAGTGATTATTTGGAACGAGAAAACATAATTTCTTGAATTTATCTACTAGATTCTAATGCATATTTACTTGGATGTAGAAAGTTAGGTATATACAAGAAATGCCACATACTCAATATAAGTAAAATAATTTCTCAGATAAATGCTGTCAACATTCTTACTTGATCCAAGAAAATATAAGACATTTAATATAAGTAAGTATTGTTTACTGAGATAAAACCCACCAATTATTTAACTGAAGTGATTCTCACTTCTTTCAAGTAATCCCTTTCTCTGGAATAAATATGAGCACCGTGATTTTGTCAAGACTCGCGCGCCCGCGCGTGGTACAGGCGCCGTAAAACAACAGCGAAGTACCCGTAGGGGATGTGCCTTGTGATTTATTGGGGATGTGTATTGTGATTTATAGTGTACAATAAACGTTTCAACACGGAATAGTTTGATGTAACGCACACAACAGTTTAGAACGAGTAAGTAAATATAACATACCTATCTTGTTAATTAGCAATAGAAGACGTATTTGTGCCAAATCTTTAAAATTCTTACATTAAGTAGCTAAAAATATTTACCGGGAATAAAAATATACACTTCATTGAAGACTGTTTACTTACTTTACCAGAGTAACCACTTTCTTAAATCTAGTAATTATTCCACGAAATAAAATTTCTTGGTTGAAGTCAATAATCTCTCGCGTATATACGAACCTACCAACTACTACAGCCAAGTAATTCCCTCTTCGTTCGAGAGATCACTTTTCTGTGTGTATAGTTGACAAAAAGTAACCAAGTATTTAACCGAAAAAATATCAGATTAGTGCTGTTTGAACGCTTTGACATCGGAGTCCAAAATAGTAGAACCGACTTTAATAAAACATTTATTTAAATATCGTTTGAATTCAGAAATATTCCGGCCGGCAGACCCAATTGTTTAAACATTATTTTAAATAAAAGTAATTCTTAGTAAAATGTTGCAAACACTTTATACACTACATATGTTTGTTGAGCAGTATTGTAGAGCAAAACTTACTTCTACTCTTGAAATTACTGTACTTTTTTTGTGATATTGCAAAAATATCTTGGAAAGCGACTGTGGTAACGCTGTAATCTCACAGGAATTATTTTAATATTAAAGTAATCTTATCACGTAATAAAAAATCTGATGAGATTAATTAAATAAAAATCTAAAAAAAAATTAAAATAAAGCTAAATTAGTTATTTATATACGAACCGACAATCCGATATCGAACAATCTGGGTTCGAATCCCAAGCAAGGCTGTAGTTTTTTAACAAATAAAATATACCGCACGCTTGTATTATCCATTCCAAATTTTATTAATGAGAAAACATCAATCATTCGGGTGGCTTCATAAATGAAAATACCGCTTCTTCTATTATAGCTAATCACCGATGTATTGTGTTCAACATTACAATTAAAAAATTTCTACATTTTTACAAGCAAAAATCATTTTCAATTAAATCAACAGTCTCAAGGTAGGTACCACATGTGTTTGATTTTTTGTAGATCTACAGGATCAATAAGAAACACGATAAAGTGTACTTTAAGTTCAGTTAAAGTTAATTTTAGCTAGCCTTCCTAATATTTATTTTTAAATCTATAAAGATACGAGTGTATAGTCTTTACGTTTAACATACGCAATTACAGAAAACACAATAAAAGGCACTTTTTATTGTTTTTGTGTGTTGTTTTCTTTTGTTTTTTATTGTCAGTTAATTCCCTATAAAGCTGTGTACACATCAGTAATCATAATTTGCTTTGTATCACCAGTGAAAAACTACATTTCTCAACAACCTCTTCCTTTTTGAAGTCAATTAAATATAATAATTTTGAATAACATTTTAAGGGCTGGTGTAATTTAAAGTTCATTTAAAGTTCACATCTGAGCAGCGGAAACCAGGCAAGTTGAAATAAATTAACGTAAGTCTGATTGTACTTCAAGAGAGTTCACTGACTCTCTAGCGTAGTTTGTATAGTCTGCCTGCTTTTGAGTCAACCCGCACGATCCCATTATATACGGGACCTCTCTTAGTTCAACACAATACCGTCCCATGAAATAATACTTCCATTACAACACAATTATTATTTAATACGTTTATTCACTCCTTAGTTTTAAAGTGGCGTGTTAAAAGAATCTGGAAACAAAGACACTGACACTTTCAACTGGCTGTTACACCTGCAAAATGTGTAATTTATGTAATTTATATCACCTTGAATTATTTATCATTCAAATAACGCTTTAGTTTTATTTATTTTCTGTTTCTCTAAGCTACAATTAATTGAAAACAAATTCAAATCAACATTTTATAATATCTAAAAACTTAGATCCCTAAAAAGTAAAAAATTTATCCCAAATTATTATATCTACCCTAAATTGCACCCCAAGATTACCCCATTCACTACAACCTAACTTCATCCCGGTTCGGTTTATCTATTTCGTCCCTCCAACTTCCCCGATTATAAATCAACCCCCAGAACAGGAAGCAACGAGTTACCTTAACTCACCCCCTACCCCTGCCCCCAAAAAATCGCAAACTTCCAAAACACGAAAACCCGGCAAAAGTCCGGCAAAATTGGAACGGCATAGGTGAGCGCAAACTTCCACGATACTTGATGAACGACGGTGCTGGAGGGGGTAGTTCCACCCCTATACCGTTCTGGATACTCCGCCGCATAGCATTCATCCCTCAGTTGTGCACAACTCGAGCTCTAGCGTGGTTCGTTTCGAACGAAAATTTCGACTCCGTGTGTATTTACGTGAACTATTTAGTTTCTCATCGACGTGCTTGTTAGTATAAACTTGAAATAAAATTGTTTTGAGGGGTTGTACAATAGGATTAGTTCTGTTTTTTACGAAGGAACAATTAAAAGAAATTGTGGTGTGTTTTTTTGAAGAACTAATAAATAAGAAATAGTGTGACTAAAAAAGAACTATTAACAAGCAGAGCTGTTCCAGCAATGTATGTATCATCCATGTATTATAGTAATTTAGATTTAAATTTGATTGGGTGATTTAATAGATATTACAGTTTTAAAAGGTATGCCGCAAGGTGTGTCATTGAGTCCGTTGTTATTTACAAACTTTTAGTATATAGTTTTAGGTACATCATTTTCTTTTTGTTTGTTGATCTTGTTTTCTCTTGAACACTTTAACTATGCTTTTAAAATAGAATAATCTACACCGTTCTGATAGTCTGCCAAGGAAGTGGTAGGCCTGTATCTTAAGAGCAGGTAGACAAGTGAAGGTCTGTACCCCTTAGTCATATGTTTTATGTAAACTTCTGAATGTCGTAACTACTCGTTTGTAACCCTAATGTAGTTCCTACTTTCTAATAATATAAATAATAAAACGGGCAAAAATATATAAGTTCAACAAGCCTAAATAAATCAAATTTAAAACATTATATATTTTCTGTTAGTTTCATTTAATTGTTGTATTGAAGTATTTTGTTTGACACTTGACAAAAGTTTGTTTTGAAAACTTTCTAGTAAGTAATTATTTATAATCTACATGTTAAAACAAGAGTGGTGAAATAAAATGTCCTACTTCACAATCTTTGAAGAAATATTGTCAACAATAGAAATTGTTGGCATGTGAAACAGTTTTTGATTACAGTCGTGAAAAGGAAATTTAATTTTGCTTTCTCTATATACCAAGTATGTTTTTAAACCATGTACATTGAACATTAAAATTGTACCCACTTTTCTCTGTATTTTAAGTTATAAACATTCTCTCTTAATAATTCAAGTAAATTCTACCGAATTTTGTCGCATTTGTACTTACCGTTCTTTATGAATACAAGCCAATAATTCTTATAGCAAATTAATAAATGTAATAAAATCGACGATATCAGTTGCAGTTTACTAAGTTGCCAAGAAGATGTTTAAAACAGTCTACCGATAAGAATTCTTAATAAAAAAATAAAAGAAATAAAAAGAATTCAATAAACACGAATTTGACAAAATTCTAAATTCTATAATCGTGTTCATCGAGCATCCAATGAATATTTTTAAGTACAAATTGGATAAATAATATAAAGGCGACAATATTATTTTAAAATTTACCGAATTATCGAGAAACAATGATTAGTAATATAGAGCCAGGTAGAGGCAAATTTGAAAATTCTGCGATCATTGACAACGAAAAAAAAATTGTTATGAAATTACTTAATTATTAATCGTTGATATATGTATAAGGTGTTAAAAATATCAGGGTTAAATATTTCAGGGTTATATAGAGCAGGGGTGGCCAACTCTTGTCTAATTAAGATCTACCTTTTATCTTTAAAATATGCGGCGATCGACATGTTGTCATAGGCGTAGCACTCCCGCGAGCTATGCGAACTACATACGCAAAATATATGTTAAAAACTATTTTTTTTTATATCACCTATTAAGTTTTCGATATAAAGGCATAAAGAAAATAAATTTCCTGACTCAACTTTTCATATGTGCAGAGTTCATTATAAAAATGCACAGCATGACTGAAAATATGATTTCAAGATTTCGCACACTTTTTTTTTGCCAGGAAAATTGACATGGAAGATTTTTAGACTTATTTTCTAAAAATTTTAGACTTCTTAATCTATCAATAGATCGTGGGAGTTCATCTCGTACTGAAACAACTTGTTTATCTACCTACGTTGTTTATCTACGAGTAATATTAACATATTTGAGCCCTTTGCTAATATTTTTATCTCGTTGAGTTGAAAGGTTAGTCCTTTGCGAATATTTGTTTATCTTGTCGAGCTAAAGGTCAGCTCTTAACTCAAAAGTTAATTTATTTTGTTTGGCTGAAAGGTTAGCCGTTTTCTAAAATTTATTTATTTTGTTGAGTGGAAAGGTTAGCTTTTTGCGAATACATATGTGTCAGCCCTTTACTGGCGTGGTAGGTAATTTATTTTGTTGAGCTGAAAGGTTAGCCCTTTGCTAATATCTGAATGGTTTTGAGCTGAAAGGTTGGCCCTTTTCTAATATTTGTTTATCTTCTTGAGATGGATAGTTGTCCCTTGGATAATATATGTTTAATTTTTGTGATGAAAAATGAGCCCTTTGCTAATATTTGTTTATCGTGTTGAGATGAAAAGTTGCCAATTTGATAATATTTATTTATATTGTTGGAGATGAAAGGTCGGCCTTTTGCTAATATTTGTTTATCTTGTTAAACTGAATGATTAGTCCTTTGCTTATTTGTTTATGTTCATGAGCGGAAAAAATGACCCCTTGCGAATATTTGTTTATTTTGTTGGGCTGAAAGGTTATAGCTTAACATGCTAATATATGTAGCTGAAAGGTTTTTTGCTTTTTGCAATTATTTGACTATGTTTTGAGTTAAAAATATTAGCGTTTTGAACGCAAAACGAAAAGAAATACATGTTGGCAACTTGATTATTGTTGATTGAGTAACACCTTTGAATTTCGGCAAATTATGTATAATTGTCGAATGGATGTTTAAATGAGTTACTTAGACCAAGTTTATCATTGAGGACGATAGTTCTGGAGACTGGCTTTGAAAGCAAAGCTATGGCCAGGATTAGACATGTTAGGAATTATTTTGTTTGTTGGATTAATTCAGGTATTGGGCCAGTGATAGAAGATTATAAACGCGCTTATTTGTAAATACATGAGTAATTACACTGACTTTTTACTGTTAACGGTTTTTGTTAAAATGCGATAAGCAAAAAACTGCTATCGGCAAACGGACAGTTCTGTGAGATCGAAACTTGATTCTTGATTCAAAACTATCTTTCATCTTCCACATTCGCTAACAATAGGGTTATATACTTAGAGAGAAAATCAAAGGTTCGTCACTGTTCAAGTAGTATATTGGGCAATTAGTTAACAATCGTGTTTTTAATAGGGTTATATTCAGGCTTATTTCCTACTATGTAAAGGAGACTTAACCCACCATCACACATTAAGTCAAGACATCGCGAGCGATCGACCAAAATTCACGCGATCGACCGGTCGATTGCGATCGACTTGTTGGCCACCCCTGATATAGAGGGTCACAGTGAAGTGCTATTCGTTACTTCAATTGCCCAGCTTTTGCAATTCAGTTTTTAAAATTGGTATCATATTACATTTTATAAAGATATTTTATTTTTAGTGAGTGACTTTTTCTCAATCCAGGGCTTGGCAAACACTTTCTTCCTGCGCATTAATAAGGGCATCCATGCCCAAGTCTTGTAATTGAAATATATTTTAACTTTAAGCATATACCTATAGGGTCCAGGAATAAGGATAGTCTTTTTGGTCAAAATTTGTATCATTTTGTGGGTTGTGGCACCTTTACATGAATCAAGTGGAGCCCCAAACATTTTGTTCTTTTATTCACAGCATTACTACTATTTATACATTACTATTTATTTAATAACTGTGATACAAGAAGAACAGTAATATTAAAACGTGGACGTGCTAGAATACATATCAGTGGAGTGCTGTGGGAATCTTCAGGGTTGAGAGCATATATTGTTAAGAGAAGAATCCCAGGTTTGGCGAATACAACTACGACCGACTAGAAAGAGTTTTCTGGCGATTCCTCTGGATTTTCTACTTATATATCTTTATTTTCCTTTTTCAATCGTTTCCTCTTCTCGACTATTAAGATATTAATTTACAAATATCAGCAAGGGATCTTGTTGGGCTCCTGGGGACAGTTTTATAGGCAATTACTCTCTGCTCTCCGCGGTCCCTACCTCGATAAAATTCATTCAGCGAACCCTGCTTGTGAAGGGGGAACTCAACCTTCGGCAGGAATTTGCCCTCAGTTAACTTGACAGGTAAATTGGCCTAATTGGATTCAGCTCTGACAAGCGAGGCTCACCGAAAGGAAAAATACTCTGGGTTACCGTCGCTTTTTGGTGTATAGGAAATGATCCATTATACTTAGAAATAGAAATATTTTTACAAATCAATATTTAGGTTTTTAAATATTTTCCTATACAAATAACTTGATGGAATTGCAAGTTAGTTTGTACATAGATTTTTTAAAGCGATATCTATATTGAAGTTTTTATTCTATTAGGTATTTTTCAATGTTGTTGTCGAATTTGCTTACATGCTTTCGATTGAACTGTTGACACTTCATTCATAACGACTAAACGAAGATGTATACAAAAATTCACTTGCTGCAAGATTGTAGCTTGTCTACTTTCATAGCTTAAATAAGTGTGTGCAAAGACTTTCTAACATGAATCGTTATCATTTATTTCTAAGGGTAACATAATAAGTAGAATATTTGTCATAGGCAAAAGGTTTCCATCACGTCACATTTTTGAGTTAAACCTGGTCAAAACCCGAAAAATGCGTGATTTTTGCAAAGTTTGTGTATTTATTGCGACGTGACCAAATAAACTGGAGATTTCAAAAGGGTCTCAAAGTAATCCTTGAAGGATTTACTTATTATTTGAAATCCTAGAGTTTGTTTGAGGGTCTGCGACCAACGAAAAAAATCATGTTTTCGTAGATTGGTCTCTGTAATTATGTTGCATACTTGAAGGTACCATTTTTCACTTTTTTTTCACCATTTTCTTCACCTTAAAATTGTTTAATTGGTGTACCGCTTACGAGGCAGTTCTGAAACTATTAATTTAAGGACATTTACATTTAATCCAGTCAAATTGAGTTTCCACCAGGAATTTTGTGGGGTATTTTTTATGTCTTCCATTCTATATGTCAAAAGGTGTTTTTTGATGGGGTGCTGAATTCAAATCTGAGATTTGCTAACACAATTTCGTGACGCAACATTGAAGTAAACGCAATAAAGGTAGACATTTTAATTCTTTGCTTATAACTCGGAAGCTATGTATTTTTTTTATAATACCTGTACCTTTACACATACAATGCCAATAAGGTATGTGCAGAGAACTAGGAGAAAAATATAAGATTTTAATATAAGTAAATATTGTTAACTGAATAAAAACCCACCAATTATTTAACTGAAGTGATTCTCACTTCTTTCAAGTAATCCCTTTCTCTGGAATTAATATGCGCACCGTGATTTTGCCAAGGCTCGCGCGCCAGCGCGTGGTGCTGGCACGTGCTGGCGCCACGGAACCTAACCTAGTACGAAAACAACGAAGTACCCGTAGGGGATGTGCCTTGTGATTTATTGGGGATGTGTATTGTGATTTATAGTGTACAATAAACGTTTCAACACGGAGTAGTTTGATGTAACGCACGCAACAGTTTAGAACGAGTAAGTAAATATAACATACCTATCTTGTTAATGAGCAATAGAAAACGTATTTGTGCCAAATCTTTAAAATTCTTACATTAAGTAGCTGAAAATATTTACCGGGAATAAAAATATACACTTCATTGAAGACTGTTTACTTACTTCACCAGAGTAACCACTTTCTTAAATCTAGTAATTATTCCAAGAAATAAAATTTCTTGGTTGAAGTCAATAATCTCTCGCGTATATACGAACCTACCAACTACTTCAGCCAAGTAATTCTCTCTTCGTTCGAGAGATCACTTTTCTGTGTGTAGTACCTAAAGAGTGAAGTTTGTAGGAAATTGAATTGAGAGGTTATTAAGGAAAAGTTGATAGCTTTCGAGTTATAAGCAAATAATGAATATTTTTACCTTGTTTTCTTGCATTTTCTTCAGTGTTGCGTTACGAAATTTTCTTAGCAAACCTCAGATTCAGCAACCCAAAAGACATATACAAACAGTAAGAAAAAAACTTCCCCGCAACTTACTCGCTAAAGGGCCCTTTTGAGCATAAATTGACCGTATGAATTACCAAAAATTGGTATTTGGAAACACAATTTAAAACTAAAAAAAAAATATCACAGCCAGAATCCGAAACTCTTCGTCGTTGCATGATTAATGGCATATTTAACGCCTTCTAATATTTTGAAATATTTTTTCAAATAATATTTTTACATAAGATGTAGGTACTTTACTCTTACTTCACTTTAATTTTTTTAGCAGCACGCGGTATATGCAACGGAGAATGTGATTATAATTACGTATTTAAAGACCTCTAATATTTCCAAATAGTTTTTTAAATAACATTTTTGCATAGCTTTGAACATAAAGGTATTTTATTCTTCAGTGTTTTTCATTTTTTTGGTAACATCCGGTACATGCAAGCAAATACATACATTGTAATCTTTGCATTTTAGGTTAAAGACAATCCAGACACTTTTTTGAAGAATATAATTTTATGAGAAATTGATAATAAAAATGTTAATTACTAATAAAAACACCCGGTAGATGCAATGAAGAAGGTGATTATAATTTCGTATTTGATCACCTCTAATATTTCTTTTTGACATCTTTTTGAAGTTCCTCGGACATTGGGTTCAGCCGCTATAAATTCGTAAACATTGCCAAAATGTTTTTCGCATTTTGACATAATTTTTTTTTATTAAACCTGACGTGGTAGAAAAATTTGAACGTCGTTTTGGTGCTCAGCAGGTCGAGTTTTGTCAAACATAGTTACTTTGATCAATGTTAGAACCAACTTCTCTCATTTTGTCGCGCAGTGTAATCAACACATGAAAAACATTTTGCAACCCCAACATTCAATATTGTTTTTCTTACAACACACAGTGATTCATTTGCAACTTTTAGGTGGACAAAATTATTTTTTTGTTTTAGATAAACTTAAAATAATAATTTGGTAACTAGAAAAATAGTGAAAAAAAATCTAAACCTTAAGGGGTTGTTTTTAGGGGGTTGAAACGCTAAATGTTCGTTTAATAATTTGAATTCATCTAAATATGATAGTATTATACCCACAAAGACATATAAATAGCAGATAAAATTTTAAGTGTCAATAGGGTAGTGTTTGAGGGGGTTGAAAAATAAAGTAGGTATAATTAAAAATTCTGAAACTTTGCAAATGTGTTATTACACCTGGGAACTCGTTAAAAATATGTTTTTAAAATCATTTTATATCGGGTGGTTTTGGAGGGGGTTGATTAATAAGTTTCTTGTATATTGCGGTGGATCAGAGATAGTGTAGTAAAGAAAGTCGTAAAGAAGTAATTTCATATAATGAGCGTTTTATATACATATATGAAGTGACACCGATATTATTGTTATAATGTTTCTATATCAACATGTATTTTATATATAGATAACTAAATATTAACCCTGAACATTATAACATTTGATCTCCAACAATCATTATGAAATTTTATAATACTATATTATTCCAGATAACCCGGTACTAAAATTGATATTAAAACAACTAGCAGTGGGTTGTTTTTTTGTTGTTGTAAATATGATAATATTATACCTATCTGCAAAAACAAGAGAAATATGTTTGTAAATCAATTAGCAACAGCGAATCGCCTAGAACAAGGTAGCTGGACAAAAATATTTTATTTTGCGCTTTGATAATTTATTGATTATAGTAAATACTTAATCAATTATGACAAAAACAACAAAATGTCCTTGACATTAAATATAAAATATAAAAATTAAACCTGAGGAATATCCATAATTTATAATCAATAATAATAATTAAATAAAACATTATTCGAAAAGAAAACTGTATTAGCTTTAAGATTACAGAATTTATATATGAAAAATATCTTATTCAAAAATAACTCAACAGTACTATATAAAAATGCAATTATAAATTAACTTTGGAAGAAACACAATGATAATACTTATAACTGTGTGACTGATATAAGCCATTAGACGAGCATTTCGTTCTTCATTCCTATGTTTGCGCTATTCTTCAAAAAACTCCAATTTTAAAATCGAGTAGACACGTTCTCAAAAAAAATCAATGCAGCAAAAGTGTGGCAAAATGCTGTATTCAAATTTATGTCATTTAAAAGATAAATGTTTAAACTATATTATATAAAAAACATATATTGAATAAACGTGGATAAAAAAAGTTGTATTCGACGAAAGTTTATAAATTAGCATGTATTTACGATCATTTTTTCAACATAATTATTACACCACATAGTCTGTTAATAGAATCTAAATTGGAGTGAAATAAGAAAGTACTTACCCTCTAAAGTAAAATTCACAGTACAAATTAAATTATCAACCACAAGTGTTAGGGTGTACACCTAGATTGTTATAGGCGATTCACTGTGCAACACCAGGAAAATGCCAATTGGCGAAACTATAACTTCTGGCAGGATGTATAACACCAGTTTTGGTTGATAACTCAGTTAAATCTCTGAAGTAGCTTACAACATAGCTAGCGAAACGGCGTAATACATCAACTTTGACCCTCCTGAT
Organism: Aphodius sticticus; assembly: GCA_963966075.1. Classification (NCBI taxonomy): domain Eukaryota; kingdom Metazoa; phylum Arthropoda; class Insecta; order Coleoptera; family Scarabaeidae; genus Aphodius; species Aphodius sticticus. Next base: position 14,913,533 of record OZ014513.1, read on the forward strand.
AACACGAAAACTGGTTTGTTATGTTTCATTCATTTAATAAACTAGTTTTTTTTTAACTTAAACCCATAAAACTATAATAAAATAGAAACTGTTCCCACCATATTAAGCGATCGCACGTGTTACACGTGTTTTTGTCGCAATTATATAAAACCTAAGTGCGCACCAGTGCGGACGTTATGAGGGCACACGGCCAACAGGTGTTGGAACGTGATGCATCCAGTTTTAATTGCAGCAGTTGGCGGCGATTATACACACCCTCTCGCCGCTCATATAGGTGAAAATTGTCGGCCGAACGGCCATTAGCGCGTCCTAACACACAATGGCGCCCTCAAAAACAATAAAAAGAGGTGTCGGGCTCAAAACACCATTTTACGCCGGTTTAGCGTGGATGATGAAAATTTTGTCCGGTTATCCAGGGACATTGTGGTCTTGTCATTTCATGGAAGTATTTTCTGTTGATCCATATTAACCCGTATCTACCACTAACTTGGACACAAACGGGAAAGAATTTATTATCAATTTGTCTTAAATCTAAACTTCAAATATTAGAATTTAATTATCTGCTTGCGTTTACCAGTTGTTACCAAAACTATGAAAAACTCTCAAGTGTAATGAAAAGATATGCAAAAATGTTATTTGGGAAAAGAGTTTAGAAATATTAGAGGGCATTAAATACGAAATTATAATAACTCTTCGTCGTTGCATAAACACCCAGTATATGGAACGTCGTAGGTAACTATAATTTCAGATTTAATGCCTTCTAATATTTTGAAATACTTGTTAAAATAATATTTTTCCGTAGCTTTGGAGATGATGTAGGTACTTAATTCATATACCATTTTAATATTTTTTGCAAGACGTGGTATATTTCGTATTTAAAGACCTCTCATATATCAAATTGTTTTCAAATAACATTTTTGCAAGCTGATAATCAGACCAATTCTGTACGATATGTTGCTAATTAATAGTTGTTGCATCAATTGTTGCTAAGAAATTTAACGACGTTTCCAAGTGGTTAGTTAGCAACTTCTCTTATAGAATCGACCTGATTTACATTCTAATATTTGCATTTTAGGTTTAAGGCAATACATAAACTTATTACATATACTGAAATAAAATTGTATGAAATAGTGATAATAAATGTTAATAAAATAGTTTCCCAATTGTGTCCAAGTTAACGCCCAACACCGTAGAAATCAATAATTAAGTTAAAAAAATAATTTCAGAATTATATTTTAACTAAAAAAATAACAAACATCGGAGTATCACAAAACAAAATTAAGAAACATTAAGAAACTTCGCACCGAATTTCTAGTTTAGCCATTTAAAAAAATCTGATGTTACCAGGCACATGACTTTATCATACTACATATAAAATTAATAGTTTAGCTGCATGAGATTCTATTTGATCGAGATCAGCCATGTCTGCATTAAAATAAAATCAGTAGAACTAGACAGATATGTCGATTAAAGCTGCGTTCGGATATTGTACTCCGTTGACACCGGGTACACCGTCCAAATGACACTTACGTGTTATTATTATTATTATTATGACACTACTGTCATTAGAATCAAAAAATCTGACAAATCCTGGCTACTAGTTTTCATGCAGTACGACCGATCTCGTAGAAATAGAATTTGCTCATGCAGCTAAACTATTGATTTTACCAAAAAATGTCATTGTGATAAATTATTCAGAATTTCCTCATCTTTAATTTATTATTTAACTATTTTGACGAAATTCCAGAAATGGCGGCTTATTTGCAAAATCTTTCAAAAATGCTAAGACTAAACCTCCAGTTCCTTTGGACCCTCTTCAACAGAAAGCTTTTCAGCTCTAAGTTTGGTGATGAAACTTCTAAATATGAAGTTTCGTTCCGATACCTTTAGTAGTTTCTCCGGAATCGTCGCCACAAAAAACGGGTACACACACATACACACACACATACACACACACACACAGACATTTTTTTGAACCTTGGTCAAAAATGTTCAGGGGACCCAAAAAGGCATATTTCCGCTAAAATCTCAAAAAATTTTTTTGGCACGATTACAATACTTTACATACTGCGTATGATAAAGTAAAAAGTCGGCTTAAACGCAATTTGCATTCTCCTTGAAAAATCTCCATCACCCACTCTTATGGTCGTGATATTTTTTTACTCATTCTTTCATTTTGCTGACTTTCAACCAATATTGTTGCGTTGTAACTGTTTATTAATATGGTAGGAGCAATAATAATAATGAAATTTTCGTTTGACATTTGTTCAATACCAACTGCTCTACTCAATCCTAATTCTACCCAATTCTTGATAATTTTCCAGTAGAATTTCTGGTTATTATTTATCGAGCTAGGCTCAATGTCCAATGAACAATTGTTGCCTTACACACGATTAAAGTTGGCAAAAACAAAACGACCTCCCACCTAATTGAGGTTTTGGTCTTTGGTACAGAAAAGCTTCCTTTTCACTATATTTGCCTTTGTCAAAACGAACTGTGTTCCAACTAGGCATCCGATTTTGGCAATTCATCCATTACTGGATGGGAAATTGGACCAGGAAAACATTTCTGAAGACCGCGTGGCTGTAAGCGCTGTCGCGAGAGAACGCAAAAATCGCAAAACTCTTTATTTTGACATTTCCTGAACAAACCGTATGCGTTACCGGAAACCCGGGTTTACCGTTGAATTGAGCACAACCCAATGCATAATCTTGACCACATTAGAGCGCTTTATCTCTAAAAAAAAATAATTATTTTTTCAAATGATAGTTCTCGACGAATACATGAAAAATATGTAAACTTTCATATGCCAAAGAAGTTCAATTTTGTTGATATTTTACACAGCGTCCTTTAATTAATGTGGAGTGCAGATATCATTCTCTATATTTGTGACTTGGAATGACGAAACCGCACTAGCGACAAAACAACATTTATTTTGAGATTTAGACGGAATCGAATAGCACTTTATAGCGGGTGATTCAATTTCGAGGCTCACCATGGGGATCTCGCTTATTAGTGGAGATAGAGCCTATGTTTAAATTTGGCAAAGTTTGGTATTTTTGTGGTGGTCAATTATCTAAAAAGAAATTTAAGCTATCATTTTTCATTTTGAAGATATTCTCAAAAAACTGAAATGGTAAGGTATCGTTTTTAATTTTTTATTCAAAGGCAAATGTAGCTAGACATTTGAAACAAAAACATTCTACAGCTACTTTTTAACAAGGGATGCAGTGTCGTTCTTTAATTTGAAATAACATCAAAGATGGCGGCGTAACCATGGCCAACTTTTGTTTTTCTTATGGGCGCCATGTTGAATTTTGGCATTTTCCGATAGTCGTGTCTTTTCTCATTTCCGCCATGTACAACATGTTAGTCATATTTTTTAAAATAATGGTGTAATAATCAAAAACCTTCAGATATCTAACTGGAGCTAGGTTACAGACCGCCGGATTCGTTGCCAAGCAACGTCAACAAAATGCACTTGGATCAATCGGCGCGCTTAGCGTTGGGTTTGCCATTTAACCAAATAAACCTTAATTGTGGTTGATTGTGGATGTAAAATGCCGTTTATCAATAACGAAAAGCGTGATATGATAAGAGTTTATTATTGTTCTCATAGAAATGCCGTATCGTACAATATTCCTAACATTGGACAGAAATTTAGCGTACCATGGATCGTTTAGTAAACCTCGAAATTCTTATAATCCTCATGGAAATGTTGAAAGCGATCATAGATATTTTGGAAATGGTAAACGGTAGATTACCATAATTTGCAATGCTTTATCTACTAGTTTTTAGATAAATGACAATCCTCGGATTTCTACGCGGGAAGTAGCCTCTAATTTGGAATTGCCGCAAACACGTCTTTGGAGAACATAACGAACAAATAAATGGAAACCGTACACACAGAAAAGTGATATCTCGAACGAAGAGAGAGTTACTTGGCTGAAGTAGTTGGTAGGTTCGTATATATGCGAGAGATTATTGACTTCAACCAAGAAATTTTATTTCTTGGAATAATTACTAGATTTAAGAAAGTGGTTACTCTGGTGAAGTAAGTAAACAGTCTTCAATGAAGTGTATATTTTTATTCCCGGTAAATATTTTTAGCTACTGAATGTAAGAATTTTAAAGATTTGGCACAAATACGTTTTCTATTGCTAATTAGCAAGATAGGTATGTTATATTTACTTACTCGTTCTAAACTGTTGCGTGCGTTACATCAAACTATTCCGTGTTGAAACGTTTATTGTACACTATAAATCACAATACACATCCCCAATAAATCACAAGGCACACCCCCTACGGCTTCGTTGTTGACGAGTACGACTTGTCGTACTAGGTTAGGATCCGTGGCGCCAGCCCACGTGCGGGCCCGCGAGCCTTGACAAAATCACGGTGCGCATATTTATTCCAGAGAAAGGGATTACTTGAAAGAAGTGAGAATCACTTCAGTTAAATAATTGGTGGGTTTTTATTCAGTAAACAATACTTACTTATATTAAATGTCTTATATTTTCTTGGATTAAGTAACTACGCACTTGGATGGATTTACTATTACTTCGTTGGAGAAATTAACATTTTTGGGACGAAAAATTCAATTACTTCTTTCAATACAATATTGGTTGTTATAAAGAAAGAATTTATTTGTTGACAGCATTTATCTGAGAAATTATTTTACTTATATTGAGTATGTGGCATTTCTTGTATGTACCTAACTTTCTACATCCAAGTAAATATGCCTTTGAATCTAGTAAATAAATTCAAGAAATTATGTTTTCTCGTTCCAAATAATCACTTTTCTGTGTGTACAAACTCCACACAAGTCAAACTTTGCAGTTGTACAAAATTATTTGAATCAACAATTTCCAAATCGCTGGATTGGTAATGGTGGAGTGGTGGAATGTCCTGCTAGATCCCCTGATTTTAGTCCTCTGGACTATTTTCTATGGGGAACTGTGAACGACGAAATGTATCACGATACTCGCAGAAATATCGAGGATCTGCGGGATCGAATAACAAATGCGGTCAATGCAATTCCGGGAAGAACGGTTAGAAGAGCATAACAACATGTAGAAAAGCTGGCTCGGTTTTATGCCTTCAAGAAAATGGCCACTAATTTGAACATTTACTTAAAAAATAAGCTTTTTGTTGTATAAACTTGCTTCTTTTGCAATCTGAATGTTTTTAATCCAAAGCATTCTGGTCAGTGCGGCACCGGTAGTCTGTAACCAAGCACCAGTTGGGTACCTGATAAGCACGACAAATGACGAGAAAAAAGTTTTTTTATTATTTTTAACCATTGTTTTAAAAAATAATGCCAACATGTTATACATTGCGGAAATAAGAAAAAACGACTATCGGAAGCTGCCAAAATTCAACATGGCGCCCATAAGAAAAATAAAAGTTGGCCATGGTTACGCCGCCATCTTTGATGTCATTTCAAATTAAAAAATAACACTGCATTCCTTGTTAAAAAGTCGCTGTAGAATACTTTTGTTTCAAATGTCTAGGTACGTTTGGTTTTGAATAAAAAATTTAAAACGATATCTTAACATTTTAGTTTTTTGCGGATATCTTTAAAATGAAAAATGATAGCTAAAATTTCTTTTCAGATAATTGATCAGCACAAAAATACGAAACTTTACCCAATTTAAACATAGGCTCTAGCTCCACTAATAAGCGAGATCCCCATGGTGAGCCTCGAAATTGAATCACCCGATATAGACTACCTGATTCCATCAAAATGTCAAACTCGATATATTTTGTCACTAGGTCCATTTCTCCATTCCAGGTCACATTTCGAGATTTTCGTACCCCAAAGCGACTGTCGACAATCATATTCAAAATGCTTGAAATGGAAACGACCCTAATTACTAATATGTATCAAATATGTATTTAGCACCGTATTGTACACTAATACCATAGGGCCCTAAGCGTAACCATCAAATCGCAAATAGGATATTGTATGAACAGTAATCCATGCGAAGGCGCCTGAAGCGGTTCGACCGCCGACCGTGGACATCAGTTGTAATCCCAGATTTACATAACAATTCCTCAAAGGGACATTGGGATATTCGATCACTGGTACCAACATTAGAATCGGAGTCATCGGCCTGAGAAATTATTTCGCGAACAAACAACGAACCGGACGGGTAAAATCTGAATATTCGCGATAAACCGACGGAAAATTGAGTTTAGAGAGTTCGCATTTTCAATTGTTTTAAGGGCTCGAAAATATTGGGCGAACCGCAAAATTTCAAGCAGATTGAATAATAATTAGCTGTCGAGTTTTTCGTTTTTTATATGTCGACAGTTTTTTAGATTTCAGTTAAATTGGATTTCTTTGTGCGCAGGGTGCCGGTGTTTTTGACAAATGAACACACTGTATAGGAGATTTTTTGATTTTATAATAATATATCAAAGTAGGGGAGGGTGCAATTTCAAAAGTAGTAAGCTAAAAAGATTTATTTTTTAGTTGCACTTGTAAATGGAAAAATTATATTATCCAGAGTTGTTTTGACTGTTATTGAATTTTCAGTGATATTTTATTGTATTTTATTATGCTAAACTTTGATGTGTAATAACTTTTGTAATTAATGGATTTAGATGATTTTTATCAACAAATTCACCAAGTTTATCACATGCATCCTTCATCAGATGGGTCTCGTAGTCTGATGCAAAGCCGGATCAATTCTATATAATAATAATAATAATAATAATAATAAATGACTTTATTGACCTTACTTAAAAAAAACAATAGTAACAGGTAACAAAAAATGTAAAAATGGTCACAAGGTGCAGAGACAGGCGCAATGCCTGATATCTACTCCGAACCGGTGTACAAAAAAATAATCACTAATTCTAAATGGTAGGCACAGCAAATAACGTAAACTAAAATAACTACACTTCTATAAACATATTGGCAAGGATCCGTATCAATGGTTTGCTTGCTGACTCAATAAAAAGCTTCTGCAATACCTCCCGAACGTTAGGGCACTGAGCTTCTTCCAACTTACTGGTATGCTGTTATAAATCCTAGCCGCGCAATAGGAGAACGAACGTTCAAACAATGACGTTTCGTGCCTCGGAATTGTAATCAATGACTTACGTCGAACATTGATATTGTGAACATCCGTTCTGAATCGGATTTTGGAGTAGAGATAGGCAGGCTTTTGTGTGACAACTACTTTGTGGACGAGGGAAGCGGAGTGCAGACTCCTCCTATTACACATATTTAGCCACCCTGACCAGAGCAGCGTGTGGGATATGCGGTCAAACTTTCGAATGCCATAGATAAGGCGCAAACACGAATTCTGGACTCGTTGTATTCTGCCAGTGGACTCTACATCCAAGCACGGACCATACAACACGTCACAGTAATTAAAATGGGACAGCACAAGAGAATCACATAACATGAGTTTAATGTGAGATGGCAGCAAGCGTCTGTACTGATAAATCACTTTTAGGTTGGCAAAAGCTTTCCTAATCATAAGTGATACATGATGCTTGAACCGCAAACTGTGATCAACACTGACTCCAAGATTCTTTGCCACTGATTCTATTTTCAGTGTGGTGCCGTTCACACGAATGTCCAAGACACTTGCCACCATCTCTCGTCTGGTCCCGCCACCAAACAACATGGCTGTAGACTTTGATGCATTCACCATTAGATTATGCCGCTCAGATAACCCGATTATGCTCGCTATATCCGAATTCATCTCACCGTTAGCAGTCAGTACATCCTCTGGCTTAAAAGAGGAATACAGCTGAGTATCGTCAGCGTACTGATGCCAGCAACAACGCACATTGGCAATTAAATGACAAGTATAAATAATATACAGGAGTGGGCCGTTTATACTTCCTTGTGGAACGCCCCTAGTTACAGCTATAGGGGCGGAGCTGTCATTATTTAATGACACAAACTGCTCCCTCTTACTCAAGTAAGATTCGAAGTACGCAACGGCAGTGGCACCAAGTCCGACATACTGGAGAATTGCAAGTAACAACTCATGGTTAATGGTGTCAAATGCCTTACTGTAGTCTAAAAGAATAAGCAGCGTACACTTTTTAGCATCACTTGCTGTAAGGACGTCGTCAATGATATTAAGCAAGGCAGTTTGACACCCATGACCAGCTGTAAATCCTGATTGCATAAGCGGCAGAACACTATGGGCGTCCAGATGTGCGCGAAGCTGCGCATCCACGGCTCTCTCCAGTACCTTACTCAATACAGGCAGAATGGTAATAGGACGCAAGTCATTAAAGTGTTGGGGATTATTACCCTTTGGCAATGGTACAACTCGGCCCACTCCCCAACCCCTCGGAAAAGCGCCCTCAGTGATACAGAAATTCACAACGTGCAGAATAAATGGCAGTAAGAACGGACAACAAAGGCGCAACATACCAACACTCACACCATCAGCACCACACGAAGTGGTCCCTACCCCTGATATTAACCCCAACAATTCAACCTCGGAAATCTCTTTGAACTCAAATTTATTATCAAAGTCTGTTATGGTATTGTTCCTATAAAAGTGTAGGAGTTCCGGATCGGTCGCACCAGACGTCGTGGCAGACGACATAAAAAACGAATTCAAATCGTCAACATTAGACAAGTGCGGGGGAAGGTCGGCTCTCCCTGATCCTACATGAATTCCGTGAGCAGACAACTCCTTCCAGATATTTTTCGGATCGCGCAACCCGCCGAACTTTAATCTAAAGTACGTCTCTTTTTCCCTTTTACACATATAATTATACTGGTTTCTTAAGGACTTATAATAATTTAGATGTTCCAGCGAACATGATTTCTTAAACTTCTGCCACGCTTTTAATTTAATCTTTCTAACCTCAAGCAGCGTCCCGGTCAACCAAGGCACGTTCCGTCTCGTAAATCTCCTAGTAATGTATGGAGCGTGTTTATCAAACAAGTTTAAGATGTTTTTGTTTAAAAAATCTACCTTTTCGTCTATCCCGTGTATGTAGTAAATATGAAACCACGGTACATCGACAAGATCGCTATGAAATAAATCATAATTTAACGCTTTAAAGTCCCGGTATGTTCTAAAAGTTGGTGGACGCGTCGAGACTCGGCATTCAATATCGCAGTATACCAAAGAATGGTCAGACACGGCAGACATGTCCCTAGTTCCGCGAGAGACAACGTTAATCCCGTCCTGCACTATGATAAAGTCAATTAATGTGACAGTGTTGAGACCAATTCTAGTTGGTTCATCAATCACCTGAGCAAGATTATACATATCTAAAATATTTATAAAGCGTATCGTTGAATTCGATTCGAAGTTTAAAAGATTTATGTTAAAATCTCCCAGACACACCAAATAATCACACTGTACCAAAACCGCAGCAATGGTCTCCTCAAATGACTGAAAGAATAACTCCATACCAGCGCTGGGCGGACGGTAAACGACACCTACAGCAACATTAACTCCACCTATCCTAACGGACACCCACAGCTGCTCCAGAAAGGCACCCGGCGAGCCCGATGGAATGATTAAAGTAGTATATATATTCTTCAGATATAAAGCTACACCACCTCCCCTTCCCTCCCTGTCACAACGGTAGAAACCGTACCCATCAATCCTCACCACGTCAGTGTCCACCGCGGGACTAAGCCAAGTCTCACTAATCGCTAAAATATCAATATTCGAACCAGCTAAATAATCACGAATCTGTGCAATATGGGCGGCCAGGGAACGAACGTTCAGGTGCTCCACGCGTAACAAACCCCTTGTAGAATTTTCAGGAAGCATTGCAATCAGCAAACAATATCACAACGCATTATGAAGCAACACTGCATAACATTTTTTACAAACTCAAAATACAGATCAAAATAATATAACAATGTAAATAAAATAGGTTGTATAATGTGACCAGAAAATAACTAAAAATTGTATCACACAATGTGGACCCGATTACAAGCTAGCACCCCACACGAACAGAATTTGTAGTACAACAAAGCCAAATACAATCGGTCTATGAAAAAAGCCAAATGAAATATACTCCCCAAACGCCTTATGTGAGCACAGAGATGTATCTCTGCATCCCAAGTCCCCGTGAGCAAAACTACGTAAACATGCTTAAAATCGCTAACGATACCACACCAAGAATATAAACTAAACAAAACAAAACCCCTAATATAACCGCACTGTAGCGGGCCTACAATGACACGACAGATGACACAATCAAATCATAGAAACCGCGAACAGTATGTATGTATATAAATTTGGTTTTGATTCATTCCAATGTCTGAATGTTTGTAACAGATGGAGATTTCCACGTAACCCTTTACAATTTTAGCGTTAATGTTCAAAATAACTATTGTGATATTGATTATTTTTTAGGACACAAGTCAACAAATTTATCAAGAGTCTACGCGCCCTTATCAATTTTGAAAAAAATACCACTTAAGCTGTAGTTTATTACAACGGAAAAACGAAAATAATGTTTTGATGGTCAAATTTTGAGCTACCCTGTGGAGAAATTAAGGGCTTTGGAGAGATTCTCAAGAACTCGCTCACTTACAGAGAAACTTAAAGAAATTAGCTTTTTCTTCAAAATGGTGCAATTTAAATGTTAGATTTCATTTTAATTTCAAATAATAATTTATTACATGAATTCATACCTAAAAAATCTGATGTGGCCAGGCACATTACCTTATCATACTATATATAAAATTATATATATAAAATGTGGCCATGAAACTTCCAAATATGAAGTTTCGTCCCGATACCTTAAGTAGTTTCTCCGGAATCGTCGCCACAAAAAACGGTTACACACATACACACACACACATAGACACAGACATTTTTTTGTACCTTAGTAAAAAATGTTCAGGGGGCCAAATAGGACATATTTCCGCTAAAATCACAATTTTTTTTCGGCACGATTACAATACTTTATAGTATTATAGTTATTGTGAAATGAGTTTTGACAAGAATCACACATAATATTATGCTAACTTGAAATATTTTTTTGATATCAGAAGTCGTAAAATTCATAAATCGTGTATTACAAGCAATAAACTTCTGAAAAATATTGAAAAAGCCAAAATTGCACTTTTTTATACAAAATACATATAGGCCAACCCACAAAATTAAATGCTTTTGGCGCTATAATAAACTACATGTTTTCTTTATCAAAATTTCAAAGGATTTTGATACTCTTGATAAGTTTGTATATGTGCTGAAAAGATAATCAAAATCGTTTAAACTTTGCAAAAGTTATTGAAAATTATAGCTTAAATTGTAAAGTTTTATTTTTAGAGCTGTTAGTTTTTACATAAATTCAGATATTGGGATCAATCAAAAATAAAAGATGTTTGGAATTGATACAGCTTTTTAACAGTCGACTTAGAAGCCTAAACAAGTTTTTTTTTTCTCCACAGGGAGGCTTATAGTGGACCACCAAACGTTGCTTCTCTCGGTATAGCAACTGTAAGAAGTTATTTATTCAAAATAGCAAAAGCGGGTGATAATCATAATGAATTTGTTTACTATTCCCCAAAAGAATCATTAAAATCGATTAAAGATTAGAAAAGTAACGTCAAAGTTTTGCCATTTATCACAAAACATGCGATAATTTCAAAAAGTGCAAGAACGTGCACCAGTTTCTTTATATTTCTTTAAGAACAATCATTATGCAAACAAATATCCAACATTCAGACACATGTTACTTCATGTTATTTACTAAATCGTTACAAAAGAAAAATATAACTACACCATATTTAACAGTATGCAGTAAATAGCATATTAAAGTAGGTAGTAAACAAGCAACAGTAAACACTACACAAAATTCTCAAATTCTACATGGTATTTTTCGCAAGATTGTTCCAGAAAATATTGAAGTTTTAACGCAATCTTTTATTTTATAGTTGATTTCAAGAATGCATAGGTTTGGCCGCTTTGTGGGTCGCCAAAGAACAAATGTTTCAAATGAAATTATAAACAAACTTAGCAAACTTAACAGCAAAGAAGCAATGGAACACCGCTTGCACTAGTAATTCTCACTTTGCCGTACAGAGGGCATACCTGTCTCCTGGACACGGCATTATTTCTAATTACACTTTCATTGTTGTTTGCTTGGGGTGCATGCCCTAGCTGCAACTTCTAATCCCTCGCACACTATGGAGCTTTTACTGTCCACCAACTTACCTGAGAGTCTGAGGCTGCATAGCTCCGTCGGTAAACTGCAACTACCGCAAGTACCAACCAAACATCTGCAAACTCCGCCCACCGAAATCGGCCCTATTGTTTGGAGTATTAAAGCCAACCAAAACTAAAACCGAGTAATGTCGGATTTACTGCCGCTTGTGAACTTTACACTTTATGGAAATTTCAATACTTCCGCACTCAGTCCGTTATCAGTAATGTTAAGGTATCTGGGGATACTCTAGAATCATTGTTTAGCCGCAGAGATAAAGTTATAACTTGCTGAGCACACTCGATTTATTAAAAAAATTTTTCAGCATGTCGTGTTGGGTACACAGGGAAAATATAACAGTAATGTCGCTGGTTATTGGCCGAGTGCACGACGACAACGCTTCTCGGCGATTGCAATTTTGCCTAAAATGATGAAAATATTGTTTTTTTTTAATCTTATCCCTAGGTAGGCTTTTAAGGAAGTTGATAAAAAGATTTTGCGTCAGAGTCTCCAGCTTTTAAAAAACTTTCTAAACCTATAATTATTTTTGTTTGTTGATTTTTACTCGCAAACTGGCAGAACAATGTCAGAGTATTGATAAAAATGGTATACTTAGCGATATTGTTTCTACTTTGTTTGTGTTTAGTAATTGTACTGTGTTGAAGTAACTTAAACTTTATTATCAAGAACTAACTGAAAATGATTATACGGACATACTATAATGATGAAATAATTCAAATGTATAGAAATTGGTCATATACAGGCGGGTTGTAAATTTTAAATATATTAAAAAATTACAGCCACAGCCCGGGTTTGAACCAGGGACCTTTGCGTCGCTAGCACAATGTTCTAACCAACTTAGCTATTTGGGCCTATGACATATGATAGAACTAATAAATACTTTTTTCCTTGCTTTCTTGACGCTACTACTAATAAGGTTTTTTTTCAAGGCACATGCGATTTTTAGAGATTCCCAAAGAATAGATATTAATTTTCAGTGCTATATCAAATTATTCAGAAAAATGCTGAACTTGAATATGTATAAATAACATCAATATGTCTATCTAATTATATATGAAAAAGTGCTTTGTTTTTTTTTTGTTCTTTTTGCAAAATATCCCTGGAACCATTAGGAATCCAACAGTTTTCTCGACAGATATTAAAAACTAAATCTGCACAACTGTGGTTATTTAACCGCTTTTCTTTCTCTAATAATAACAAAAGTACGCTCAAAAACACATTTTTTTCAGGTTCAATATATTTGCATGCACGATTATTATCTTAACAAATAAAAATAATCGATGAGGTTTTGAATTTAGATATCAGAAAATTTCACAGATTTCCAATTACATTTGTCAAAAATACAATCATCTAAACTAAAAAACTCCAACAAATTATAACCGATTCTGGTTTCTACTCTTTTCAGTGAATTCTGAATCTGAAAAAATTAGCTATCGAAAAAACGCACACCTGAGCATTTTTTACAAGAATGTTTTTAAACAATTGTACAAATCCATTACAATAATACAGTAAGTAAAATAAATGTGTTAAGCATGTTTATGATAGTTAAAAGAAAATAAAAATGTAGGTTATGTCATGCAAGATTAGATTATTTATTTATAAATTTAATTGCATAAATCTCATTATTTGTTGAATTATATGTAGTATGAATAGAATTATATGTGGTATAATAGAATATATTTATTAAACGTTGTAAATTTCCACGTTATTTCCATCAAATTATTCTATACTGAATAATAGATACTGAACTAATCTATTATAATGCAACCTACGATTATGCAATAGATTTCCTGTCAATAACAAACAACGTTTGAAACAATTGCTGGCTTACAAACAGCTAATTAGTTTACACCATACGGTAATGCTCTTGCTTTGGTAGAGTGAGATGCAATGTACATATTACAGGTGACATTGTCCCTAATTGAGTGCAACTATTGGTTTGGGAGAATATGCGAGCTGTTTGAAATTCCCAAATCGGCTATTGCAACATGCGCAGTAATGAGATATATATGTCCATGGCATAACATGAGATAACTTTTAGAATAGTCTAGTAAGTAAATAAAAATAAAACTAAATCTCAAAACAACACATGGTGGTCAGGCACATGACTTTATCATACTACATATAAAATTAATAGTTTAGCTGCATGAGATTCTATTTGATCGAGATCGGCCATGTCTGCATTAGAATAAAACTAGTAGAACTAGAGAGATATGTCGATTAATGCTGCGTTCGGATATTGTACTCCGTTGACACCGGGTACAGAGTCCAAATGACACCTACGTGTTATTGGGTGTAAAAAGTGTAACGGTGTACAATATCCGAACGCAGCTTATATTGACAGTAGGTATTGTCAAAACATTAGCATTTAACACTACCTACTGTCATTAGAATCAAAATATCTGATATATCCTGGCTACTAGTTTTACTGCAGTACGACCGATCTCGATGAAATAGAATTTGCTCATGCTGCTAAACTATTGATTGTACCAAAAAATTTCATAGTCATAAATTATTGAGAATTTCCTCTACTTTAATTTATTATTTAACTATTTCGACAAAATTCCAGAAATTGCGGCTTACCACCAGTTCCTTCGGACCCTTTTCAACAGAAAGCTTTTCAGCTCTAAGTTTGGTCATGAAACTTCTAAATATGAAGTTTCGTCCCGATACCTTTAGAAGATTCTCCGGAATCGTCGCCACAAAAAAAACGGGTACACACACAGACATTTTTGTACCTAGAAAAAAAAATTTGATGTGGCCAGGCACATGACTTTATCATACTATATATAAAATTAATAGTTTAGCTGCATGAGACTCTATTTGATCGAGATCGGCCATGCCTGCATTAAAATAAAACTACTAGAACTAGACAGATATGTCGATTAAAGCTGCGTTCGGATATTGCCCTCCGTTGACACCGGGTTCACCGTCCAAATGACACTTACGTGTCATTGGGTGTAAAAAGTGTAATGCAATATGCGAACACAGCTTATATTGACAGAAGTTATTGTCAAAACATTAGCGTTTGACACCAAGACTACCTACTGTCATTAGAATCAAAAAATCTGACAAATCCTGGCTACTAGTTTTCATGCAGTACGACCGATCTCGTAGAAATAGAATTTGCTCATGCAGCTAAACTATTGATTGTACCAAAAAAATGTCATTGTGATAAATTATTCAGAATTTCCTCATCTTTAATTTATTATTTAACTATTTCGACGAAATTCCAGAAATGGCGGCTTATTTGCAAAATCTTTCAAAAATGCTAAGACTAAACCTCCAGTTCCTTTGGACCCTCTTCAACAGAAAGCTTTTCAGCTCTAAGTTTGGTTATAAAACTTCTAAATATGAAGTTTCGTCCCGATACCTTTAGTAGTTTCTCCGGAATCGTCGCCACAAAAAAAACGGGTACACACACTTACACACACACATACACACACACATACACACACACATACACACACACATACACACACACACACAGACATTTTTTGAACCTTAGTCAAAAATGTTCAGGGGACCCAAAAAGACATATTTCCGCTAAAATCTCAAAAAAATTTTTTGGCACTATTACAATACTTTATATACCTACTACGTATGATAAAATAAGAATCCAGAAGATACCTAATGTTTGAGAAGTAACCAATTTAGACTTGTCAAATTGCTTGTTAAAATTATTCTGTATGAAACAAAAAAAATACCTTTGCAAAATAGTTTTATGAAATAAGCTGTAAACAGCAGGGACCTTCATCTGCATTCATGATAATGGTTGTCTATGTCAATTTGTATGCACAAAAAAAAACGTTGGCAGAATATAGCTGCGTAGTATGGACACATAATACCTTTTATGCATTTTACCAACATTTTTTACAGATCATTCGTATGAAACAAAAGTACAAAGCACTATACAGTGCTTAATCCTAATCACAACTCCAAACGCACAGTTAGAAATACTGTTCATTTGTTAATACATTTTCATAGCAAAATGACAAATATAGACTATAGTTATATAACATAAATTATACAGAATTACTTTGCCTCAATGTAAGTGTGTGGTAGAGATGATCATTTGGAAAAGAAAATTTAACTAATTAAATTTGATTCATTAAATTAAATATGAAGTGTTTAGAAATCAAAAGCCAGATGACGTTGAAGAAGAAAAAATGCGTGAAAATGAACTATGATCAGAAAAAATTAAGGGCAGGTTCCCGTCCAAATCGATGAAAAAAACAAAACATTTTTTTTTCCTAATTTTCATCCTTATGTTGTCGAGAATACGTGAGAGAAAGGATTTTTCGATATATGATGTAGTTCGGAGATATACGGGGTCGGGCGGAACAGTCCGTCGGCGCTCCGGTCTCGCCGAACGGGCGCTCGGCGCGGCTAAGAGGCGAGACCTTTTTTCTATACCTGATGGGTTGAGTATACGCCATGTAGCAAATTTAGGGTCTTCTGGACGAATTTATACACGTTCCAATCTATTGTAAACTCGCTTATATGTACGTTGGTCGCCAAAACAAGGTCAGTTGTGCATTGGATTATTATGATATTTACCATAATAATCTAATGTGCACAACCGGCCTTAATTTGGTGACCAGCGTATACCTGAACGTATAGTGCGTATTTTCAGTTTGGACAACCGTTTCTCTTGAAGCAACGTGCTCCCAGTCGTGCGACGGGCGTGTGAATGGTAACGTGCCGTAAAAATGCCGAACACGCGAAAGAGTTCACTGGGAAAAGCGCGCCCTGCTCGTCCGCGGAAAAAAAAGTCAGTTATAATCCAGAGAAAATGAAAAATGAGAAAGACTCTGTCAGCACTTTCGCCAAACAATTAAAGACCGCGAGTTATTTTCCTTCATAAATGTTCCACAGACGAACCGAATCACAAGAACTGCCCGCCAGGAGAGAACAGTTGGTGCAAGTGGCGCAGAAGGTACGGGTCAACTTGCTGATTTCCACCACGAACCTGCCCTTCAAGAATCTGTCCAAAAAGACATTCGACCAGTGTATGGGGCTCCTTCCAGTGATGATTTATTGCAAAGATGCACCGGAGGAAAAACAAAATGATAACGAAAGTTTCAACTCTTGCATTTGGAAACTTTCTCCCAAACACATTCATTGTGGTATACAAACGATACAAATAGCAGCATATATAGCTGCTGGTATTTTCAATTAAGGCTATTCATATATTGTGAGAACTGTGAATACGCTAGTAATCGTCATTGGGAACAACAGCAGAATTTTCGTCGAGAGCACTGAAAAAAAGCGCATCACCGCAGGGGCTAAAGAATTGTCGGAGCTCGAAAAACAGGCCAGGATTGAAAAAATGATCATGCAAATCCAAAAAACATACTCTTTGAATAGGGGTACTGGAATAGCTGATTAAATGTAAGTTGTCAGAAACTAACGTTGAATACGATTTTTTGTTACGTATAACTTCAAACGCGTTTTTCATGAAACAACATTTTTTGACGCGCGGTACGCTCTAGAGCTTCGAGGAATGCAGCGATTTCAAAGTTTCACCCCTCAAATTAAAGCTAATTTAATTTAGGGGGGCCTGACGGAGGTTTCTTTCCGAAAAAAATATTGTTAATATGTGTTTTTTTACGTTAAAGTAAAACAAAGCGTGTAAAAATCAGTTTCTTTTTTTTTAAACGGCCGCCATTTTGTTCCAAAGGGATTATTCAAAAATCGGAAAACGATAGGGCCCCACAAATTTGATCTGTTTTAAGAAATTTTTTGTGTTTTTGGTTTCAGATCACTTGGCGAGGCTGTACAAGGTACCGCGCACATCAGTTCGCGCCGGGGGCGGCTTTGGTGGCGGAGAGCTGGAGCCGCCATTTTGAATTTTTTTTGTCAATATTCGGGATAATACATCTTTTGTATACAAATAAAACCCACAAAAAAAATACTCAAAATAATTTATTTTGTATCAAAAAATAGAATGAAATTGAGGCGTTTTTCGGGCCTTTGAACGGGAACCTCCCCTTAATATTCTTTAATTGTTGTAAAATTTCTGTAAAATTCTTTTCATAAAGTTAACAATCAACGAGTTACATGCGATAATAACAAGGAATAAGAAGTGACCATTAAAGATATGCTCTCCAACATCTTTCTTTATAGTCTTTTAGTGCATGGAGAACAGCTTCGAGAGTTTATTATATATTCTAGGTCTGGTTTGACTAATGGGCAATATAGCGGTAATTACGTCATAAACGGATAATACATAGCCGTAGGGGTAGAAGCAATGGGGAACCACTCGGGAACAATTCCGAACTTTTTAGTGCCGCTGTACATTAGCAGCGCCGGGCGAAAAATTTACACGGGCTATATTATATACTGGCCGAGCGGGATAGCCCTCGTTTGTACCTTTATTACGACGATATGGGCCGTTATTCAACACCGAAAATTGCCCTACCCTATTTAGTGTTGGAGCTCTTTTTTGTGTCCTGTCACGTGCTTTATCGCATGGCATCTATATAGATTTTTTTATATAAAAGACACGCACGTATAACTTGTTGGTTAGGTTATATTTCAGTTATGACGACACATATCATCACCGACATGTTTTGTTTTTTTTTTCAGTACAGATAATGTAATCAATAAAAGTAAAATACTAACCATACGAAAAGTCTACAATAGTGGTAAACATTATCAATAATACCAAAAGTAAAATAAATACTAAATTAAGCACAAAACCAAATAAAATATAGAAATTGGAACAAATAATTTTGTAATTTAAAATATTAGATATTTTGTGAAAGTAAATTTATAATTTTCATTATGTATATTATTATCTACTGCTGTGTTTCAACTAAATATGCATTGTCTCAAAGAAATCTGGTATTTCAATAGAAGCAAAGAAATATTTCGTTTGCGGATAAAATGCAATTCTTTGAAATATTTGTTTGATAATTATCCAAATATATTTATTTGACTTAATTAAATATTCCAAATAAAATAATCTCTACAAGCAAATAAACTAGAGCAGGGGTGGCCTACTTAAGATCTACCTTTTATCTTTAAAATGTGCCGCGATCGACATGTTATCTACATGGGCGTAGCACTCCCGCGAGCTATGGGTAGTAGATACGCAAAACATAGGTTAAAAACAATTTCTTTTTATTTTTATGTCACCTATTAGTTTTCGATATAAACGCATAAAGAAAATAAATTTCCTAACTCAACTTTTCATATTTGTAGCGTTTATTATAAAAATGCACGGTATGGCTGAAAATTTGATTTTAATCTATCAATAGATCGTGGGAGTTCATCTCGTACTGAAACAACTTGTTTATCTACCTGCGTTATTTATCTACGAGTAATATTAACAAATTTGATTGCTAATTGATTTGCTAATATTTTTATCTTGTTGGGTTGAAAGGATAGTCCTTTGCGAATATTTGTTTATCTTGTCGAACTGAAGGTCAGCTCTTTACTCAAATGTTAATTTATTTTGTTTAGCTGAAAGGATAGGTCTTTCCTAAAGTTTATTTATTTTGTTGACCTGAAAGGTTAGCTTTTTGCGTATACATATTTGTGTCAGCCCTTTAATGGCGTGGTAGGTAATTTATTTTGTTGAGCTGAAAGGTTAGCCATTTGCTAATATCTGAATGGTTTTGAGCTGAAAGGTTAGCCTTTTGCTAATATTATTTATCTTTTAGAGATGAATTGTTGTCCCTTTGATAATATTTGTTTAATTTTTGAGATGAAAGAGGAGCTCTTTGATATTATTTGTTTATCGTGTTGAGATGGAAAGTTACCAATTTGATAATATTTGATTATATTGTTGAAGATGAAAGATCGGCCCATTGCTAACATTTGTCTATCTTGTTAAACTGAATGATTAGTCCTTTGCTTATTTGTTTATGTTCATGAGCTGAAAGCATGACCCCTTGCGAATATTTGTTTATTTCGTTGGGATGAAAGGTTATAGCTTAACATGCTAATATATGTAGCTGAGCTGAAAAGTGGTTTGCTTTTTGCAATTATTTGACTATGTTTTGAGTTAAAATTTTTAGCGTTTTGAACGCAAAAGGAAAAGAAATACATATTGGTAAGTTGATGATTGTTGAATGCGTAACACCTTTGAATTTTGGCAAATTATGGTCGAATGGAAGTTTGAATGAGTTACTGAGGCCAAATTTATCATTGAGGACAATAGTTCTGGAGACTGGCTTTGAGAGCAAAGCTATACTCAGGATTGGCCCTGTTAGGAATTATTTTATTTGTTGGATTAATTCAGATATTGGGCCAGTGATAGAAGATTGTAAACACGCCTATTTTTAAATACATGAGTAACTAGACTCACTTTTTACTGGTAACGGTTTTTGTTACAATGCGATAAGCAAAAAACTGCTATCGGTAAACGGTCAGTTCTGTGAGATCAAAACTTGATTCTTAATTCGAAACTATATTTCATCTTCCACATTCGCTAACGATAGGCTATACTTAGGGAGAAAATCAAAGGTTCTTCACTGTTCAAGTAGTACATTGGGCAATTAGTCTGAAAAAAAGATATAGATGCTCAAAAAGGTGTTTTTCTACTTTGCATTCACAATGCACACATTGTAACACTGTTTTCGGCGTTACAATTAACAAATTGTAACATCGTTGTTAGTAACTTTTTTTTCTAAGATTGGACACGTTGATATCAAATACCATGTCAAACGTACAACGCATAACCACAAACTGCCTCTTTTGAATCGCGTGCAATATCGCATAAACTGTGAAATATCAATATTCAATACATATTTAAACATGCGTGTAGCCTGCTATAGTATTGCCAAATGGTTGTGGCTTTCCTAGTTTTGCTGTGTTCATCAAAATACGCAGCATGACCCCTTCGGTGATCTTTTGCGACTCTGGTAAGTGATAGTCATCATCCTTTTCAACTAAAAATCAAATCCCCTTTTCAGATATAATTTAAGGACCACATTTACTTTAGTAAGGTATCATGCGAAGATCAATCCTACATCGTAGATATGAACGACTTTAATTACTGCTGCGGCATTGTATATGCACAATAAATGGTTTATATGATATCAGCATACACGTAGGAAGCTATAGTACATTTAATGTGTTGAGGATTTCTTAGTTTATGTAACGTATAAGTTTTCGGTAACATTTTTGACCGAATTCTGCTAGTGTCAATACCGTTTTTGTCCGTCGCTTCTGACATCGTCTTAGTTCTGGTTGTGTGCAACGTATTACCTCCATCACATGCAATTTTACTAAGTATAATTTATTCTAATAAATTATTACACCGAAGTTAGAATTTGGGTTCAATTGTATGTGCGTGTAAACTTGTATAAGCCAGCGGTACTAGGTAGACACCGCTATTAAACGTTAACCGTTAAAAGAATTCTTTAGTAAGTTCTTATTCTTTGAAGTAACTAATCAGTAACAGCCAAACACGTCTACATATTCTGATTATTATAATTATGAAACCACTATTTTAAAGTTAAATTTTTGGGTTATGTTTCATGTTTTTGTGACAGTAGGGTTAAAACTTTAAAACTCGTGCCCCAAGCTCCATTATGATCATAGTTGCGACCTCGCTGATTATTTATTAAAAGTTGTAAGCTAAAGTAGACTAAAATTATTCACATAGATTTTGTCATTATTTTATTTTAACTTTACGAAGTTGACAGTTTACTGCAGTTTACTACAGTACCAACAGTACTACAACAGGTACCCGAAAAATACCCTAGATTCGAAATATAGTAACCACAATTTCTAAATTTATATAAAATTAATGACGCAAAGTACTGGCGCACTCGTTCCATTTGGGCACTCCTCAGTACGTTCGTCGTGCCCAAAACAACTCGTGCGCCAATTTGACGTATAAAACTTGCTTAATAATATACTATTTCCTAATTGTTCAAAGCTGTTTATATTCAAATTTATCAGTTGTGTTTCAATTTCCATTCGACTCAGTTTATACGCTTATTACGAGTATATCCAACCGAAACGAACTAAACTCTCTTGAATTTCGTCAAATAGTCATTGGCCCGTCTTACATCGCCCTCGATTAAGTTTTAACGTTCTTTCTGGGAGGGTGGGGAGGTAGAATTTCTCGTTGAAACTTCGCCACCGGTTGTTTATAATTCTGGCGGTGCACGACGGAGTTCGTTCCGTACGTTAGAAATGGCGGAGGCGTCGGTACGGTACGCCCGTAAAACGACGACTGACGTCTATATTGGACGCCGCTGTACCGTCTCGCCGCTCTCATTTTATCTTCTCGCATAAGGGTGCTGATATCTAAATAATCGATTAGCGTGTCGACGTAGCGCCGCATTTTCAGAGGAAAATTGTGGCTGGCCACCACGGTGATCCTTAGTTTTTAAGTTTTAGTTTGTTCTGCAAAGCTCTCTCAATATGTTCCCTTGTATCCATACTTTAATCGTGTTAACTTTGTGATGATATAATCCCTATCATAATACGATATAATCCCCATCATAATAAATAAATAAATAAATAATGTCTTTATTGCATAGATAAAAATAATAAGACAAAAAATAATAACTGTAACTATACAATACGGCGAAATCCAGGTCCACGCAAAGGTACGTGATCTGCTCAATTTAACCGAAAACCAGAGTCTATACATATTGCCCCTTTTGAATTCACGCCAATGATTATAACGACACTAGCGTTGTATAATAATGACAGTTATTATATTCGTATAATGTATTCTTATAATGTATTAATATAATGTATTAATATAATCCAACAATCAATAATACAATTATATTTAGAAGTTAAAATTGGACGTTGGTAATAAAATTTTAAGTACCAAACACGTTTTGAATTTACTGGGGAATTGCGTATTATCGAGTTCATTCCCGACGCGTTCAGTCCAATTAAAAAAGCTGGCAACATAAAAGCCACCATCCAATTCAAATTTGGAATCAATTTCGGCGGACATACTCGCTGAACTAAATTTTGATAATCAAACTATCACATGTCCTGCGAAAGCGGTTTCCGAATTGAACGCAATGATTATAATTTATACGAGTGCGGATGTAGGAATCCAATCAAATTCAAAATTAAAGCTATTTATCTCTTACCGAATGATCCATTTCGTGTATATGTTCGGGTGCCATTTTGCCATTTGTCGCTAATTTGACAATTTCAAACTTGTTTTATGATTTGCGGCTATTAGTCCAGTTAAATTTGGTCATAATTTCTAAACTTCGAACAAAATGATTAGTTGTATTTTTCTATGTGGATTTTAGATAGATGTTTTAAACAGTATATTATTATTATTAGCCCCTCAGGGGACAAAATTCAGTGTGCTTTTCTTTAGTTTTTTTTTATAAAACGTTGACATTATTAATAATTTTCAACACGTAAAATTTACTTAAAAATTTCACTACAATAAAGTTACGTTCCACATTTATGTAACTGAATAAAAATAATCGTTTAACAATGAATAAAATTGAACAAGTGAAAATGGTTTTGGTGTGCTTATTTTCGTGGAATCTGAATCTGAAAGCAGAATATATAAATTTTGTCTAGTTTTTCGAAGTTGAAATTTCATAAAATTCATTTCGATCAAAACAGTTACTTCTTACTTCAAAACTATTGAAATTTTAGCAAAAAGATGCAAAATTTTCTATAAGACTACAGTAAATTTATATCAATAAAGTACAGCAGAAATGCCGTTTTTGGGTACTTGCATGTGTATAAAAATTCACAACTCCGCCATTTTCTATTCGATTTCCAAAATAGAAAATGCAATTGAAAGAGGGAACACAGACCATTATGAGGATGTACTGTACGGTAAGATCCAATAAATAGTCGAAAAGTTGTGGACGTTCAAATTCAGAAGTTTCCAATTATTTTCAGATTTTTTTAACTTTAAGAACAATTTGATGACTTATTTGAATCCGTAATATTTCTTTGCTATGTTTTTTATTGAAAGCCCATTTAAATTTGCGTCTAATACGTGTTTGTTTATTAGAATCGGTTGAAATTTAACAGAATTATCAAATTTTATTGACCGGTTAGACACATCACACTACGGAGAAGAAATATACAGGCCGACTGCAATAAATCCGTAGTCTTTATACACATTAATTAGACATTACTGGCACTTATATTTACAATGATATTCTAAAATTATGACACTGTTTTTTTTTCTTTTCCTTTTTGTTATTACCTGCCAGACTATCACAATTTATTACCAAGTATATTAGAGTTTACGTTCATTACATTTCCAGGTATATTTGGGTTCAAAATAAATGCAACCAACAGTAAAATTTTCACTCGTTTATTGGAAGAGTAGTGAGTTACTATCGTGATTTACGAAAAATAGAACAAGAAATACAACAAAACTTGAATGTTTACTCGATCTCCGTCGTTTATACCATACATCATCTGTTTCGCGTTTAAGTGACCAGCAGTAGTCTGCGATCATGTTGATGGTGTTTTTTTTCTTGAAAACGTTTTTCAATAGCTTCCATTTCTTGATGAAATCGTTCACTTTGTTCGTCACTGTGTTGGCCAAAACTGTCCGGAAAGAAATTCAAATGAGAATTCAGAAAGTGAGTCTTGATAGACATGTAAAACAAGGTAGTATACAAACAAAATAATGTCTAGTTAATTTAAATCAAGAGCACGAATTTATTACGGTCGGTCGGGCCGTAGGTATAGTCCTTCTGCCTAGTGTGAATGTCAAGACGGTGATTAAACTTCGATAACTCAGTCAAATTTCAACCGATTCTAATAAATAAAGTCGTATTAAACGCAAATTTAAATGGACTTTCAATAAAAATATAGAAATAAAATATTATGGATTGAAACAGGTCATCAAACTGTTGTTAAAGTTCAGAAAATCTTACAATAATGGGAAACTTCTGAATTTGAACGTCCATAACTTTTCGATTTGTTATTGGATATGACCGAACAGCACATCCTCATAATCGTCTGTGAGCCCTCTTTCAATTGCATTTTTTATTTTGGAAATCGAATGGAAAATGACGGAGTTCTGCATTTTTATACACATGCCAAGTACCCAAAAACAGTTTTCACCGTAACACAGTGTTATAGGCTTTTAACTACTTTTAAGAGTATAGTACCTTTATTTTAAAAGCTTCCAAAATGATAGAATTTTTCCTTTTTTTAATATTAGAGGCCATTAAATGAGAAATTATAATGTCGTTTCATGCACTCCGCGTATATGGAACGTCAAAGGTGACTTGAATTTCAATGCATTCTTCAAATAATATTTTTGCATAGCTTTAAAGATGAAGGTACTTTACTCTTATGTCTTTTTCATATTTTTGGAATTTCGTATTTAAAGAAGCTTTCGTGAATAATACAATTTTCTGAAAAGTTAATAATAGAAAATGTTTCCAAATTTCTTAAATTTCTACCGTACACAATACATGGGAAGGCTGTAAAATTACAATAATTTTTATATAATAAATTATCATAAGAAATGCTATAAAAGAATATAAAAAAAATCCGATTACCTCTTTAACTTTAAATACCTGTGAAACAAGGCCTTTGACCCTCTAGAATAGTAAACACGAATATCTTTGTACAAGGCACTGATTAAGTCATGTGGGGTATCATTCAAAAGGGTTGATTTTACAGCCAATTTAGTAACTCAATTAGTTATTAGGATAAATAAAATATTGTTTTTTTTTGTGAATTTAGCAAATTCTTAAAAATATTCGCAAATTTGACTGCTAACTTGAACACCAATGTACATAAAACATGTCGTCTACGCTCGACGGGGAACTTCTTAGAAAGTTTGTAATCTCGCCTACGAACAGGGATACATTTTTGTCGCCACAATAACCCCCCAATCGGGGAGGTGGGAGGTTTCAGTGGGAGGTTCCCGGAAAGGGGGTTACTTCAGATTATGGACGAGCCGTGAGTTCAGCGGACCGCGTCTGGAACAGGAAATTGATTTTTTTGCTATTCCGGAGGCAGAAGGCTGGGTAGCACCAGGCGCCTTCGATATTTATAAATTTTCGATGAGATTACCGCCTAATGGAACGTACGGTCTCGAACACGTCAAAAAAAACGTGTTCTTCGAATCGTACTGCGTTACAAGTCTGTAAAGGTCAATTTGTGGTAGAAATGGAGACTAAGAAATGTAGAAGAAGACCAAGAAATGTATGTCTATTGCTTAATATTTTTGTAATAACATACGATTCAGTCAAGAGAGATACGTTGCGAGTAAGGAACGATTTTCCGAAAAAAAAATCCGACCAAACTTGTTTTATTCCTAATCTTGTTATTGGAAAATTAGTTTAAGGTCATCTGGCTTTACCGTCCATGACACCCGAAAACTGTATTTTGAAACATAATGAAAGACTTGACAAAACGTTGTGTTGTAAAAACCACTGAAACGTTGTGATGTAAAAACATGTGTTGGTTTGATAACCATGACATCAGTACTGACTGCAGCGTTTTGACGTTAGAACGAGTTATATAATGTGTTATTTGGAAACGTTGAAAACTAGTAAAAATAGAAATGGGACATTAAGGGTGGATCTATCAATGCAAAGTTAAAACAGTAACTACGGGTTTAATTTAGGTTAACTCTTAACTTTGAGTTTACGGGTTCATCAATGGTCGGGTTACCCCTAACTACCACTTAAATCGTGGTTAATTTTACCCGGCAGAATTTTTGATAGTTAAAGCGCTAACTCCTAGTTTACGGTAGGGCGCGCATACAGTATGCGCGTTGAATTGCGCTGTGTTTTTCTAACCTCACGTAAAACGTTGTAAGATTTTATTTATATTTACTACTGATAGAAATCTTTTGGATGATCCTTGTCGATTCGATGATGGTGAAGAAATCAGCGATTTCGACTATTAAAAGAAACTTTGCTTGGTTTTATCTCGATTGATACAACGTCAATATCGATCATATATATGTAAGTTCAGTTTTTATTTGTATGTTTTTGTGTGTTAAATGGTGTTTCTTTTCTAGATATCATGCTGTTTCCCCTATTACAAACTTCTGCTAACTCTCCGAGTCTACACTACAGTGGGTTTTAAGTAGCACTTACTTGTGTTATAGGGACAATAGACCGTACAAACAAAGGTACACAATCTCCAGGTATGCAATACAAACACGTATATAATTTTTACTTTTATTAAATTACATTTATTATAGGAACTGACAAAGCTGAGATTTTTAGAAACGGTAGCTTCAACTCGCTAAACATCCCGACTGTGCCTTCGTCTAACCTAAATCCAAACAAAATGATTGCGAAACATGAATTTGCATTGTAGTATTGACCTACGGGGTCTTAAAACACAAATTTCCTGTTTTGCATTGAGCTTACGCCTGATACTACAAACTTGGTAGTAACTATTGCAACATCGGTTGGGCATAACATTGCCTGCGACAAAATGAAGAAGTTTCTCCGCAAGATCTGTATGTTGCCGTTGTACCACATGAAGCGGAGTGGACTAGCATAGTACCTATACGAAATAATTATTGTAATGCTAGGGCACAGATATTGGCCAAATATTTTCCCACACTATACAATAAACAAATTTTCTGTTATAAATAAGTCTTGTGGTGGTTTATTTTTTATAAAGTAACCTTCGTCGGTAAGTATTTGGTACACAATGTGCTCTGCCACTTAATTGATATCCAACAGTATTGAACACGGATGAGTAACGGTGAGTATTAATTGCAAATACAGAAAACTTGATAATCCGGACTAACCTGTAGTCTAACTAATCAAATACTGTGAAAACATAAATAATCGATTTTGTTAAATTTTATTCTTCGAAGATCTTTTACCAATTCTTGCGGTTTGCTACGTAAGGTTAGATCAACATAAACACAAGGTTAGGTATATTGTTATAATAAACAAAATATAATTAATACTTTATTCCTTCACAAAATACATTTAACAATATGCAATAAATCAAATTAATTAAGTCAAAGTAGGTGCAGTGTTTGGTCAGTGTGGTAAATATATAACTTATCAAATGAGATATAATACACACATATGTGTGTAATAGTCTATAGAAAATAAAATGTACAGAAAACAACATATGTAAATTCGTAAACAAAGAAAATGTCGAAGGTTTGAAATTCAAACAAATGCGGTAACCTATGCACAGCTAACAGCGAAGCGCTATATATCACCAGAAAATTACTAAGATCTTATTTTTACATAGTTGGCGACATTGCTTTTCCATTGCCAACCTCTCCTTAGCCCGTAGTCGCCTAACTAGAAGTTTAGACTGCATTGAAAGACCCGACATTTTGGTAACTAGGAGTTACTAGGTAACGTAAACTACCAGTTTGTTAACTATAACATTTAACCTTGCATTGATAGATCCACCCTTAGACATTTAGGTATGGGACATCAGTTTAACAATTGCCCCTAATTCCGACACTAAGCGTATATTTTGATCCGAAATCCGACACCTTAGTGAACCTAATTCAGACAGTGATCCTAAATCAGACAGTTCTGGTACAGTATTACGACAAATATAAATATTCAAGTAAATAAGTGTTTTAAATATTGTTAAATAATTATTAGGAAATGTTAAACATATATGTTTCACCATTTTTAATGAAACAGTATAAAATAAGTACTTATACTTCTTCATCTGCCCTCTCTACCTCATCTGTATTGTAATGTTTCTTGCATCTGGAATTTTTTGTGTTCCCTTTTTCTTGGCGCTGCTTTTTATTCTGTTCCTTTTTCGCTTTCATTCTTATTTCTCTAGAATGATTTTCTTTTGTGCTTCCTTCTTTTTTATTAACAAATATTTTCTCCAAGCATAAGAGATAGCGTTACAGAAGAATCGTTTCTTTTTACGTTATTTTGGTGTTTCAGGCCAGAATAGTGATTTTGTTTTGTGGAGACATGAGTTCAACTGTGATCTCCAAAGGTGGTGTATTAATGCCAAAATCGCCACTCTCTGCTGCTAGTGTTGCATCATTCTGTCTTATTTCATCATCTTCTATGATGCCTGTCGATATTTATGACGGAATTAGGGATTATTGATGATCGTAATTCCGACACCCTGTAATAATTAGAGATTATTGATGTCCGTAATTCCAACACTCGTGTCGGAATTTGGACAAAATGCGTACAATTAATTGCATTATAGAAAACGATGTAAAATATGTTATTTTCTTATGTAAAGACAGCAATAGAGCCATATGTATTATTTCTAACCATGCACACAATACCGACACACATGTCTTATTTGCGGACGTGCTAATTCCGACACCCCTAAGTTTGTATAATAGTGGTTAAAAGAGTAAGACACAGTATTATTATGAAAATATAAAGCATTTTTAGTCAGCCTAAATATATATTATTAGAATTTTTTGAATTACAGTTATCCTGTAGCGATGTAAAAGGAACTCGAATTGCAGTTACCTTATAAGGAAAAATCAACTTTTAGCATAATACTCAATTATCAAGATCAGTCAAACTTCTAGATTATATTCTGACCGTTAGAACATTGGTAGAATAAGAAACGATTGTGGGTTGATAAGTGTAATGTTAAATCAACAAACCAGATGTCCTAAAATAAAGTTTAATGTTGTAGATTTATCGAAGTTCTCAGACCAATTCTATTGAAACGAATTTAATATACCCACAAATTTCGTCGAGCTTTTCAACAAAATTGCTAATTATCGATGTCGATTATGTAGGGTAAAAGGGGCGGGTAAGCCCTAAATGCAAATAGGGGCCACTTACGGCCCGCTTTTTGTTTATTTTGGCATTTAGGTTACACCCTAACATCGTGAAGTAAGGGTTCGCGCTATTGTACGATAATTAGAATATGCGAAAGCCAGGGGCGAGAATATATTAAAATCTGCGGTTTAATTTTCATCGTAATTAGGAATTTAGGGTAGCTCGTGAATAGTTGTTTACGGTAATGATGGGAATGAGACGTATTGTGTGCTGTTAAATATTTGCCAGTCATTTAGTTGTTAGTAATATGCCGGAAAACAAACAGCATTGTAACGGTGTGGGGTGGTTTTGTCTTTGGTACAGTTTAAAGCGGCTACCAACCCCTTAAAATCTGTGAAGCGATATATGTGATGCAATCTAGAAAAATGTGTCATATGTCTAAATTAAATGAATACAAAATAGCTAAAAGAAAACAGGATCACAAGCAGGGCCACCCTAACCACAGGGCTAAATGGGCTATAGCCCTGGGGCGCCAACCTTGTGGGGGCGACAATTTTTATTGGTGTTATATTTTATGTTATTATTAGTTATTTTGATATTAGTTGATTTTATTATAAATCTTTTCATGACAAAATCAACCAAATAACCTCTTCTAAATGAGATAGAAAATTGTATGTCTGCTCTTAGAATTTCCCAAGTTACTTATATATGGAGTATCAATGAAAACCACTCGGGTTTGGTTCGGTTAGCGCAAGTTTTCTATGATGTGCCAGCCTAGGTTTGCCATATTTTACTTATCAAAATATATGAGACATCTAGTAAACATGTATGAGGATCATGAAAAAATATATGACATACTGATCTATTTGATCATGGTTTCATTGTTGTTCATTGTTAATAATGATAACTGCATCTTTTACTTTGGTGTTCCAAATTTACTGTGCTTTTATTTTATATGGGCTTGTTATGAGGTGTTATTTTTTTAGAAATGTTAATTACAGTTATTTAAAGTTATTACTCAATTATGAACTGTTCTTACTTATTGATTTTTTTGTTATTTTTTAAGAAATATTCACTGAGCGCGCAAAGTAGGAAGCATGACCAAATCTCGGAAACTGTTTGCTAACTACAAAAATTCTTGAACACGTCGATTGTAAATTATACACATATTTGTAACAAATTTAATTTCCCGCTTTGTACTTATGACGTCATCGACAAATGGCAAACTCCATATTTTTCTTGTTAATTATGGTAGATCTGTTAATTGTCTTCATGGTAGCATACAAATTGTATGACCTTACATCAGAAAATTTACGAGAAAAAGCTTAAAAATTAAGAATTTTGTTTGTGAATGAAAAGCGAATAGCAGTTTTAGGTGGATATGTTTGCAATAGGAATTGAGCCATCAGCACACTACTTAGAATCATTGTAAATGATTGAAATATATTATGAACAAATTTTCAGGATTTCAGGTAAACGTACAAAGTTTAATGTGTAAACCTTAAAGTAATAGTAATATGAGACCCTTTTGAGGTTTCTAGAACAGTGGGTTCAGATTTTCGATATTTTTATCTCACTTGTTTCAACAATCTTACGGGAGAGTCCGTGTTCCTACACAGTGCAACTAATTTTACCCAAAACGCATTTTCATATTCTATTCGGAATATCCATGTTCCCAAGAGTTAAAAATCAACGTGTTCGAGAATTTTGTACAATAACTCACCCTCATTTAGATTTTCTCATATTTTCATACTTTACGCGCTCAATGTCTACATACCATAAATATGAAAATAACAACTTCCACTAAAATGTTGAACAGTGTCGTCCTAATATTTAAATGGCTTAAATCCAAAACAATAACATTTACAGTAGAGAAAAAGCGGTTCAGATTTGTATAGAACCAGACGGAGACCAGCTGCTTTACTTATTAGGGATGTAAAGACGTACTATATATACTATAAATTATTATGATACTTATTGCATCCTTTAAGCGATGTGAAATTTGCTTATCGAATTATGTAACACAAAACCCATGTTGGCAAAATTTGAGTATTTTGGCTATTTTCGTACAAACTAGGCTGACAGTTTGTTATATGGAAGAATGGTTTAACAGCCAATTTATTCCCAATTTATTCCTTATAAAGGGAATTTGTAGGAATTCCCGTAGTACAGGAACTGCTGATTTACGTTTTTCTAAGATTATTATATATTTGATGGCAAATCTAATCAAATGTTTCAACATAAAGCTTTTGGTAAATTTTTAAGGATAATAAATAATTGACTCAAAAATTGCGTCGACATTTCCTAACGTGGCCACAGCACTACGCACTGCGCATTTTTAGTAATGCTACTACAAATTCTTTAGGGCAGAGCAAATTAAATTATTACTATTTAACTATTTAATAACTTAAATACGTGTGATATCAATTTGTAAAAGAAAAGGCACGGACAACAAATATATAACCTACTTTTGTTTTTGTTTACTATAAACGTTGGTTTTTTCATTTCGTCTTTTTTTAGAATTTTGTATAAATATTATGTTTTTGTTTAGTATAATGGTAATGAATTGGCTTTTTCTAGTTCTGACACTTTTGAATAACTTTGTCGGTCACCCCGCATCCGTTAGTTATCTCGTGTATTTTCTTATGAAGAGGGGCGCATTAATTTTAATAGCCCACGGGCGTCGAATATCTTAGGACGGCCCTGATCACAAGAGGTTAAAAATAGCATGTATGATTTTCCTAACCCTTTATAATCGAATAGAAATTAGCAATTTCGAGGGGTAAAACCGTCGACACGTGACTAACGCGTCAACGTGTAGTTTTGTTGCGTTTTTTCTCTACGGTCTCGTCCATATAATCGCTAGTTTTCGTGATATCAGGCCATTAGCAGCGGTTTTACGTGTATTTCTTTTTTTTCAGTGGTTGTAACGTGTCGAACGAATCGCGTTTTTTCCCTGCCTGAATTTTAATACTAATGGACTTTCTATTACAGGATTTAACATGCCTTTTTTTCTTGCATTGCTTTTTTTATTAAAAATTTTTTTTTAGGCTTTGTATTCTTCATTTTTTAGGATTTTCTGTTTTTACTTCTCGAACCAATGTTGTTATGTTGGTCAAGCCCAAATAAATATACACTTTATGTTCATTATTATATAACCCTTTATTATGATGCCTTCTGTGTAAACTATATCCGACTTAGCTTGACTTTAATTATTTCACATGGCTGGTTCATCTCAGTGACGCAAATGTGTACTAAAGCAGCATTTCCGCAGTGTACTTGCTTGTTCGCACATGTGTTGTCTCTCCTCGCATAACTCTAGGCGACATGACAACTAGTGCATTCGCTCATGAATGTGATGATGTATCATTGGCAAGCTGTAGACTGCGCTTGTAACCTTAATTAATATTATGTTAATTAAATGGTTCGCTGAACATTTTCCTGCATTATTCAAAATTGCACACCAATGGATTACATAGTATACGGACAAAAACGGACTTTTCGCTAAAGGGCAATGACCCCCCCCCCTCCCAATCTGTTCCTTTTCGAGAAAAAGAAATCCCCCCAAATTTGAGAAAAATCGGTTAACATTAACACGTGCCACCGAGCACCTCAAATTACCCATTTAAAATACATTGCAAAAGTGCGTCTTTTTTCCTTTTTTTTCACGTTTCGGATTTAGAAAAAAAGTTGCGGGAGATTATCTGAAATTGTTCAGAACTTCCCAAAGATCAAGTCCAGAACCCCTATTTTTTTTCACCGCCCCCACCCTCTCCTGCAGTATCCAAAAAATGAGGCAAAATTTTCCGCAAATTTAAAATTTTTGACAAGAAATACAAATTTTTGTCAAAAAGATATGTCAGTACCATTGTATATACAGTGCTTCCCAAAAGTAACGGATAAATTCAATAAAACCTTAAATAAAAATATTTCATCAAAATGCTCTGACACGTCGATTTTTATTTTTAAATTACTATCCTGACATACACTTTTCAGCCCCCACCCCTTCGCCCCTATGGGGTGGCAACCCCAACTTTAGAAATTCAAATAGCAAAGTACCCCTTGCGATACCTCAATTGATAGATTTTTTTATTCTCAATACAACGAAGAAAAGATTATCAAAATCAGTTGATAAATAACCGCGATATTTGCCAAAATGTATTCAAAGAAGAACGTCAATATTCGAGTAAGCGCTGTTGAAGCGGGCATAGCAATATCGTTCAAACAATTGCCACTTGTTTTTACTTATGTCAAACACAAATTTTTCGTCATTGAAGAAATAGTAGCAAAATGAGATTTATAGAAACCGATAGAATCGAAGTTTTAATGATTGGGTTTGGAGATAGAAGCCGGACGCATGACGAAGTTCGCGTTTTGTTCAATGAAACACACCCGGACCGTCCGCCAATATCGGAATCTACAGTAAGTCGAATCGAAAACAAATTTCGCGATCTCGGTCATGTACGGGATAAGCCTAAGGCAGGACGTCCATTGGCCTTAATTGAAAACCGACAATTGGATGCTATTTTAATGGTGCACAAAAATCATTCAACCCTTGCGGAGGTCGCTTCACAAGTTAGTGCGTCAAAAAGCACAGTGTCCAGATTATTTCGAAAACACAAATTTCACCCTATGTAGTGCACTTGGTACAAAAATTGTCCGATGATGACTTTGATCGAAGAGTGCAGTTTTGTGAGACAATGATGGAACTCTCTAATGAAAATCCTTGCTTAATTAGAAACATCGTTTTTTTCTGTTGAGGCAACATTTTGTCTGAATGAATGCCAATAAACAAAATTGTCGTTATGGGCTCGTCAAAATCCGCATTGGATGGTGGAAGCGAACACACAATATCCTCAAAACCTTAATGTGTGTGGGCTGGTGTGGTGGGTTCTAGAATTATTGGACCAAATTTTTCGACGGAACACTGAATGGTGAACGTTATCTGAATTTCTACGAAATGAACTACTACCTACTTTAGCGGTGTTGTTTCCCAACGCAGAAGATCCTGATAGACACAAGGACAGAATTTGGTTACAGCAAGACGGTGCGCCTCCACATTATGCGCGACAAGTTCGAGAATACCTCGATCAAGTATTTCCTAATCCAAATATTTTCAAATTTCCTAATGGTTTGGTAGATGAAGGCTTATTGAATGGCCAGCAAGATCGCCAGATTTAACCCCACTAGATTATTTTCTTTGGGGCTATTTAAAAAGTAAAGTTTATTTTAATAGACCTGTAAATATTGAGGCGTTGAAGGAAAGAATTCCTGCAGTAATTCACTTAATGACTCCAGGAATGTTCGAAAACTCGAAATAAAATGTTAGAAAATGTTCAACAAGCGTTTGGGGATAGATTAGGGCATTGTCTCGTCGTTAACGCGCAGCACTTTGACAATTAATTAAGGATTAGTTAATTAAATTTTGTTATTCCTCAATTTCGTGTATAAATAAATTTTGATAAATATCGCCGTTATTTATCAACCGATTTCGATAATTTTTTTTTCTTTGTATTCAGATTAAAAAAGTCTATCAATTGAGGTATCGCAAGGGGTACTTTGTTATTTGAATTTTTAAAGTTGTGGTTACCACCCCTTAGGGGTGAAGGGGTGGGGGGCTGAAAAGTGTATATCAGGATAGTAAGTTAAAAGTAAAAATCGACGTGTCGGAGCATTTTTCTCAAATATTTTTATTTAAGATTTTATAGAATTTATCCGTTACCTTTGGGAAGCACTGTATATTTGTTTAAACAAATGGTATTTATTTAAACAACTGCAAACTAGTTAATTAATGACAAACAATGCCAACAATCTAACTATAATTTCTGATAAAAAAGAAAAATATGTCCGTAACATTGTATATTTTTGTAAACAAATGGTATTTGTTTATACAATTGCAAATTTGTTAGCAAATGACTAAAAAATGCCAATATCCTAATAAAATTTCTTTTAAACAATTGCTAATTAGTTAATAAAAGTAATTTAATAACTTCTGCAGAAAAATGGAAAATATGGTCATAACATCATATATTTTTGTTTAAACAAATGCTAATTGTTTAAATAATTTCAAATTACTTAATAAAATGACAAAAAAATATGTCAAGAATCGGGTGTTAATCACTTCTGCCAAAAAACAATAATAAAACACGTAACATTGTAAAATTGTAAATTTGGGGAAGCTTTTGTCTCATATTTAGGGACTAAATGGAGGATGGGGGTGGTGACAAAAAAATAGTGGTTGTGGATTTGTTCCTTGGGGGAGTTCTGAACATTTCATGATAATCTCCCGCAACTTTTTTTCCAAATCCGAAACGTGAAAAAAATAGGAAAAAAGATGCATTTTTGCAAGGTATTTTAAATGAGAAATATCTGAGGTGCTCGGTGGCACGTGTTTACGTTAATCGATTTTTCTCAAATTTGGGGCGAATTTTTTTTTCTGGGTACGGAACAGATTGAGGGGAACGTTGCCCTCTAGTGAAAAGTCCGTTTTTTGGACCACCCTAGTGCACAACAATGGATTACATAGTATACAAGCGGTTCGAAGATACGTGTGCACTATTGGAGTTGGAGTTATGACGGTGGAAACTTTTAATTCTCTTTGAATTCTCTACAAAAGACATTTTTTTGCACTATTTAAGTGCGAGCGTCTTTTAGTTATACGTTTGAAAATACGTCAAAAACACGTAAGAGTAACGACGTATATTTGAAAACATGAATGAAAATCATATTTGATAATAACAAGAAGTGTAGCAACTTTCAGTTCACACTTGACCATTTCCGAGATATGTTCTTTAAAGGGTTAAGTGTTATGTAACACCCACATTGGTTTTCGCAGAAATGCATCAACACAAGAGTAATTATGTTCTCAAATTTAAGCTAGTGCAGCATACTAGTTTTGGAGAAGGTTGGTGTTTATATGTGATGCAACTTACGGTTACTCGTATGCAGAAGATAGAACCTTTATTTATAGAAGCAACTCTAAAATAACTCGAACTAACTAAAATAACTAAAATAACTAGAAATCATCATTTGTTCAGACTACATTTATTGCAGAATCCAAACTATTTATTGTAGAAATAATCAGTATCTGCTAAAAGACAATACTCAATAATTAATATTTAAATTTGAAGGCTTGAATAATACTTTACCTACATAATTTTCACTTTGAGCTACATATTATTTATTTACATCAAAATAAATAGTTATTACCTGCGTTTTATATTCTAATATAAGATATTATATCTATATCTTGGATATTTAAATTGGGCTAGGATATTTAAACTGGGTACATCTGTTACACTATTACACGAATCAACAAACAGCAGCAACAGAAAAGCTTGTTATTCAATGTAGTGAGAGGAAGGTAATCCGATTTGGCGCTATCTATCGGCGCTCCCACGAATGTCCAACATATTTTACCATCTCCATTCATGGGAAGCCATCTTACTTCGGTAATTCAGCTGCGAATCCCCTTCTTCCTTATGTTCTGTTCGGTATTATGTCTGTACATAGTGTCCAAACTTAACGTTTCATTGCTAACATCTTTGTTATTATAGATTCCAAAGATTTCAGGATATTTGTAAACAATACTTTGTTTAAATTTTGCTTTCTGTTTTACATAAGAATGTATGTCCGAAAATTTAATACTGAATAAAAAATAATTATATAAGTAGTAATCAATAATTTATACATAGTATTGATAACTTTGTACGTTTTCGGATATTTCGATATTATTTTATTATCTATATATCCATCGAGTATGGGACAAGGGCTTTTCAGATTTATGACGACCCTATTTTTATTATTTCCCGCATTAAATCACGGCGCCCCAATCGGTTTTATTGTTTTCTCTGGACCCCCCACTTCACCCCTTCCCTTTTGCCATTATTTTTATTTCATGTTCGAATGTTATCCCCAATCATGTTACATTTATGCGTTGCGCCCTAGGTCGCATACAGCGCCACGTCGGCCATGTATCGAACTAAATGTATATAAATCAATATAAACGCTCGTTTTCGGAAATGCAGAGGAAATAAAATTGTGATTTATCAGGTGATATTTCAAATATGATTCGATAAGAGAACTTCTCTAGTGGTTGTTGAAAGTAAAATTTGGTGATTTCTGTTGTGTGATTGTGGGGAAAGCATAACACTCGTTGGTTTTAAAACAACACATACTTATAATAAGAATATTTCTTTAATATAAATCAACCTAAATATTTGCTTTAAGGAAACAATTGTTTTGATTTAAGGATGTCGTTGTTTTGAAAATAATGTGAAAGGATGCCGATAGATGGCGCTTTAGTTTCTCGTCGTAAGAGAGGTCTCCTAGAGGGTATATAACCGCATACATGTCTATGCAGCATCAGTGATTGTGCTATTATTCCGTCAATGTACCTGACGTATAAATGTCCAACTGCTCTAATATTGATGGAAAGAGACTAAGAAGGGACACCGGGTGTCTTCTCTAGTTTGGAAACTAACAATATTTTTTTTCGATGCGTTAATTGCATTCCATGTAAAATATTATTGCTTTCATAATAAGAAGTTCATATTCAAAAGAAGTAGGTGAATGTTTAGTCCAAGAATATGATCTGGTTAATCTAACTACCAAACCGATTGATTTAAAAGAACAAATTCGTAAGTCAAATAAGTATCCATTTAAAATTGTACAATCTTAAAGTAAGACAACCGGCCAAAACAACAAGTTTCTTCAATGAACGATATATATTCTTGATATTTTTGATTAACAAAGGTTGCGTTGAATTGAGACAAATTTCTAAATTGTTAAATTCCAAAAAGTAAACCAGTTTCTGGGATACCTATGTATTAAAAGGCGGCAATATTTTTTCACCTGAGCCCTGCGCCACGTGTCCTTGTCGGCCAAAAGTTAGATTTTACTATGAGCTGAACATAGATGCACATAAGTTGACGCTGTTGAAAACAGTTGCAATTTTGTGTGTTAAGGAAAAATGTGACTTTTTAGTTATACCTTCTTTAGAACCAAGTATAAACTTTCATTCGACATTGTTTTTATTAAAATATGCCCACAATTTTGTTTATTGCAGGGCCGGGAACATTCGCTATTATAAAAAAAGTTTTATGCAGAATTTGAGTGTTTTAGTTGAGAGTTTAGCTTAATTGAGCTCTTGAAAGTGGTTCAAATTATAGTACACATATTTGACATTACAACTACTGCAAAATCTGCGGCGGATAGGTGCTGATGCGGTTTTTGTGATTTTATTTCTATCACGTTCTAAAGGAAAATCCAAAAATTGATGTAAGGGCTTATATGAAATTTGATGCAATTCCTTGAAATCGTGATAGTACAGGTAATTTAGAACATATTTAACCATATTTAGCTATATACAAATGATTACGGTTATCAAGATATTGACAATTTTATGTTCAATGCATCTTGTAACTTGTAAAAGCCGTTTTGTACGTATATTTTTCCGTTTTGGATCATGTATAGCAAACAACCACGATGACCTAGACTTTTAAAAATCATCCGAAAAAATCTTAAACTTTGTACTTGTATGTGAATTTCTTGGAAATTTGTTGCTTGAAGCGAATTGGATTTATATTCAGGGCAAGAAAATACATCGAAAGCACCTACTCGCATACACATTACACAGTTCTCTGCATTAAAATAGATTATTGTTGAGGAGAGACAATAGTAAGCTTGTGAATAGAAACTGGTTAGGCTTTTTCGATAAATGTGTTTATGCGGAATGCGAACCTGGGTTCAAAACATGCCTATTATTGTCATAACACTAAAAAACGACCGTTTCAGCTTGAAGGATGATCACATTTCGAAAGTTTTCATGGAAACAATAAGTATAAGTATTAGGAAATTTTGAAATCGTAC
The DNA here is from genome assembly GCA_963966075.1 of Aphodius sticticus. NCBI lineage: Eukaryota > Metazoa > Arthropoda > Insecta > Coleoptera > Scarabaeidae > Aphodius > Aphodius sticticus. Next base: position 14,953,237 of record OZ014513.1, read on the forward strand.
TAAAAATAATAGTTTTTGTCTACGACTCACATATAATAAGTTCATTGCATACGAATCTATGACTTTAAAATCCCCATCATTATTACACGCCAATGATTATAATGACACTAGCGTTGTATAATAATGACAGTTCGTTCAAATAATGAAGTCATTATGAAGTCTGGTTTGGATTTCATTATATGACGCTAGTGTCAGTCTGTCAAAGCCTACGTAGATGACAGTTATGTGACAGTTAGCCTCGCCATCATTGACAAATACCTTTAAAATATTTGATAGAAAATGGAATTTATGAGATAAATAATAAATAATTATGGAATTCGTAGATAAAGCGTCGTATTCGACTCGCACACAACGGATATAAATCGCTCGCATGTTTACACGCTCGCCTACGGCTTGAGTATTAACTTCATGCTTGCGATTTATATCCTTAGTTATGTGCTCGTCAAATAATATACTATTATAGTGATAAATATGGTTAACTAGGTTCTTGATTGCCTCTACTATCACGTCTTAAAAGGAATGCATCGAACGGAAAATAGCATGAATAGCGTATGTACCGTTTCAATATACATTATCGACTGGTGTAAACTTTCATTTTCTTCCTCTACCACTGGTCTGGATTTTCCGGATTTTCTTACAACATAACAGACCTAAAAACATTATCTTATATAACTCAGAAACGACATGGATTGTGCAATTTTAAATCCGTCTAGAATGCGTATTTAAACAGGACATATTTTTGTAAATTTCACATAGTAATAGAAATAAAATCACAAAAAATATTAATGACAAATCTTGTAGCGGTAATTAATTTACAATAGGTGTACTGCAGTGAAGAACAATTTTTAATACAGTTTGCTTTTTTTCCATATTTTGTACTGTTTTATTGTGTTTATTAAGTTGTTAACCTTCAAAAACTTAGTATGAAGGTTAAAATGCTATACATAAATAAAACCACACATCTAGAGCCTTTATAGGGGAAAAAATAATTTTCCCAGGTTTTCGGGTCAAATATCCCACTGTGCAACGTTTTTTGTGTGCTTGAAACTTGTGTTATCAAACGAATGTAGGACTAACACTAAAATATTTTCTTTATTTTCAGGACTTCAGGAATGAGATAGAGGCGTCCCGAGCGGGCACAAGAAGCGATCCATCATCTCAACCATCCCCGCCAGGCCGCCAATCAAGGTAATTTACGGACCAATTTCTTAATACACTCACTTAGTCTGAGTCGTGGCAACCGCCCGCGGTCCAATATTTCATCTCGGGCACGCCATCTATGATTGATCGGGCTAATAAAATTTTATGGGCCGGAATATCGGCCCAGGACTGCCTCCGAGTCTGAAAGTGACACCCGTATTTAGCTATCGTGGCAGGCTGCAGCGAACGGCTCTCGCATATCAGATAAAAGAAATATGGCGTTATTATCGTAATGAACTGACTCTTGATTCATGGGCGGTCGTCGATCATGCGAAAACGGATCTAGGCGGTTGGGTTTGGGGGCGGTTTCGGTTGTTTTAGTAGTGGGTGCTGTTGGGTAAAAGAGGGTGTTCTTCAGTTGTGACGTTGCTTTATGAAATATAAGAGTTATACGTGCAATAATGGGCGCCAATTTTAGCTAATCAAATTTTTTCTTTTTTGTAAGATAGATCTTTTGAAATCGTTCTTTAGGTAGATGCAACAGTAGTAACAAAAATGTCAGAGGGATGTTTTGCGGGAGTGGAACATATGTTTGGCGTGAATGATTCTGATATCTAGTGAGTAGGAGCACTTGCCTTCTCTACTAACTAAGTACATAAAAATTGCCTGTAGTTTTCGGCATGATTACAGTTTTTGCTGATGCCATGACAATTTTTTCAAACAAATATTATTTCTTATTAACATATCTATCTAATGAAGTGACATTTTCTGTATATTCTGGAAATCAAAACTGTTACATACATCAGATCGGTTTATGTTTTCCTGAACCTCTATGACGTCATATAACCAAGATAAAATGCACATTTATATACATGTCGACGAACTTAAAAACTAGCGATCTAAACGGCCTCAACAAGCGATTTAAACGGCCTACAAAAACATTTAAAGCAAATATGACATATTATGACCATCATATCTACGTGGTCATGTAACCAAGTAAGTAAGCAATCAGGAAAAATTTGCAAAATTTGCTTTGGTTATTGGAACTGTAGCTTAATTAAATTTCCGAATTTTTATTTATGATTATTTAATATAAACTCATATGTCATCCTCTAGAGTCTAGACAATCCGTCCATATTAATTTTTACACCAACAACATTCACAATCACTTGGCAACAAATTGTTCAACACAACATTTGAAAATTGTCTTAAGAAATACCAAGGTATTTGGACATATATTATAATAATTTTAAAGTTGTCTATATCGAAACCATAAATGTGTGGATTATAAGGTCTTTACTAACCAACCACAGTTGTCAAAAACAAATTTTGTTTTTTTTCCTCATCACTCCTTTGGGTCTTTTGCATTATAACTGTATTGTAGTATTTTCGTATTTATACACTTATTTGTTAGTTACTATTCTAAAATAACAAAAATATACATATATTTCTTATAAATATGAGATATTTGTAAATGTTACAATAATTCTAAAGTGGATTATAAGTTATTTACTAACCAAAAGACCAGGCAATAGAAATTTTTGCGTGACAAATATACTAGCAGGAAGCCGACAATCCCAGGTCACTTGGAACAGTCCATAGATGTATTGTGATGTTTCCTACTTGCAAATATCATTTCTTAATTTGTTATAAACAAAAACCCCCGTGTTTTTTTTTTCGTTTTTCGTTTGTAAAAACTGAACCGATGGAGCAATCTTGATACTGTCAACAGACGAATTGTAGAGAATGAAAAGACGAAAAAATGAACCCTGCACGGACTCGATTGAATTAATATTAACGGAGGAAATTCGGAAAAACCGGAAAAATCTGGGTTTTTTCAAAAATTCATAACTCCGCCATTTTCAAAGTTGTAGCGGAGGCTTTTCTCGTGAAAGTTGCGATTGATGGGTGTGGACAAGCGATTTAAGTGTGGACAACCCGGGCGTTGTCCGATGATTAAGTTTTTCAGAATTGCTATTTGAATATTTGTATGGAATATGATTCGACGAACCTGGATGCGTCGGAGTTGGTCCGATTTTAATTTTTTTTACGTATTTCGAAAGTAGACGTATTGTGCTACAAAACGTCTATTCTGATTTTGCGTTAAAATGTTGCGAAACAGGTGAAAAATGCTTGCAAGCATGATCGAAAACTGCCGCGCGCTCCAAACCGGTCGAGTAGTGGGGGTAGGCAGGCGACGCGCGGAAGCGCGTTTCTATATACGTCTCCCCTCTAATCGCACACTTCCCCCATCACTCGACCACTCTAGCGGGCGCGGGCGTTTTCGCTCATGTTCTCAGTAGTTTATTACCCACTTAAACTGGTCTTATCGAAAAATCAGAATAGACGTTTTGTTGCTGTTCGCGTCTAGTTTCCAAATCAGTTTTTACTTTATCATACGCAGTATGTAAAGTATTGTAATCGTGCCAAAAAAAAATTTTGAGATTTTAGCGGAAATATGTCTTTTTGGGTCCCCTGAACATTTTTGACCAAGGTACAAAAAATGTCTGTGTGTGTGTGTGTGTGTGTGTGTATGTGTGTGTGTGTGTACCCGTTTTTTGTGGCGACGATTCCGGAGAAACTACTAAAGGTATCGGGACGAAACTTCATATTTAGAAGTTTCATAACCAAAAGCTGAAAAGCTTTCTGTTGAAAAGGATCCAAAGGAACTGGAGGTTTAGTCTTAGCATTGTTAAAAGATTTTGCAAATAAGCCGCCATTTCTGGAATTTCGTCGAAATAGTTAAGTAATAAATTAAGGATGAGGAAATTCTGAATAATTTATGAATATGAAATTTTTTGATACAATCAATAGTTTAGCTGCATGAGCAAATTCTATTTTATCGAGATCGGTCGTACTACATTAAAACTAGTGGTCAGGATATGTCAGAAATTTTGATTTTAATGACAGTAATGACACTAATGACAACGCTAATGTTTTGACAATAACGTCTGTCAATATAAGCTGCGTTCGGATATTGTATTACACTTTTTACACCCAATAACACGTAAGTGTCATTTGGACGGTGTACCCGGTGTCAACGGAGTACAATATCCAAACGCAGCTTTAATCGACATATCTGTCTAGTTCTACTAGTTTTATTTTAATGCAGACATGGCCGATCTCGATCAAATAGAATCTCATGCAGCTAAACTATTAATTTATACATAGTATGATAAAGTCATGTGCCTGGCCACATCAGATTTTTTAAATTGCAATCGGACGACCTCAAACGCATCCAGCTCTCCGCAAAAATATTGCCAAAAAAATTCAAATGATACATGTATGATACATGTGAATAGCTACCACTGTGCAAAGTTTCAGCTGTTAATATTAAAAAATCTGATGTGGCCAGGCACATGACTTTATCATACTATATATAAAATTAATAGTTTAGCTGCATGAGATCCTATTTGATCGAGATCGGCTATGTGTGCAATAAAATAAAACTAGTAGAACTAGACAGATATCTCGATTAAAGCTGCGTTCGGATATTGTACTCCGTTGACACCGGGTACACCGTCCAAATGACACTTACGTGTTAGTGGGTGTAAAAAGTGTAACGGTATTCAATATCCGAACGCAGCCTATATTGACAGTAGTATTTTCAAAACATTAGCGTTTGACACTAGCTACTGTCATTAGAATAAAAAAATTTGACATATCCTGGCTACTTGTTTTAATGCAGTACGACCGATCTCGATGAAATAGAATTTGCTCATGCAGCTAAACTATAAATTCTACCAAAAAATTTCATATACATAAATTATAGAAAATTTCCTCTCCTTTAATTTATTATTTAACTATTTTGACGACATTACACAAATAGCGGCTCATTTACAAAATCTTTAGAAAATGCTAAGAGTAAACCACCAGTTCCTTTGGACCCTTTTCAAAAGAAAGCTTTTCAGCTCTAAGTTCGGTTATGAAACTTCTAAATATGAAGTTTTGTCCCGATACCTTTAGTAGTTTCTCCGGAATCGTCTCCACAAAAACGGGTACACACACACACACATACACACACACACACACACAGACATTTTTTTGTACCTTGGTCAAAAATGTTCAGGGGACCCAAAAAGATATATTTCCGTTAAAATCTCAAAAATTTTTTTTGGCATGATTACAATACTTTACATACTGCGTATGATAAAGTAAAAATGGCGGAGTTATGATTTCAAAAAAAGCTAAATTTTCGGGTTTTTTCAGCTTTTCTCCGGTTCTAATGATCCGATCGGATCGTTTGACCTGTCATTCTCTTCGTAATTTAATTCTCTACAGTTCATCCCGTTGCAACATTAAGATTGCTTCGAAAGTTTTCCTTTTACAATAAAAAAAGTAAGAAAAACGCGATTTTTTTGTTAATAATTGTTTTAATAAAATTTAAAAAATTTCATTTTCGAGTAGGAAACATAGTGGGAATGTACTACGGACTGTACTGCTCAGGATGGCACAGGCGGCTTCCTGCTAGTCTTGATGTCAAAAAGCAATCATTTGTAGCTCCATTGCTTGGCCTACAACCACAGTTCTCATCACGCCAATTAAGTCTCTGAACTTTTTGAATTATTTCGCTTTGTAGCATTGTCGTATTTATATTCTTATTTGTTTAGTTATTATTCTAAAATAAATCACCACAAACATAAAAATTAAAAAGAAAATTATTAAGTAAACAAGTCACGAGAAGTATAGCTCGTCAAACTTCAATTGCATTCACCCTGAAAAATCTCATTCGCTCTTATGATTGCGACATTTTTTTGGTCGACGAAACTTATAATAAATACAACACATACATAAAAATAAAATACACTATTTAGTCACTGTGCTTTCGGATTTCGCTGTCTCGATATTAAGTAATTTTCAACTACTTTTGTCGTTTTTCTATCGTTTATCAATATTATTAATAATTCAATTTAGTCCATTTTGTCAATATTCTGTTTATTTTTGATTTTAAACATTATCACTCAATAACTCGACTGAATTCAACTAATAATATCGCTTTTCTACTGTTTTCGATTAACACGAGCCAACAATTCGTATAGCAAATTAAGAAACACTAGAAGAGAAACAATAGACAACCAACAAGAATTTAAATTGAGCAAATCATCTAAATGGACAAAACGGAAAATTCTATAATCGCGTCCATCAAGCATCCCATAAAAAAATTGGCGAACAATAGAAAAGCGACAGAATTATTTTAACATTTACCGAATTAACGTGAAACAGTGATTAAAAATAGAGAAAAGTGGACAAATTCTAAGATATCTTTAGTCACAATATGATATATAATTTCCAATACTAGCTTATATTTAATTTAAAATAAACGAAATATGTAACATAATAAAAACACAATATAAAATAATGCTTTAAAATAGCTTTATTCTATGAATCTGTATTGCTATTACCTTTCTGTTTACCTTAACAATGTTTTATGGTTCTTTTTCAACAGACAGTATATTCAAGACAAGCAGGTCGGCAGTGCAGTGTAATGGAACCGGCCAAATAGGGTTAAAGTAAATTTCCATATAATTGCTAATAATACACGGAATCATTGTTTAGCAATATTATTTTGGCAGTGCAAGTTTGACAAGACCTACTGAAAAAACTCATTTTCAGAAAAATATTACTTCAGGTGATTTAATTATAAGGATCATAGGTGGAATTCTTCATCAAAGACCGACTGTTCTATTAAATTTATTGACTTGTAACTAAAAATAATTGAAGAATATTTATGAATTTTTCAGGAGTGATTAAAATTGCATCCATAACTAATAGAATAAAACTAACAATCCTCTAAAGCTTTGCGGAGAAGAATTGTTTTGTACTGCTGGCAAAAGTCCTTCTGACAACAGAAACATGATAATATGAATGATTCCTTCTGACATATTTACATACGTTCCCATATCCGGTGTATTTTCGGATAATCCTTTCAATACCTCGACCCGACATTCAGGCTTACCACCTATTCATAACGCAGCACAAGAATTCAGAGAGCAGGTTCCAGGGTCGTGCCACACGCAATGAAAAATGGACCCACAAAATAAATGATCTTTTTATGAACTTATACATGCGAAGGCAGTTATTTACATAGAACTCGCCAAGAACGGTTCAAAAATATATATATTCAGACGCGCGTAATGATGACGCCTGCTCGATGTCCTTTCAACGCTACCACATCAATCATACGAACAACATTTCTGATCGCAAATTCAAAATCAATACAAGGATATGAATTTTGTATAACAGAACTGTTATGTATGTATGTTATACTATATACCATTCCGTTAATAAAAACTTCTTATTAATTTGTAATACTAAAATGAAATTGAAAATAATGTATCGTGTATATTTTTGTTGGAATAAATTTCATAAAAACTGCATCATTGTTGCATACTAAAACTCAATATAGTAGGACTTAGATATGCACCCGAATAAATGCACCTGCGTCATCAATTTTTAATCACCTGAACCTAGTCGATACACTATATTCAAGTGAGATTCCCGAAAGTCTGTTCATAATGGCAAATATTTCTTTCAATACAGTACAGCGTTGTAATGCCAATGCAAGGTAAATACTACGCAAACTACTACGGAAAAGGAACCCGAGAATGTAATTGCTTCAACTAACGATAAAAATCTCGAATATAATACACTTTTTGCCGACTATCGTTATCCGAGTGCAACCTCGAGCTACCGCTGAAGCATGTTTGGTTTGCATTTGAGTTCGTCGTGTGCTCAAACTGAATTTCTCGAAACCTGAAGTTCTCATGCCCTTATTTAAAAATACATCGTGTAGACTTGTGCCAGTTTAAATCTAGAGTGTTCACAGAGGCGGAAACGAAAACGTAGGTACATACTTATTACGAGCGCAACGTTTTCGACGTACTGAAACCTGAAAATCATTCTGAAATATTAATGTAATATAATATATTAATATAACATATTCACATTATTATATTGTTGACAATTTAAGTATTATGTGAAATGTGAAATATGTGCAATGCTTTGACCTATATTATGTAGGTACCCACTCGAAAATTAATTGAATATTTTTTGGTAAAGATTATAATTGTGGTATGTAAATTTATTGTAGACCAATACTAAAATAAAAATGTTTTTTTTATGTTACCGAACTAAACTTATTTTTGATTTTAAGCCACATGGGGCACGCTTTTTCGGAAGAAATTGAGATACTAAGTTTACAAAAATAAGGACCACTTAAGTGTGTACAATTTATTTAGCCAAGTATTATCTACTATTATTAATAACTTTAGGATTTAAATGAAGTTCCGATTTTTTAAGTATTTTTACCGCAACAAATTTTGTGTATCAACATCAATTTCTGTCTAATACATATCACTCAATAATAAATTCTCAAAAACTAATATTTTTAAGTTTCTTCTTTAATCTGTAGTATCAACACTAGAAATTTATTGCTTGTTAATCGTTAAAACCACATTCGCCAGTTTGGTGGAGGCGCCAGAAATAAATGTATTTTTTTGATAATATCAATTGATGTTTAGAAAACAAAACTAAAAGCCAAATTATAGTTTTACCTGCAAAGGATTGTGATAATCTTGATAAATTTCTATATGATATAACGTAAAGTATATATGATAACGTAAAATATATATGATAACGTAAAGTTTTTCTATCGACAAAATGTCTGACAGTGAAGATGTACCGGAGAATCATCCCATGTTAAATGTGATATACTGTGGTCGTTGTAAGAGTTCGGTGACCAACAAAGTGGAGTGTGAAATCTGCAACATCCCCTTTCACCCAAGTTGCCTCAAGAGGCACTCTAAGGAATCCGAAGAAAAACGTCGCGAAAAGGAAAGTGAGGTTAGTGACAACGACAACGTGATTAGGATGCTCAAACTCGAAGTATCTCTGCTAACTCGGATTATACAAGACAAAGAACTTCAGAATAATATCCTTTTGGAGAACAATGCTTTATTGAAAGACAAAGTATCCTTTTTGGAAACGATAAACAAAACCGTTGGTGACGCCATCTATACATCCAACAATAAGAATAACGGAGACGTACCGTCTTCTAGGAAATCTGCAAATACCAGCGCCATCTCCGAAACACTAGCGGAGACAACTAACCAAGCCAGCAAAGCAGGCAACATTACTCAGAAGCATCCGCAACGACAAGGAAAACAATCAACATCATATTCGGATATCGCACAAAAAATTATCACAGCACCAAATCAGGAAACAAGAATAGCACCAGTAATCATTTCGTCAAAACCTAAAACAGCTGACGTCACCAATAAAGATGATATTGCTTTCACCACAGTATCATATAAAAAGAAACGAAATCGTGCACAAATCATCCGGGGCTCTGCTCAAGACTCGAAACTGAAGGGTGTTACCAGAAACGGGCATCTGCATGTTTCTCGCCTTGATAAAGATACCACGGTTGAAGAAATAAGACAACACCTGAAAGCTAACAACATCGACAGTATTGAATGTGAAAAATTAACTTCAAAGCACCCAGATAAATACTCTTCATTTAGAGTATCGGTAGCTATTGATCATTTAGATGCCGTTAAAAACCCGGAACTGTGGCCTAGGGGATCGTCTATCAACCGTTTTTTCTGGAGGACCCCTGTGAGAAACCCGAAATCTTGAAAGTATTTCACATAAACATTCAGTGTCTTGCCAACAAAATTAATGAACTTGCATTATTTAACGATAAAAATACGGTTGACATTATTTGTATAAATGAGCACTGGTTACAGACTGATCAACTAAAAACAATTAATATACCGGGCTATAACTTAGCTGATTTCTTTTGTAGGTCTCAGAAAAGGCATGGTGGAGTCTGCATTTACGTCAAAGCGGATGTTTATTTCGAGAAACTAAACTTTAGCAATAACTCGGTGGAGTTGGACATTGAGGTAGCAGGAGTTAGGTGCAAACAGTTTACCATTCTCTCCATATACAGATCGCCTAATGGAAATCTCCAAAATTTTATTAATATACTATCCCATATACTTGAACGCTTTCATAATAATCATAGACTGATAAATTGTGGTGACTTTAATGTGAGATTTGCCACAAATGATCCAAACGCTGCGATAGTGTGTAATACTTTTGAATCATTTGGTATCTCCCCTACAAATACACAACACACGAGAAAAGACGCGTGTCTAGACAATATTTTTATCTCGAATTCTATTCTGTTTGAAACACTATGGGTTGATGACAGTTTATCATCCGACCATGCGGGATTGGTTGCTAAATTACGATGTTTACCACAGGACAAGTCTGCTCAGAGGATTTCATATAGACCAATTACTGATCTTGGTATGTTTGCTATGTACAATATTTTAGAAGGCGCAGACTGGTCTTTTGTGCGTGATAGTCGGTTGGACTTGGATTTAAGGACAGATAGGTTTGTTGGCATTCTTTCAGAATCGATTGAGTCTAGTTTTCCTATCAAATCGAGGATTGTCTGTGAGTCCAAAACCTTGGTGAACTGGTTCACGGATGAACTATATGATATGAGGGAACACATGCGATTATTGAATCTCTTAAATCGCTCATACCCTGGTTTGAGATCAGCAAATGACTTAAAGGAGTTCAAAACATTTTACAGATCTAAACTTCAAGACACAAAGAAATCAGCATTTGATAGATACATTGCATCTAGTTCAAATAAACCATCTACATTATGGAAAATAATTAAACACAACATCCCCAAGAAAACTACTGCAGAAAATACCCCATCTGCTGAAGAGTTTAATAACTATTTTGTGAATACTCCCAGAGAAATAATGCTTAAAGTGGATCGATCAGAAACGAATCCAAGTCATTACATGAGACCAGTTATTGAGAACAATGAGTTTACCTTTAAAACCGTGCCTTTCAAGGAAATGAGAGATGTAATAAAAACCCTAAAAAATTCTGCTAGCACAGACTGTTATGGCCTAAATGTCAAGATAATTAAAACAATGATGAACATCCTAATATATCCACTAACGCATCTTTTCAATGCCTGTATTGAGCAAAATTATTTTCCTAAAGCCTTAAAAATATCAAAAGTCATTCCTATCCACAAAAAGGGCACAACAGAGAACTGCAATAACTACAGACCCATATCCTTAACACCCATACTATCAAAACTCTTTGAAAAAATACTAAAAAACCAGTTATACCTACACTTCGAAAATAATGATCTTTTTTACTGACTCTCAATATGGATTTAGGCACGGCAAATCGACTAGCATGGCGATAGAGGCACTGATAAGTAAAATTTTGGAAAACTTTGAGCGTGGTCATCATGCTGTAGCTTCTTTTTACGACCTCACAAAGGCTTTTGATTGCGTACCGCATGAAATATTGTTAGAGAAACTTAAATACTACAATATTAATAACTCCAGCATCCAGTTAATAAAATCATATCTTAGCGATCGAAATCAATATGTTAAAATTGGAAATAACATGTCAACAAAACAACAATGTATATATGGAGTCCCACAGGGTTCTGTTCTGGGCCCGATTTTGTTTCTAATTTTCATAAACGACATTCAGAATGCAAGCGCTCTTTCAAAAATTGTTCTATTTGCTGATGACACAACAGTAGTCAATGGAGGAGATAACTACGAACAGCTTCTCCGAACGTTAGATGAAACCGACAATAACATGAAGGAATGGTTCTCCTCAAACAAATTGCACATCAATCTCGACAAGTGTATGTCCTTACTATTTACTCTGCGGCATCTTGAGAACTGTGATGACGGTGAGTGTGTCAGATTTCTGGGAGTCCTAATAGACTCTAAACTAAAATGGGACAATCACGTTGATTCTGTCTCAAAGAAACTTGCAAAGGTAATATATTTCTTCAGAATACTGAGAGAAACAGTTTCACAAGAATATCTAGTGGTTGCATACTTTGCATTGTTTCATTCTATTATGACATATGCAATATTTAATTGGGGACACAGTAGCCACTCCAACAAAATTTTTTCATTACAACGCCGCTGTTTAAGAGTAATACGCGGTATAAATTATAGAGATGATTGTCGGGATCACTTCAGGGATGTTAATATTCTGACTTTGCCATCGGTCTTTATATTGGAGTGCTTGATGTATGCGAAGATAAATTCAGCAACCTTTGCTCCAGTTGACTCATTTCACTCCTACTCCACAAGGACAAATCACCAGTATCGCCAGCCTTTTCTGAGACTGCAGAAATCTCGTAATGGAGCCAATTATTGGGCTTTGAAATTTTTCAATGTTCTTCCGGCTGAAACTAGGGCTTACTCTCCAAAAGTTTTTAAGTCAGTCATGAAATGTGCAGAAATGTGTGTATAATTTTGATGAATTCCTAAGTAGTAATTTTGCAGATCTAAATTTAGTTTAACTAATTTACATTGTTTTCTGTTTCTTTCTTTGACTTGTGTAAGCATTATATGTATATAGCACCAATAAAGATTATTATTATTATTATTATTATATAATGTGCCAAAAAATTAATAACAATCGGTAAAGGAGGTAGTTCGTTTAGTGAACATTAGTCTTGGAATGCAGTGACCGAAATGACAGGGATACTTTTTAACTAATCAAATAGGCCCAAATCTGGTATAGATATTTGAGGTTTGACGGTTTGTGACATCTGAAAATAGGTATTGGTTTAGTATTTATCAACTTATCTTAAAATATAAACAAATAAATATAATATTTACCTAAAAAACTAAGAATTATTTTTATCGAACAAAAAGAATATTCCCAAATTTTCCGCCACCGTGATTTTCACACAAACACACCCTTTTAAATTGCAAAATTTCACTAAAAGAAACCAACCCCGATAAAAATTTCTCACCGATATTTACAGCAAAGCCCGCCCACAGCATCCCTCGATACTATACTTGGCAGCTTTTGTGTTGGAAAGCTTTCGATTTCCACCGAAAAGGGGAAAGAAAACGTTAAAAACCCGAACAACGGGCACGAGTTCCGTATCCTACATCCTATACCGTCAATCGCGGTAAGCGGCGCGTAGATTGAGACGGGAGCCAAACCAGGGAGCAAAACCAGGGAGTAAGACCAGGGAGTTAGCCGGACTCGAACTGAAGCCAGGACTGAAGTCGGGACCGAAAACGGGGCCGAATCCCGCAGGACTCTCGTATATAGGCGTATCGATATCTATCTACCCTTAGTGTGGATTCCAAGGTTAGTTTTATAACCCTGTGTTTACGGCTTTCTTTTTCATCCCTCGCGAGACCGGGTAGGTTGGGAGATTGGAGGAGGCAAGGGGTGAGAACTGTTATGGAAAATGTCGTCCTGTAATTGAAATATAGGGGTAGAGAGGGACCCTCATCTCGAAAATCGTATAACTTGTCGGCGGTATTTTTAAATTTCTTCAGATATGGAGATATATGTGGCTGTTACGAATGGATATTCACGAAGCAGATTGGAAAAGCTGACTTACAGTCGATAAACGTGCTTGAAAATTTCATATAATAAGAGATAGGGTATCTTAATTACCAAGAAGAGAGCTAGACAACTTCTTGCATTATAGAGAAAATGAATATAGTTGAGAAAAGACCAATTAAATATTATAGAATATTTTAATTATGTTCTGTGCAGTTATTTGCCCTGAAAACAAATCTAGTCTCCAAAATTTTCAATCGCATACGGTTTTCGAAAAAAAAAAGTATCTAGCATTTAGAAGCAACAATCTATCAAATAGCTCTCAACTATCTACTATAAAAGTGTGTAAAATACTTGAAATGCAGTAAAATACTGTAAAATAAATAGTTGTCCACTGCAAGAAATCTTAAATTCTAAAGATCCATTTCGGTATCAAACACCCGCCTTTCCTGTGTTTTCCAACGTAATGATTTCTCCTATTGCTATGGGATGACGGGCTTCCGCTATACTGTAAAATATTTATGGGGAAAATGGATTCGCAGATACCGAAGAAGGAAATAAAACGTTTTGGGGGGAATTGATATGAACGAAAACGACGCGAGGAGTTGTTATTTCTTATCGTTGCGGTACTTGCGGTATTATACAGGTACGATAGGTTGGAAAATGCCGAGATCAGTTCGACGCGTTAGCGGAACATTGCCGCTAGGGGCGCTGTTATCGTATATATAAATATATCCGACTGGAGTATTTTTCCCGTACAGTGATAATGCTTGTGAGTTGAAATAGATAATTCAAAATCGATTATTTGGTATATTAATTTGGACCACCGACTTTAGCCACCCTTATGTCCGATCCGAAATATGTAAATTAGTATCCATAATTAATTAATAACTGATTAGGTGACACGAAATATCAGCAAAAATCGGGATATTCAATAGGCTGTATCTCGTTGACCCTTTGTTCGATCATAATAAAACCAACACCATTCGATTCCCCTATTCTTAAACTATAGGAATATCAAAAAGTCCGATCGCGATTATACAGCCTTGTAATAGCAGGCGTAGACAAAAGTCGGCGTGTTATGCGACTGTTATACAGACAGATAGAAAAATGCTAATTACTCGAGTACCCTGAGAAATATCGCAATGGAACTAACACTGTTCGAACGAACCTTCTTCGTTCAATCTAAAAAGGGAAAAGTCCGATCCAAAATATGTAAATTAGTATTCGTAATTAATTAATAACTGATTAGGATGCACGAAATAGTAGCAAAAATCGGGATATTCAATAGGCTGTATCTCGTTGACCCTTTGTTCGATCATAATAAAACCAACCCCATTCGATTCCCCTATTCTTAAACTATAGGAATATCAAAAAGTCCGATCGCGATTATACAGCCTTGTAATAGCAGGCGTAGACTAAAGTTGGCGTGTTATGCGACGGTTATACAGACAGATAGAAAAATGCTAATTACTCGAGTACCCTGAGAAATATCGCAATGGAACTAACACTGTTCGAACGAACCTTCTTCGTTCAATTTAAAAAGGGAAAAGTCCGATCCAAAATATGTAAAAAAGTATTCGTAATTAATTAATAACTGATTAGGTGGCACGAAATAGTAGCAAAAATCGGGATATTCAATAGGCTGTATCTCGTTGACCCTTTGTTCGATCGTAATAAAACCAACACCATTCGATTCCCCTCGTCTTAAACTATAGAAATGTCAAAAAGCCCGATCGCTATAATACAGCCTTGAAATGGCAGGCGTAGACAAAGGTCGGCGTGTTATGCGACAGTTTGCATTCTTAAAGAAGAACCCAAATTTTGACATGTTTGGGAATTTTGGTTTTTAATTTAATATGTCCAATCTCTTTAATTCCAACTGTAAAATATTTGCAAAATTTTACATTTCTCGGTGCTCTTGTATCGAAAAAACTACCCACTGTATCTAAATGACATCCATACACAGCCAATTCTAATAAACACCAGAAAAACTAACAATAAGAGCAAAACTCCATCGGACGAGGCAAGAGCCGCTGAACGCTTTGTTCTCTTATCTCGTCAATTTAGTTCTTGCCGTTGTCGGTGGTAGCGCTGTACGCGATGCGGGGGCGGTTAGTAGGTATACGTGCTCCAGTTTTGAGTGGATGTAATAACTGGGCGCGAAACTGTTATGATATTTAGGGCACAAATGGCCTGTTTTGTTCGCCGAGTCCAGCGTAAAACAGCAAAACCGAAACGTTCGAGTCCGGCAAACTATGAGAACTGTCCGATGCGACCGGCCAAGCTGAAACAGGGCTGAAAAAGGTGCGTTTCAGGAGAGTTGCGGTTTTTACATCGAGAATCACACTTCAAATGCACGGTTTTTCCAAACAACGCCAACGGTTGATATTTTTGTTTATGTTTGTTTGTGTGGAAAGCCGTATATGCCAGTCGTGTGTTGGTCGATAAGTTTTTATAATGCTGTTTGCTTTTAATTCATTTTAAAGTAGTCAATACGAGGTCACATCAATATTATCTTAGTAGTATACAATGGCATTTCTTAAAAAGCGTTTGTATTGTGAAAATTGAAAAACATTCCAAACTTCTAATAACCATTACCTTGTTAAATTCCTCCATTGTAGTCTGTTAAAATTGATCTATCTTTCTTAGCGTGATAAAGTCAAGTCTAAGAAGTTAATGTTCGAATTATTTTCTTTCTCTACAGTGGCTTTGCGTTTTTGAATAGTTCAAGAGTTTTATTTTATTTCCCTGTCGGTGAGTACTTAAGATAATTAATTAAATAAACATGTTCCTGAGCTTTGGCCTACGTTTTTGTTTTTATTTTATTTAATTTTATACATTTTGTTACTGTTATTCTGTACTGTGTTTTGCAAAAGGGATGTGCTCCGTCCATCAATATCTGAAAAGTTTATAATTATGTTGTTTTTTCCGCTTTACACCTGATGATGGCCGCAGACCGAAATCGATCGCGTTTAAATGATTTAAAATATATTAATTAGTCTGACAAAAACCAACCAACGAGCTTTTATTCTTCAGTTGTAATAACCATCTAATGTTATGTTAATGTTATGTATGTAATGTGAAATGAAAGGTATATTAAAATTAATAGGTGATAGAGATTGTATGGCATCTTCATTCTGGACATTCTGGAAAGTGACTGAGGTCATCATGATACCTAAACCCGGTAAACCGCCAAATGATGTAACCTCCTATAGACCTATATCTTTATTACCAATCGTTTCAAAACTGTTTGAGAAATTACTTATCAAGAGAATATACCCAATTCTTGAGAAAAATCAAACTATTCCATCACATGAATTCGGCTTTCGAGCTCGACATTCAACAATCGATCAGGTACACCGAATTACCGACGTTATAGAAAAGGCCCTTGGGGAAAAGAAAATTTGTTCAGCAATATTTTTAGACGTGGCTCAGGCTTTCGATAAGGTGTGGCATGATGGACTCTTTGAGAAACTGGAACAGCAGCTTCCTACTGAATATACAGAACTGTTAAAATCATATCTGAAAGACCGTCACTTCAGGGTGAAACAGGATAACAAATACTCCTTGGTACGCAATATCAATGCCGGAGTACAACAAGGAAGTGTATTTGGACCAATTTTGTACCTACTGTATACTTATGATATTCCTGTTCCAGGAGAAAGCACAGTGGCAACATTTGCAGACGACACGGCTATTTTGGCGAGTAGTGACAGTGTCGAAGAAGCAACTGAAAAATTACAGATAGCTGCAAACAAAATCAACCTTTGGACAAAGAAATGGCGCATCAAACTAAATGAAGGAAAATCCACGCATGTAAACTACACCAATAAGAGAGTTAACTATATTCCAGTAACCATTAATGGTAACGATATTCCATACGCGGATACAGCGAAATACCTTGGCATGACACTGGATGCCAAGCTTAGATGGAAAGTACATGTCAAGAAAAAGCGGGACGAACTCGACCTAAAATTCCGCAAAATGTATTGGCTAATGGGACGGAGGTCAGCCCCGTCAGTGCAAAATAAGCTCCTACTATACAAGCAATTATTAAAGCCAGTATGGGTGTATGGAATACAGTTATGGGGATGCACTAAGCAGTCCAATATCAACCTCATTCAGAGGTTCCAAAATAAAGTTCTAAGGGCCATTGTTGGTGCACCATGGTACATCAAAAACACCAATCTTCATCGGGACCTTCGCATGGAGATGGTAACTAGCGAAATATCAAAATTTGCTAAGAAGCACGGGGATCGTCTACTCCACCACGACAACATTGAAGCCATCCAGCTGCTCGACAACAGTGCGCTAGTGCGTCGGCTGAAAAGAACTAAACCATTCGAACTAGTGCGGGAGTGATTAAAAGCAGAGCACCCGTGGTGTATTAACAGTGATAGTACAAGTGAAAACAACCGCCGTCTACTTGAGTGGTAAAAACTGTCAGACTAAAACAACTTGGGCCAATGGGCAAAATTATAGAAATACTCATTATTTTATTAGTTTAGGTTAAGTCAAAATAACTTGTTAGTTATTGAGTAGGTGTTATGCCACAGACACTCTGTGTTTGAACAAAATAAAAAAAGAATCTTCTTTTCGATTGCAGGGTGAAATTTTGTTGAAGCATAGTCTTTTTTAATGTTTTTACCAAAAAAAGAACAACAAATTTCTAAAGAAAACGTTACACTAGCACCAGAAATGTGCGTCGATAATCCGAACTAATTGGGACCGAAGGTGATTCGGATTATCAAATTGTTCGGATTATCAAATATTGCAGCTAAATAATAGAAAATACGAGTACTGGATTCCGCTCTTCTTAAACTATAGGAATGTCAAAAAGTCAAAATCTAAGGATATCGAAGGGATATCGAAGGGATATCGAAGGGATATCGAAGGGGTATCAAAGGGACATCGAAGGGATATCAAAGGGATATCGAAGGGATATCTAAGATATATCGAAGGGTACCTACAAAAATGGCTTATTCCTAGGTTACTAAATGATTTATTTCTTTTTGGACGTTCGGATTAGCGAACGTACCGAACGTAGCGAACGTGATGAAAGACGTTTTCTAACAATTCATTCAAACAGACCTTACATATGGAAATTATTGAAAAAATGATTTAAAATTGGAAAATATTGACAACACCGGAGAACAAATTAACATCATTTCCATATTCATGGGTTCTTTTCAGCCACTAATCTGATTTTAATCTAAAGTTCATCTATAATTAATAAATACATTGATATGTTAAACTTCCCGCCTTTATTCAACAGTTTTACTAACCAAATTTCCTAAAATACATTTCCTCCACCATCAACGCCTATGACATCCAACATGCGACGCTTTCAGAACAAAACGTGACGTGTGTGGCGTTTGAATATAAATGTGAGACCGCGACTGCTTTAAAATTCTACTCCGCCGTCGACATTCTAATTCATGAAAAATACACCTATAAGGTCGTACTTTCCTTCATGCGACACTAAGCATTCCATAACCCATCCATCATCAGTTTGAAAGCCCCGCAAAATAGGGCGAAGGGGTTGGAAAGGTGTTCGTTCAGTATTCATGTACCCGCCAGGTGCCGGCAAAGAAGATTCCTACCTTACTCGACGTATATGCACAACCTAGAGAAGTGTTGAGTACTGACGCGTTTGAATTTTTCAGGAATTTGTCAGGTGAAGTGGTTTTATATTAAAGATAATTTTTTCTTAAGATTCTAGAATTTAGATTGGATGGTCTATTGTTTTTGGATAGTGTAACCTCACAATATTAAACAAAAATGGCCTGAGGACTATTTTATCTGAATTTATATATATATATATATATATATGTATATATATAGTTATATTATGGAGTAAATAATGAATAGTAATGATTTTCTAGACCTATCTCCAAACAATGGTTATTGTGTTTTTGCGTTTTTCTGACATTTATAAAAATAGATGAAATTTATACGTACATATATCGAAACCAGGAAAATTGTACACATTCGTTGACAGAGTGTGATATAGCTATCAAATTTCACTGGAGCGGTTAATTAGTAGGTATATATTCGCTACAGTTTTCCATGAATGTGTTGAATACATAAGTGGGTAAATAGTCTAGTTGACACAAGTGTAATTAGTGCTGTTGTCATAGCATAATAGATTCCAAAATAGTCAAACATTCAAAACAAAGAGAGGAACATACTGTTTAGTTTAATTATTATTATACCTTCCTGCTAAACATGATTACAAAACATTTTTCATATCATGTTAAATATATCATATCTGATCTAGCTACATAGATGATATATGCTGTTAAGATGGCGTATAAAAATGAAATGCAATAATAGTTTTCTACCGCTTAGTACTCTTCATTATACAAACTGTTTGTTAGAGCCACTGCTCAAAGAAAATGTGTATATTGCATACTCTATTTTAGATTTTAAGTATTGTTTTATATAATTGCAAATCTCATTTCATACTTATAAGCCAGATGGTAAAAATATTTTGAAGTACTAAACGTATTTTGCATTATAGTAAGTAGAGCGGTGGTGGCCTAGTGGATAAGGCGAATGCCTTCCACTATGAAGCCCAGGGTTCAAGCCCAGGTTAGGCAGGGATTTTAAAAATACTCCGTCTCCACGACCGCCGCACAGACAAGCCAACAGGCTTTGTGCACATGGCGACATCAAAAAAAAAATCATGAAACAAGTCACGCACATTTAGCTGTGTTTTCTCTGTACCAATTTGTATAAAAAACCAAGCTGGACCACACCAAGCTGGGACTCCAAAATGTTACTTTTATTTCGATGCTAAAAAGGACTACCACGTCCTTCAGTTCGTCGGTCCTTTGTGGTACAACAAACCTAGAAAACGTGGATAAGTAAGTAAAGTAAGCAAAAATAATTCTTACAAATATCATGGATCCGAAAGTAATGTACAGAGTAAATTAAAAACATTACCACGGAAAAGTACATTTTATAAATTATACAATGTAAGTTTATTATTGGTTGCGGGATACTTTTCGTATCAAACAATTATCCGGTTTAAAAATCAATTATTTGTTTTTTATTTCAATATTTATTAACAAAATTTCCGGATTTTAGGTAAAAGTGCAATTGGTTCAGGTGCTATAAATTTCTTTCGCGTTTTTTACACATTAACCTGACTCTTTTCAAAAACCTTGCGCAATAGAAAAGTTTGTAGCCCAGATTCCTTGTCGAGGCAAATAATGCTACCCAAACCGCAATTTCATATTCAACTCACAAAATATATTTTCCTAAGCTAACAAAATTTTACAATTTTCTTGTCTTTCTCGAAACTTTTTTTATGTAAGGCTATAAAATGTTTCTGATACCATTTAGACAATTAAATAATCTACCAAAATCAGTAATAAAAAATAGGGTTGCAATTTAAAGAAAGTGTCCATGACATCATAACCTAGGAACAATCGACGATCTGAAATCGAACTTTCCAGAAATGTGTATTTTAATAATAAAAATTTGATGTGGCCAGGCACATGACTTTATCATACTATATATACAATTAATAGTTTAGCTGCATGCGATTCTATTTGATCGAGATTGGCTATGTCTGCATTAAAATAAAACTAGTAGAAGTAGACAGATATGTCGATTAAAGCTGCGTTCGGATATTGTACTCCGTTGACCCCTGAGTACACCGTCCAAATGACACTTATGTGTTATTGGGTGTAAAAAGTGTAAGAGCGCGTACCGTTTGTCGGGGTAGGGTATGGGGAGAGCAATGCTCAGATAACTTGGGTCGGCTGTCTCTCTCTTATATGCAGATAAACGCCGTATGACGTTCGTCACTCTCACCGTACCCTATCCGATTATCCGAACGCGCTCTTACGGTGTGCAATATCCGAACGCAGCTTATATTGACAGTAGATATTCTCAAAAAAAAAAATAGCGTATGACTACCTACTGTCATTAGAATCAAATATCTGACACATCCTGGCTACTAGTTTTCATGCAGTACGACCGATCTCGTAGAAATAGAATTTGCTCGTCGCCACAAAAACGGGTACACACACACACACACACACACACACACACACACACACACACACACACACACACACACACACACACACACACACACAGACATTTTTTTGTACCTTGGTCAAAAATGTTCAGGGGACCCAAAAAGACATTCCGCTAAAATCTCAAAATTTCTTTTTGGCACGATTACAATACTTTACATACTGCGTATGATAAAGTAAAAATCGATGTGAATTTTTTAAATAACAAACACTCTCAGAGATTTTCTCAGGTTTCCATAACTACTTTTTGTGGTCACAGGACATATTACTTCTGACAACTCAAAAAGATACCAATGATCAGAGCCAGAATGTCTCAAATTGTTGAAAATTAATAGTTTTGTAGTATTGTTCTGATTTTATTTTGCGTCTTTTGTTTATTTATCAAGTTGTATGCTAAGAATTATATTTTATTTAAATTTAACTGATAAACTAATTATATATAAATCACCCAGTATATCCCACTCATAGTATAGCTTCAACTGATTAGGAAGAGAAATTCAGAATTTGTGTCTGATAAACTTATTGATAAAACGTTTTAGAGAAAAAGTTTCGTGCAGGGAATTAATTGGCATAATTCTGCAAAATTAAAATTTGTTCATACATTTCTTCAATGTTATTTGTTTCAGTAAACATTTCGAACATTCGTATTTTCCGAACCAACTACATTCTCGCAGTACGAAGGTTATAAATCCCAAGCTTGTCTGCGCATCGCGGTCGGCAACGCAGTAAACTGCACTACCGGTAGGCTACCGCATCCAAATATACACGTCCAAAATCTGCACGAAAGCAGTACTACTCCAGCTATCATGCAAACGGTTGAACGTAAAATTTACTAATCCGAAATTTATGTACTGTTTAGTGGGGCCGTTCGCATACTGTTTCCTGTATTACCGACCGTGTAGCGATAACGCGGTTATAACGCGTCGCCTCCCTCCCCCATACTTATTAATCAAATTATACATTTACTTCCTGCATGTTGGCACGAGTATATTGTTGTGCCCTCATGCTGCTGTTACGTTTGCCACATGTATATTTGCAATTGTGGAAATTAGCTTGCTAAAGTTGTCTTATCGTTTGATTTTTTTAATATAAAAGATTTGGTGTACGTAGAAAACGTAGATCACTAGGGCTCAAAAAGTTATTCTTGAAAAGTACAACCTCTCCAAAAGTAAAATAAAATAATACAGACAGAGTCGTGTGTGCCAGGAAGAGTTTTACTGATTTTTTTTCTTTTAGCCCTAGGAACTATTGTTCAATGTCTATGCTAAAAAACTTGGCGTGGTTTTAATACTTTTTGCTGATTTTTGCCAAAAAAGTCTTGTTCTTCAATGTTTCTAGATGTGGTACGGTTTTATGGCAAATTTTGGCATGAAGGACTACACCATAAAGTAGGAAGTATCATATCAAGGTGATACATGTTTTGTCCTTCAAGAAATAAAAGCTGGTGTACACTGCATGGTGGTGTTTTAGGGCCAGTCCTTCACTTACTCTACACCAGCGACCTCCCAAAACTAGAAAATAATACAGTTGTAACATTTGCAAACGACACGGCTATCCTATTTGTTGGAAATAGCAATGAAGAAACAACAAATACACTCCAAATAGATCTTGGTCACTTTAATATCTGGACAAAGTAAAAATTATAAATATAGATGTGCTTAGTAATAATTTTTATCTCATCAACTTTGCCTACAATGACACAACATAAAATCGAAACGTCAAACAAAGCAAATATCATGGCTTTTGCCACTTTAAAAAATCCTACCGACTAAAGTAGATCAGATGGAGCGTTGGATTTTTATAGCACTATTAATTACCCAATGCATCTGCAAGATAAAAAATAGTACTAATTTTTAATCCCTTCGATATCGACATCACAAAATGGTTGTTTTTTAAATTCTCACTCCTATAATTATTATTAGTAGCTACCAATGATTCTTGGGATTTATTCTCATCTATTTTTCGAAAATTCGGGTAAATATTTTATGATTCGTGATTTTGATATGATTTCTAACGTTTTTTGAAAATTATCACAAAATTAGTAATTCTCATGATGCAACGTTGGTATTTTGCCCTCATATTGAGATTTTGCAATGACTCGTCATCACCATGACGTAAATGAATACAAGGTAAATCACTCTTGCTTAGTTATTCCATGGTATTAATTATCTACAGTGTAAAATGATAGAGCGTTGGAATTTTTAGTATTAATTACCCAATTCATCTACAAGATAAGCATGCTGAATGAACTCAGGTCAGTACATATTGACTTCACCAACAAGAAAGTGTAACATCATGGTTACATCATTCGGCCCAGTTCTATATCAAAATCGTTAATGCTAGCAAACCGTGAAAGTTGCAAAATGCGAAAGTCAGTACATAAATAAGAACTTTGCGGAAAGTTGCAATTCTGTTTGAGACTTAGAGCAACTGAGTGGTTAAAATATTTATCAACTGAGTTGATAAGTGACCACTACGAAACTGACAGTTGTTAAAGTTTGCAACCCGTTTGCGTGATTAATTTTAGCTTATTAATCGCAATTATTTTATGTGGGAAATGAATAAGTCTTCAGCGTTCTGATTAAAATTCACTCGCCGGTATATCGGAGAGATTTACCGAGAAATTTTATATTGCATTTGAAGATTTCAGTCAAGACCAATTTTAGGTTAGGATTGGATAGTTGCATCTTACAAAGTAATCAAACTCTGGCTGGACTGGAAAACAATCAACTTGTGAAGTCTTATCAACTGGGAAATGCGACGTATCCATGCAAAAGATATCACTCAACTCATTTTGTATTGCTTATACGCTTTCACAAGTTCCTTGTTTTCAATAAATTGATTATTTCACGTTCAAGGTGGCTTTTAGGTGCCAAACTTTAACTTCTTGATCATATAACATTTCTAAAATCAAGCAACACATCGGAATGAAGATAGCCGTAGTTCAGTATTATAACAACTTTGTTAACACCTCGCGTAAAAATAGAAATTTGGCGGTTTCATAATCCGTTCTAACAAAAATGACAAATTGGAATCAGTTGCTACGAAAGTTTTTAAAATTTAAGCTTTAACAATTCAATTTCTTAGCAGCTCAGATACAAAATTGGACTGATTGAGTTGATAACAACTGACGCAACTGATGCTGGACACCATACCGTGTATTTCCATCGAAAAATATGCCATTTACCCTCGCCTTTTACCTAAAATCTGCTGATATTAACTGGTATCCATGGTAGTATAGGATTCCAATACCATTGTCATGAAAATAAACAATGTGCTGGCAAACCGCGAACGCGTTCAAGTTACTAGCCGTCGGGCGTAATTGACAGCGTATACAACCTCTGGAGAGTATGATGTGGTACGTCCATGTTTACATGTACCACGAATAACAGTCCCGTATTAATTAACAAGTCCTTTTGTTACGTTAACAATGTCCACGTAATCCTCCCCAAGGTAATCATGTTACCTCCCTGTTCTGTACTCCTGCTCAAGTTCTAAAGAAATCAAATAATTAATCAAACGTCATACATCGGGACTGATGAGGATAGACGGGATTTTGGGTAACCAAAAAGTCATTGATTATTATTATTGTTGAAATTTTAAGTTTCTGTAATACGTATTATATTGTTTTAGGACGAAATATTATAATGTAAATATGATATTTTCCAGTTGTGTCAAATTTGCAAATTTTAGATTTGTTTTCATATGGTTTTCTCGTTGCTAATCTTCATTTAAAAAATCTTAGGATAACTAGGGGCTTTGTTAAGTTAATAGTATCGTTTGATCTGGTGTTTATTAGATAATATGTATAATCATTAATTAAAAAATAAAAAATATAAGTACAAATAACAGTATTCTTAGAATTTCCAATATAATGTGTTGAACAATATATTATCCTATTAGTCTTAGCAAATTAGACAGTGAGATTGATATTTTATAAATAAGTCAAAGCTTGAAATTGCCTAATTTATAAAAATATTGTATGGATACACAACAACGCACTTGCCAATTTCCAAAACACGTATAAAGGTCTCGAATCATTTAGGCCGGCTGAACAAAAACGTGTTATTTTATGGCTCTACGCCGAATATTGCTGCAATATTTGACCAAAGCAAACTGATACCGTCAATGCTCCACAGAAAATTTATTTTCATATAGTTAAAAAAAATTGTTATTTGGTCAGGAATTTAATATCTTGGTACCTATGTAATACGCACGTGTTTGTTTTTCTACATTACCAACGCGTCTAGCCAAATATCCAATGATTAAGAAATTTATTGTTTGATAACTATTTAGAACATTTCCAGTTGGTTTGTTATTAAATAAAAATACGAATACGTCAATCATTTCCATAGCAAATTGAATTTCCGATCTTTCTTTTCGATTTATGACGTCATCTATTTTGACAACCACTACTAATTTTTGGATCTTTTAATTCTGATGTAATTTCCATTTGTGACAAATAGTTTCATGTCAACGCTTTTATTATCAATTTTCTATGATCTTTGTCAGAAGTAGGTTTGAAAAAAGCTTTATGAAATTGATATACCTAAATAAAACATAATATATTATAATTAATATAATATTAAGAAATTTTATTGACTTTATCATGAAAACTCAGGTCTAAAATTAAACAACTTTTAATTATGACTTTATTTTATTACAAATGCTTGCCAGGGTTCTTAATTCTAAAAACAAAGTTGGTCTATGGTAATTAGTAATTTAATTAGAATGCTCATTCAACTACAAGTTAAGAAAAGAATTCCTATGATAATCATTGGAGAGAATTTCAGTCATATCTCACATCTGTCAGTTTTCTATCGACGAAGGCAGGCGAATAAAAATAAACATATTGCAGATAATAAGCACATACAATGCTTCCATACTGCAAATTCTTGAAATCTAATCATCAATGTGAGCCCGTACAGACAATCGCCCTAACTGTTTGAAGGCCTATAACCCTAAAACCATCCTAAAACTCCTGAACAGAAAAAAAAAATAAAGTATGCCATACTGCAGGACTGCGTTCAGGAACAACACTCGGAGTACATGGAGCGCGCTCTAGTTGCTCCACTTCCGTTCAGAAACGCCAAAACTTCTAACAGAGCAGTTACTCCCTGTCGTTCAGAAACGACAGGAGTAAACGCTCGGAGCGCGCTCGATTATACCATGTTCGGACTTGGTACAAATGGACGAAAAGTGATTTATAGGTTATGATTTATGGCGTTAGACAGGATTTAGGGCAGGTGTCATCTAGGTCAAGGGTGGCCAACAAGTCAATTTTGGTCGATCTCTCGCGATGTCTTGACTTAATTGTGATGGTAGATTTAGTCACCCTTATATAGTAGCAAATAAGCCTGACAATAACCTATTAAAATAACGGTTGTTAACTAATTGCCCAACATACTACTTGAACAGTGAAGAACCTTTGATTTTCTCCCTAAGTATATAACCCTATTGTTAGCGAACGTAGAAGAGAATTAATAAGATAGTTTCGAATCAAGAATCAAGTTTCGATCTCACAGAACTCTCCGTTTACCGATAGAAGTATTTTGCTTATCACATTGTAACAAAAACCGTTAACAGTAAAGGGGAGTCTAGTTACTCATGTACTTACAAATAAGCGTGTTTATAATCTTCTATCGCTGGCCCAATATCTGAATTAACCCAACAAATGAAATAATTCCTAACACGGCCAATCCTGACTATAGCTTTGCTCTCAAAGCCAGTCTCCAGAACTATTGTCCTCAATGATAAACTTGGTCTCAGTAACTCATTCAAACTTCCATTCGACAATTCATAATTTGCCGAAATTCAAATGTGTTACTCATTCAACAACAATCATGTTGCCAACATGTATTTCTTTTCCTTTTGCGTTCAAAACGCTAAAATCTTTAACTCAAAACATAATCAAATAATTGCAAAAAGCAAACCACCTTTCAGCTCAGTTATATATAATAGCATGTTAAGCTATAACCTTTCAGCCCAACAAACACAAATATTCGCAAGGGGTCATCCTTTCAGCTCATGAACATAAACAAATAAGCAAACGACTAATCATTCAGTTTAGCAAGATAAACAAATATTAGCAAAGGGCCGACCTTTCATCTCCAACAATATAAACAAATATTATCAAATTGATAACTTTTCATCTCAACACGATAAACAAATTATGACAAATTCAGTAATTGGAACATACCAAAAAATAAATATAAAAAAAAACAATTTTTTGAGATGCAGCTACAAACAATATCAGAAACATTTCAGGTTTAAGGAAACTGATTAAATGATATTACATATCATTAAAATTATGTTTTGTAGGTCGCCTATTCTTCTAAAATTACGAAAATATTTGACTATTCATTTGGGTACAATATATCATAAGTAAAAAGGTGGGCACATTTTATATTCAACAACTTCTCCTTGAAATATAGAAATTTCCTTCACAAATGCCCAGTATAGACTAGAAATAGTAAAAATAAAAAGCAAGATTTTGCCTATATGAGTCAGGCGTAGCAAGACTAGAAATACTAAAAATAAAAGGCAGGATTTTGCCTATATGAGTCAGGCGTAGCAAGAAGCCAAAGAGTGGCAAGAATTTGTTTGTCAACATCTATAGTATTTCTGCCTATTGCACACTTTCTTCGAATTGCTGGTCCAACTGCTCTCAGCAATGCATTATACGATTCCCTTGTTAATCTGAAATGCTGCTGAAACTGCGTATCTGTATAATTTCGCACAGTCGTTTCCACATATAAAACTATTCTTGTGACCTTTTTCTTTTGAAAATTTTTGTTTGCGTTTAGTGCTTTTAAGACAGTCGCCAAGTCTTCATTGTCGCAAAAATCACTTTCGAAACTAGAATTTTCAATATTTTCCAATAAAGTATTCACGTAATTTAATGTTAATAAGGCCCCAGCCGTATGTTCTTTATTCATATTTTTACTTCTTGACCGATAGATGACTGATTAATGTTTTGAAGATGACAGCTAAGTCAGTATTGTCAGGATTTTTACGCTTCCAAAGCGTTCAGGAAACAGAAATGTTAGATCGCGCACAGACAGCAAAAATTAGACAAACGCTCCGGACTAAACGCTCCAAATACGCTCTGTGTTCCTGAACGATCCCCTGAATCATTTCTACATAAAATGTATAACTGTCAAAATTATTTGCCTGTCGGTGTAAACATGAGCGCGAGAGAAGTGAAAAATAGAACCCGATTTTTACAGTTTTAAATTAACCCTCGTCTTTCCGATTTTTTTACTCTTAAACCACTTACCATAAAAATTTCAGATTTTGTTCAGGTTGCATTTAGAGTCTCTTCTATAGATTGGCCTTTTAGTTTTCTTCAGTTTTTATGTAATAAAGGTGGCGAACAAGATTTTGATGGAAGTCGATATCTCAGTAACGAATGTTAGCAAGACAACGCAGTTATCATGCAAATAATCCTCATTTACTGCGATCCACATCCCTTGAATTTAATAGCATTCCGACTATTGTTAATTTTTAATACCGAAATAAACATGAACAACATTTTGCGCAGTTCGGCCTTCCTCGCTTGTTGGTTTTGGTGCGAGGCAGTCGAACGAGATGCGAAATTTTGACGCGATAAGTTAATCCGTTTGAATCCTTTTTTGTAAAATATTGTTGGGTATTATTAATTGTACATCTAAATTCATTATCTATATTTAACTCGCACTACTATTCAAAATTTCGAAATTAAATTGCCACCGTCCCAGCTACGTTTCCATTTACCGTTACGATTGATGTAGTGCGCGCTGCACGAAATTAATATCATTCATAATTAATTCGCTTTAAAAATTACTAAAATATTATTATGCAATTCTTTTTCTACAGTAGCATTAAATAAAATATGACGATTGTTTCCGTGCATATCCCGCAATCGTGCTAATATTCGTTACTGAGATATCCGATTCCATGAAAATCTTGTTCGCATCCTTTATTAAACAAAAACTGAAGAAAACAAAAACGCCAATCTATAGAAGAGGCTCTAGATGCAACTTGAACAAAAATTGAAATTTTTGTGACAAACGGTTTACGAGGAAGAAAATTGGAAAGACGAGCGTTAATATAAAATTGCAAAAATCGGGTACGTTTTCCCATTTGTCTCGCGCTCATGTTTACACCGAGAGGCAAATAAATTTTGACAGTCATACAACTTATGTAGTTTTAGATTTTTAGTTTTTAGATATGTAAATTTTTTCTGTTCAGTTGTTTTAGTGTTAAGCGCCTTCAAACACAGGAGTCAATATTATCGAAACGAGAGATGGCAGTTAGGGTGATTCTCTCGTACGGGGTCACATATATTCATTATTATTGAAACATTTGGACGAAAAGAAAATATTTTTCAGTGTAAATAGGGTTCCTTTGCATATCATTTTCTGCGCCAGAATTAGATCAATGGACTGAATCCCAAAATCTTGCCTATGAAAACAGAATTCAAATTACCACGTCTATATTAAGTTACTGCAGTTATAATTTTAGGTACTTTCTGACAGCATGTCGTTAAAACATTTTCAGTTAAACTGTAACACTATCTAATTATATTAATCAAAAAGAAATTAATCCTCTTTCAACGAACTTATATAATAATAATATTTCAATACAGATTAATGTTACATTAGGATACCCGAATAGTAATAGGCCTCCCCAATGTCCTCCATTGCAGATAATATCGACAACTACAATTTCCCTCAGTTCCCCAAACACTTGTTTTCGAAGTACCGCTGATTAATTGCGGCAAGTAGGTTATTTTTCTGAATAGATAATTCAAAATTGGGATAATTTGAATGATAGTATGAGTAATATTGATAATGTGAATGGAAAGTGGTTTAGTTGGAAGTGTTTTTAATAGATTTTTTGCTATGAATGAAAATCTGAACTAAAGATGCCTATCAGTTTGTTTTTGTTGCATATTTGGTTTTTATGTGTGAGCACATAAATCACATCAAAGAAAATCTGATTTTCAACACTCAGAAGTCAACAAATGTTCACGATAGTTAACCTAAAAGTACAGGTTTATGGTTTACTTTAGCAGTAGCTTCAAATTTTTAAATCGCGTGTTCAGTTGCCATACGACAGACGGCAAAATATACTTACAAAATTTCATATAAAATTTTTAAAGGGATTAAACTTGTTGAATCGTTGTTAAATTATCTCTTCTATCGCCACTTGAAGATTTTACATCAGACTACCAAATACCTTATTCACAGAATATTTACAACTGCATTACATTTTCGTTAAATTGCAAATATCACAAAAAATAGTAACACTACATTAAGTTATTGCAGTTATAATTTTAGGTACTTTCTGACAGCATGTCGTTAAAACATTTTCAGGTAAACTGTTTAATTACATTAAACAATTTTTTTCTTTTTTATCCGGTGCTAACAAAAATATCTTCCCAAATTCCTAAATAAAATACAAATGTTGGTAACTTTCCATTACAATTGTGAAGTCGCTTATGTATGTAATATTTCGCCACTTCCAATTCATCAAAACAAAACGTAGCAAAATTCGTAATTGCATTGCCAATAATCCAGGTAGCACCTAGTATCGATTGAAGAATTGCAACTCTGCAGAACCAGCGTTCAATGTGCAATTTGAAACCAGTGCCGCCCAACATAATTCGTTGTGTTTATTTCAGTCTTACATCAATAAAATTCATTAATGTTTAGCACCGCTGTAATAGTTTTTAGGACACTTTTTGTATATAAACCCAAATAATTTCTTAATAAAATCAGTATTAAACCTGTGTTTGTACTCATTCCTTAAAACAAACCATCTGGCCTGCCCGGAGTTTGTTCATGGTCCGTCGAGCCGGATGTTACTTTCTCCATATGACCCAGGTTAATGTATTCCGCCATAAAGTTGCTGTACTGTTGTGCAAAACAGTTAAACAGTAGCACTGCCTAATTACATTAATAAAAAAAAATTAATCCTCTTTCAACAAACTTATATAATAATAATATTTCAATACAGATTAATGTTACATTAGGATACACGAATAGTAATAGGCCTCCCCAATGTCCTCCATTGCAGATAATATCTACAACTACAATTTCCCTCAGTTCCCCAAACACTTGTTTTTGAAGTACCGCTGATTAATCGCCATCCACCTCGGAACAATTCGCTGCACACCGTCTCGAATTCATCATGGTTCATTCTCGCGTCTAAGGAGAGGCTGGCTCGGATCCGGTCAAATGCCAATTCTTCACGGTAGGTGGCGCCATCCAGGGCGCTGGCGGATCTTTACGTGCCATTAACATGGACCGGACTGCCATTGTCCTCGATGGCTGCTGGGTTCTAATTCCTGTGCGAGAGACACTCGACAGGTCATCCGAAGTCGACCAGAAATGATAAACAGCCGTCCTGCGGGACGCTCCCGCGATGGCGTATCCCGTTGTTCGCGCCTTTGTGAAGGATCTCTTGGACGTCAAGGAGGAGGAGGGAATGTTAATGGTGGTGGATTTTTTTGGGGGGATGAGTGGGTTAAGGATTAATAGGCAAGAGGGAAACATATCTTAGCTGTACAGACTGCACACGGGTCAGAATTGTGACAGTTTGTGGAAGACAAAGTTTTGGACGAAACTGCTTTAGTTTTATGAGGTGTTTATGATACCTCACACGAAGTAGTTTGCCGTAGACTGCTTCTACACACAACATTGGCGGACACATAATAACTAAACCTATAGCTAGATGCTGATGTCATGAAATATTAGATGCGCTATACAGGGTGAGCGTGGCATGCACTAGTTTGTAAACATTTTAAATGGCTTTTTCTTGAGATTTTTAAATGGAACATATTATTTCCTAATTGAAATGTGTCTTAAGTTCTTTGTAATTTATACACACTATATCGTATATCTATTTTTACTAGTTTTTGTAATATTTGCAATTTAAAGAATAGTATTATGCTATTTAGTACCTTAATATTCCTCTGTATACCGTGTGGTGGGTAGCATGTATGTAAAATATTTCAAGGGTTATAGAAGAAGTCATTTAACTACATTTATTCATATAAAAAGTATTACGGTTATCAACACACAATTTTATAAGTATGCAATTTTGCAATTTTTACAAACGTCCAGCGAGCGAACCTGAAGACCTAGTAACTTCAGTTGGGATCCGAAGTAAACCAGAAATTTGTGAAATTTGTGCGGAAACGTTTCATTGTAATAATATGTGCGCTCATACACAAAAACAAGCAGAACCGCTAAAACCTGTCTTGATGAGCTACGTTTGAGAACGGATTTGTATTCAGGAAAAAAAAAACAACCAACAATATCTACTTACTAGTGTTAATTGGTTTAAAGTAGGTTATTTTTCTGGAGAGACAATTCAAAACTGGGATAATATGAATGATAGTATGAGTAATATTGATAATGTGAATGGAAAGTGGTTTATTTGGAAGTGTTTTTATAGATTTTTTTGCTATGAATGAAAATCTGAACTAAAGATGCCAATTTGTTTTTGTTGCATATTTGGTTTTTATGTGTGAGCACATAAATCACATCAAAGAAAATCTGATTTTCAACACTCAGAAGTCAACAAATTTTCACGATAGTTAACCTAAACGTACAGGTTTACTTTAACAGTAATTTGGACTTTTTAAATCTCGTGTTTGGTTGCCATACGATAGACGGCAGAATATACTTACAAATTTCATATAAAACTGTTAAAAGGATTAAGCTTGTTAAATCGTTTTTAAATTATCTCTTCTATCGCCATTTGAAGATTTTACATCAAACTACGAAATACCTTATTCACAGCAATATTAAAATTTACAATTTCATTACATTTTTGTTAAATTTCAAATATCACAAAAAATAGTAACATTTGGTGTATGACATACTAGGTGTAAATTGGAGCGAGATAAAGGGTTATTACAGCCAACACATTTTATACAGGGTTGTTCCATTTAAAAAGCTCGAGAAAAATCCATTTGAAAAACATGTGTTCAATGAACTTCGTGTATACAACTTAAGACGTGCCACAGACGCGGGCCATAATAATGATAATTCGGGCTTGCTGATGCCCACGTAGTGGCGAAAGCTGTTAGGGGGTGTTAAGGCGTGGATTATTAGCAACGCCCTTTATGCTTCGCAACATTAGGTTGCAAAGCAAAGGAAAACTGCAGAAACCCCGTACAGAGTTGCGTACAGGTTAGTAAAAACACATGCAGATATTTATTAATAGACATATACAAAGGAAGGTAAAGATGAAAAGTAGTACAATAGCAGTAAATTTAGGATGCTTTATGATAAAACTCTCCTCAAAATATTCGCGCTTCCCAAAACCGCAATTTCTTGAATTTCCCAGGGCGAAATTTTGCACGGCAACTCCTTGACATGTTTACTATAATTTAGAGTAACTGATCCCAATGAACCTACAATCACCGGAATAATGCTTACTTTCATTCCCCACATACGTCCAACTTCTATTGAGAGATCCTTATATTTAAGTTGTTTTTCAAGCTCCTTCCTTACAACATTCGCATCAGCAGGTACCGGGATTTCTATGAACGTGCATACCTTCCTCTGGAAATCCTTTACCACGATATCTGGCTTAATAGCATCTAACATTCTATCAGTGACAATAGGCATGTTCCATAATATGGTAATATGATCATTACTCACAACAGGAGATGGAACATTGTCATACCACCGAGACACATCCATTGCTAAACCTAATAGTTGGGAACACAAATTGTAATGTATATATGTTCCCACCCTATCATGCCTAGCAATGTAATGCGACCCAGCCAAGACTGGACAAGCCGCTAATAAATGAGAGACATGTTCCGGAAATAATTATAAATTTAATTTTAAATGTTTAAAGAAATTTTATGAACAATAAAGTGATGATGTTTTTCTTTGATCCGAAATTTGATAATTATTATTATTATAGAGTGTATCTAATATCTTTGGATACTATCATCTACCTACTGGCTTTGACTATAGTCTCAGAAGTTTAAAGGCAAAATCGGCAAAAAATGTCGTTGTTACATAGTAGTTTATAAAAAAAGATCCTGCAACGGGTATATTTTGGAAAATCAGTTGAATATCTCTCAACGCTGTGCTCACATACACGGTTGGATAAACAAATTTAGTAGTATTCATAATATAATAAAATTATACAGGACGTTCCATTTAAAAAAATGTACATACTTTCCGTCACAGCCAAATGCAACACCCTGTATAAATGACAATAATCAGTCAAACAACTTTTGTAAAAAATATTTTTTTCTTTCTCAAACGATTTATTAACTGTCGATCGCCGGCGCCGGGATACTAATAATTCATCCTGTGTACTCTCTAGGAGATCCCTCTTACGACGAGAAAGAAAAGCTTCATCTATCGGCATCCTCACATCATATTCAAAACAAGAACTTTCATAAATGAAATCAATTGTTGTCTTAAAACAAGGATTTGGGCTGTTTTATATGATCGAAATATTCTTATTACGCGTATGTGTTGTCTTAAAGCAAACAAATTCTGTTAAGAATGAAATTATTTTAACAATTGTCCACCATTTGTCTCTGTTTGGACTTATTTTTTTGTCCACCAATGTGGACAAGAAAACTCCAATAGAAGAGACAGTGATAAATAAAGGTACAGAACAAATAGGCATATAATTAATAGAGAATACGTGTTTAACTCACAAACCCTCCAGAGGTACTGCGGGCTAAGCTATAGAAGAGACAACCAGAACCTCCCCCAAGTACATACTACATACACACAATACTAAAGACCATAGATCTTCACTTTATTTACCGTGTCTTGTCGTGGGTCGGGAGTATCTGCCGGGGACACGACGCATAATTAAAAGATTTACTGTTATTACGGCCGCCCCAAATTAGATTTAAGGAAGTCGCCGTTTAATCGCGCCTGCACGCGCCGAACGCCGCTAGATGGCGCCGCCGGGAGTTGAGTAGTGCCGACTAGCACCGAACGCGGCGCTAGCAGCATCAGAGAAAGGTTAACGAGGCCCGCGGGAAAGCATTACTGCGACTATAATTTAAGTGCGACCGTGATCGTGCATCTCTCTAATTCACTGTATTTTCTTCGGGTGGCGGTGGATTTACTACTGGACGGCGGAGCGGCGAAATTACGTATTCGAACGATTTGAAAAAAGCGTGGGTTGGGCAGCTAGAAGTAACGGTGCTCGCGGGAGAAGTGGATAATGTTATCTTTAAATTACTGCGGCGGGCGCATTCTGCTGTTTGGTGGAAGGGGTCGGTGGAGATTTAGTGCCGTTGTTGGTTCGTCTAGTTGTTGCTTTAAGGGGATGTTCGCGTCGAAAGGTTCTTCTTTCCATTTCTACAAAATATCTACCTTTAAATGTAATGAATTAAAAAATTACCGTGTATTTTACAATACACACTGCATAGTGCACAGTGCACATACAACATCTTCTACTAAGGCCTTCTTCTCGGGAGATTTTTTGGCATGATGTTAGACGTCTGTTCAAAAGAGATTTACCAAATAAGTACAAAAAATGAGAGATTGTCAAAGGTGGACATAGTGTAGGAAAATATGTAGTGTACTGAAAATGTCTGGAAAATCTTTACGTGTCTATGCTCTAAAACTGTTCCAAAGTTTTAGTAAAGTAAAGATAGAAAACTTATTGAGAAACCACCCCAATTTGTGAAAGGCTAGGTTAACCTACATAGAAAGCATCTGATTCCTGGTAAAAGGTCCATAAATAATATATTGTCAATAACTAAAACATACTTTTATCTAAAGTATTGCAAGGCTTTTTGATTAGCGGTAGATAAATGGAAATAAAGTTGAAACTGTGTTTCTAAGCTAGGTCTTGGTTATTCTTTAATTTTTAAGTTTCTTTTTACGCTTTTCCAAGAATACAATTGAAAATATGTACGGACATTAGGGTGGAACGAAAAAATGAATTTTGTCAAATCGTTTCGTAATAGTGGGTAAAACTTGCCTTTTGCCATCAAAATCAATTCGCCAAAACTGGAGCTCGATCAAAAATCATCTGGAGGTGCCACCAACGCCTAAACGGAGCCCGAGCGGCGAGCGCAGCTATGCTAGTAAAGAAAGAGCGAGACGTATCGTTTTTTAGCGTTTTGTAAACAATGACAGCTAAAGCAAGTAGTGTAGTGACTCGTGGTGTGGATGAGTGTATTGTTTTTGGTTTTCCATCACAGTTGAAGCAACAAGTTCTGCCTAGTTACGGTGATGTGATGAGATGCTATCTTTTTTCACGAAAAGCACTACGAGCAGAAAGCAAGAAGGAGCCAACCGTAAGTCAAATGTCCCCTACCTTGGCCGCGAAAATTGAAAAAATATGGGTTACAGCTTCTATTCCCATTGTGTCACGAAAGCGAATCTTAAAAATGATAGAAACGTATCACGAAAGATATCGGAAGTTTAACAGAAGTAAAGGCCGAAGAGGATCTCAAAAATTTGAATTCAACTTAAATGTTTTCAAAAAGGACTCTTGTTGATGTGGCTGCTTGCAAATGCGCGGAATTTGCATCATGCAAATGTGAAAAACCAAAAACAGTCCCGAAAAGGGAACAGTCTTTCTTGCAAGACCAAAGATCATTGAAAGAAAATGGGAGAGGTTGATAAAAAGAACGACGGAACAATTGCTCAAGCGTGCAAGTAGAAACCAGAAGGCAAAGGAAAGACTTGAAAATGATAAGTACCAGGTATCCGAAACTATGAGTGTAGTAGATACTGTAGATTCGAGTTCCGTTAGTGAAGAGGAAGACGGAAGCCAATCAGAAGAAAAGGAGATACCATCGTCGTCAACAGGCCCATCGTCGTTTTCCGAACCGTCAACCTCTCAGTCACAAATGCGAGTGAAGTTGGTACATTAGCATCAATTTGTGACAGGACCGGCGTTTCAGATCGCAAAGCAGCTATCATTGCCAGTGCAGTGCTTCACAACGTGGGTCTTATAAAAGCAACTGACACGACCAAAGTAGTCGACCGAACGAAATTGAGACGAGCAAGACAGAAAAATCGTGAGAGAGTCACGAACAAAAATAACGAAGAGTTGGTTGAGTGTGGAGATACGATTTTCAGGGTTTTATATTTTGATGGGAGAAAAGATAAAACGATTGTCCAACAAAAAAAGGGTGCTAAAAACTTTAGAGTATCCATTGCTGAAGAACACATAACTGTGGTGGAAGAACCTTCAAGATTCTTGGGACACAACCCCACAATCTGGCACAATCTAGCTTATTTTATATTATTTAACATTGTTTTATGTTTATGTTTTATTAAAACTTGTATTGCCTACATGCTTCAGTTTCATTCTAATCCTTGTTATATTATTACAGTAAGACCATAGTCATCGATAAAACTCCTTATTTAAAATAGCACATAAAGAATAAAAACGCTGCTTACATTGGTAAAAATCCATATTTTAGCATGGTTTGCGGCACCTCAAAGCATCATTTGATTGACTCTATATTTTTAGTGACTCCAAAGCTGTACAAAAGTAGTTTTCTAGTTTTCACTAGTTTTCATGCTATTACAAGATAAAAAAAATTAAATCTTACATTTTTCTTGATCCAGCAATAAAGCGCAAAATAACTGGAAAAATATAATTTTAACTTACTTGCGGCACCTCAAAGTATTTTTTGATTGACTCAAAATTTTCACAGCGTTATAATCACTATGAAAGGCAACCTTTCCGCACTATTACGTATTGGATTTAAAAAAAATCTGATGTGGCCAGGCACATGACTTTATCATACTATATATAAAATTAATAGTTTAGCTGCATGAGATTCTATTTGATCGAGATCGGCTGTCTGCATTAAAATAAAACTAGTAGAACTAGACAGATATCTCGACTAAAGCTGCCTTCGGATATCGTACTCCGTTGACACCGGGTACACCGTCCAAATGACACTTACGTGTTATTGGGTGTAAAAAGTGTAACGGTGTTCAATATCCGAACGCAGCCTATATTGACAGTAGTATTTTTAAAGCATTAGCGTTTGACACTAGCTACTGTCATTAGAATCAAAAAATCTGACATATCCTGGCTACTAGTTTTAAAGCAGTACGACCGATCTCGATGAAATAGAATTTGCTCATGCAGCTAAACTATAAATTCTACCAAAAAATGTCATATACATAAATTATAGAAAATGTCCTCTCCTTTAAGTTATTATTTAACTATTTTGACGACATTACACAAATAGCGGCTCATTTGCAAAATCTTCGAGAAATGCTATGAGTAAACCACCAGTTCCTTTGGACCCTTTTCAACAGAAAGCTTTTCAGCTCTAAGTTTGGTTATGAAACTTCTAAATATGAAGTTTCGTCCCGATACCTTTAGTAGTTTCTCCGGAATCGTCTCCACAAAAACGGGTACACACACACACATACACACACACACACACACACACACACACACAGACATTTTTTTGTACCTTGGTCAAAAATGTTCAGGGGACCCAAAAAGACATATTTCCGCTAAAATCTCAAAAAATTTTTTTGGCATGATTACAATACTTTACATACTGCGTATGATAAAGTAAAAAAATAAAAATTGACCCGTTTTCGTTCCACCCTAACGGACATACCGTAATGAACAATTGAAATAAGTAGTGTAAACGCAAAAGTGATCGACACTCGTATTTTGTTGGCATTGAAGTACTTGGGTGCCAACGTTTTGGAGTGCCAATGACAGCATACTTTACCTTATAAAGAACTTAAAAAAAGGATGTCATAGCATAGATATTTATAATTGTGCTGGATACCAAAAGATTCTTGTTTTAAATTCTGGTTTTGGCTTTAATTATTATTAACTCACTATAATTTAATATTTACGTCCTAACTGTGTATCATATTATTTGCTCTTTATATTTTTAAGGACCTTGATGAGCTAACCAATAACTCTGACATAGATAATGATTAGAAATGCACCTGGAATATATATTTTTCTTCCAACAGTTTCACTGAAATTAATCAAAATCAGTTTAACTAAATTGTTTGAAAGTATAGCATTTCTATCACTATAAAATGCCATTCATTCGCCCAATCAGGTGCTCAAAGTAGTACGTTGTCCGTCAACAATATTTATAGTAGAATTTGGTCAATCCTGACTGACTGAAATTTCTATACAACAGATCTGTTCTTTTACAGAATAAGCAGTCGATTCTCTAAACACAAGGGGAATCCGTACCCCCTACATTCTACACACAAAACACGTACAACTTCTGAGGGGTTTTCTTAGCTATTAGTTCACTGAATCGTAAAAGCTATACACCAAACTAAAGGGTATACAATTTTCCATCTAGTGATAGATTTTTGATATTTTTGATCGTGTTTGACAAAAAGTTACTGAATCTGACATAAAATTTGATTGATTTTGCGATTTTTTTGTACGGCGAACAAAAGTTAAAATTGAAAAAATATCACGTAATAGATCTAAGTTACACCTTCCTGTATAAGTGTACAAAATTTCGCGTACGAATATCGATATCCCATATATCAACATTTCACTTCATTGAGTATATTAGTCAGACATATTTTATCACGTCGCATGGCAACAATAACAAATTATACATATACATTACCACAATAAGTAATGCACATTTATCTATAATTTTATGTATAACATGAGATCATTGCATTACAAAATTAAGCTCACTATGCAACTAAACACGCTGTTTTCAAAATTGGATAGAAAATATCTCAATTACCTACATTTCTTTTGTATGGTATACTTTTATATGCTAACAAAATCATTAGTTTGATGGCTGGTATATGGGAAACTCTGGGCATTAGAATAACATTTTTAAAACTTAAATTCGGGACGCTTCATCAGGCGGGACAAGTGCTCAAAATTCGGTACTGTCCCGCCCAAATCGGGACGGTTGTCACTCTACTGTAAAACCGTAGAAAATTGGATCAAAAAACCATTTCAGCGGTTTATTTTATACACGTTTCAAAATATAAAAGAAAAAAATTGATTTTTCCAACTGATTACTTGAGAACCTCCCCTTAAGACAAATAAACGTTACGCCACTGCCTCCTCCAAACACACTCACAAATACAACCCCACACATACACGATACCGAAAAGTCGTCCTGCTTTTACGACCGGAATAATTTTTGCGGCCCTTTTTTCCCTCAGTAGCCAGCCAGGATGAGCGCGGCTCGCGCAGTTTTTCAAGCAGCCTCCCCCTACAAGAGCGGCCTCTGGCGGTGAAGTCGAGTAGTTTCGTTAATTTACGTTCCCGCGGTTAAATTGTAACTCCATTCCGGCCCCGCATCCTGATTAAATGGTGTATCTTTTCGATGTACTTTACTACCAACCAGCAAGGACATTTGCATCCTACTTTTTCACGTAAATATTTATATGCGGTTGAATTTTTTAATTGGGAAAACTGAAACGGGTGTATTTTTATGATTTTATGGTGAATATAAACGTGTAAAATAAGATAGGAGTAATTTGTTGAAAAATTCCTGAGATCTGCTAAAATTAACTATTGTTAAGTTGTTTGCATATTTGGTGGAGGCGCCGGGGTTGAATGATTATTAATTGATTTTTAGCGGAGTAAATTAATTTTTTACTGCGTTTGATATAATTATCGTCTCTATAATACACCAAACTACATTTTTCAGCATTTTCCATGAGGTTCCTTCCGATATATAGCACAATTGAGTGCCTGTGAGGTAATATTTTCTTTATTAAAATGTAAATCTTGTAAGCATCTTGACATGGAAGCTGAAACTTTGAACTTTATTACCGTGAAGATAAAATACATGGAAAAACGCTATGCAGTGGTGCATTAGATGTTTTTTCACCGGGCGTGTGGAAGATTTGTTACTGGAAATTCCACTTAATAGAGCTATGGCGTTCTATGCTCACACTGTACGCTAGTGTATAATGCTGATAAATTGACAGGTTTTTTAATAACTAGTTTGGATAGGTTTATCTGGGATATTCTAAAACCGGTTTTTAAATTAGAAGAAACGGAAGACTTCTTATTTAATTATTTAGTTAGAATAAGGACAATATGACATAATCGCAGAAGTAACCATTTATAGGAAATTCTAGTTTATTTTCCAAATTATTTTTCTCAATTTTAATTGTTATTATTTAATAATTTTGTTTTGTATGGAGTAACTTCTCATCATATTTTGTTATATTTTAATAACAATAAAATTAGTATTAAAACATGTTTAAATATTTTATTAATTCGGTGTGGCGAATAAAACCTCCTAATTCATGCTTCTATTCTATTTTATTTATATAAGGAATTATTTTATAGTGATTAATTTATTGATTTTGGATTTCAAAACCTGTCTCTTTTAAACTCTAGTCGTTGTTTACTTGATGTTTATGTATATTGGCCAATTATCAGATCTCGTGTCCTCCAATTAATCCAGATAATTCGCGGAGATCAATAAGGACAATTAGCAGATGATGGGCAACACATCTGTAGACGAATGGCATAATATTCGGTCGAATTGTTTCTGCGTTTATGAAGTTGAAGATAAATGCTTTCCTTTTTATATGTAAAACAGTGCATTAGAAATTAAATAACCGGTTTTAGATACAAGAATTAATATATGAAAATTATAATTTATTATATAAAGCATTCTACTTTAAATCGATATTAATGTTATCTGCAAACTTTTATATTATCTGGATTTTAGAATATTAGACATTCAACTAAATCCTTAAATTCACCCAATTTTTTTTTTTCAAAATTGTTATGAATCAACCAAATAACTCGTATTGGCACATTCAAATAAAATTTATTTTGGAACAAAATGATGGAAAGCTAAACCACAAAGAGATGTATCTATATTTAATTCCGCGAAATAGTAGAAACGTATTATCACCCAAAAACCGCAGCATGTCGAAATCGTGTATGAAAAGGACGGTTTTTTTCATGCCATGAAAAGCTCTGTTGTGCTGCC
This sequence comes from Aphodius sticticus, assembly GCA_963966075.1. NCBI lineage: Eukaryota > Metazoa > Arthropoda > Insecta > Coleoptera > Scarabaeidae > Aphodius > Aphodius sticticus. The sequence continues at coordinate 14,995,756 of OZ014513.1, forward strand.
GGCCACAAAATATGCCCTAAATAAATTCAAAGGGTAGGCTTTACGTTTTTTGTCCGTCTCGACCGTTTCATATTTCCACGAAATGAAAAAAGAAATGAATTTGGTACAATGGTTTATTTTTTTGTTGCTAGTCCATTAAAAAATCTCGACGTTAGAATTCTTTTTAGCTTTTATGTGGTATTGACATTGTTATATTAATATTTTATAAGAAAATACCGTACCTTATTTCATAGTTTTTACGACCATGCTTAAGATAATAAAATACATTTGATTAAAGTTGTGACTTTAACCTGAATTTTTGTGAAATACTTCGTGAAAAGGAATTAAAAAATCATATTTAAAAGCTCTCTGCGACGTAAAACCTCAATATAGTATAATTTTTATATGTAACGCATGATTGCGAAAACACACGACATTACGTGTTTGATGTTTTATATATTTCGACTTATTTTACTACTACCTTTTTCATAAAACTGTCCAGACATGTACAAAACTAAGACCCCAATTGATTTTATTTTTGCTGTTTTATTCGTCATTCCTGATTCTCCAAGGATTCGTCCAGCACGTATCCTGAATTCCCACACGACGAACGGCAACTCGTTTCTATAGCCCTAGGACCCTACCCTAAATTATCAACAAAGGTCCCGTTTATTTTTAATGACGTCGTTTGTTATGACTCGAGAGTAAATCTCCTTTATTTATTTATATCGTCCTTTTTCTTCCTACGAGTAAATTGACCTTTCATTCACCGCAGGAACGAGAGGGGAGAATTTAAGCAGCTTCGACATTTTCCGTTGCTAATGATCCTTAAAATTCTTGCTGTTGTATCGACTTCCAATTAATTGAAGCAAAAAGGGGAAACCAGTCTAATGGTTGTTAACAAGATAAAAGGCTACAGATTCCGAGTATTATTTTGCTGAAAATACGAGGAGAAAACCCTGGAGGTTTCTTTAGCCTTATTGATACTACTTAATATATATTTGGAATGTACAACAGACATTTTATTTATGTAAGATGATTTATAACACGAAATTAGGAAAACGTGAAGAAATTAGATAGTAGCTTTCCGTTAATTTTATAATTACTTATATGAAATATGTTGTATAATGAGGATTGTGCAGATTACAGATGATATTGGAGCCACATGCATATAATCAATAAAACTTCAAGTAAAAATTTATGTGCACATAGTATTTTTTAACGGAAAAGTTGTCGTGAATTGTCCAACAAAAGCTTTTTTTTGACGGAATAAGAGTGGGGAAAAATCGATGTTCCGGTGAAACTGTACGGTTATCTGGATTTCCGGTGAACGATTCTATTGGAGCCTCCAATCTTCTACCTTATCCCCGTTTTGTCGTTCTCTGTTTCTACCCGGAGCCAGTCATTGTTTATCTTTGATTGTTAAGCCAGCCGAAGCCACACAGCCGCAACCGCGTTGCCCCTGATTTATAGTGTCAAGAAAGAATTGGCCGTACGCTTACAATCCTCAAAACAAACGAAGGAAGGGAAATGTTTAACGAAGAATTAACCTTTTATTTCGGTTTTGTTGCTATATTTTAAGCGTTTATTTGTTTATGTTGCCACGCTTAAATTGTTTTTATGTTTTAATGATTTGTTTGGCTTCCGTTTATCTGAAAAAAACTGATGTGGCCAGGCACTTGAGTTTATCAAACTATATATAAAATTAATAACTTAGCTGTATGAGATTCTATTTGATGGAGATCGGTCGTGTCTACATTAAAATAAAACTAGTTATCTGGGAATTGACAGATGTTTTGATTCCATTGACAGCAGGTTTTGTCAAAACATCAGCGTTTTTGTACCGATGTATTCAGACACATTTTGGAATTTAGTGAAATCTATTACTAACTTTGTCGGAGTGCAATGTTCCCCGCATTAAGATTCTTTGATCCCGTGGAATCACTAAATGGGTGAACAAAACTGTTTTCTATTGTTAGGCATTTGTTTAGCTAATTTAAGATATTCTTCATTCTTGTAAATATTTAGTTTTGAAAAAAAGTAACAAAAATCCTAGCAATATTTTGTATCAAATTTTTTTAAATTTGTAATAATCTTCTTTTTATTTTCAGGTGGGTACAAACAGTTAATTTCCCTTTGCATTTCGAACTGGTGGTAAGTACAGGTGCATCTACTATGAAAAAGCAAACCCTAACCGCATACATTAATTATCTGGCATCTATTAACTGACATCTATTAAGGCTTTTTAAACGATAATAAAATGTCAATCAACAAAATGGAAACATCTAATAAACTACTGAACATACTAAGATATAACACAAACAACTATGCTTTACATCTATTTTGCTTTATTTATTTTATTATTGTTCCTTATTAGAAAAACAAAAGAAAGCTGACAGGTCTTTGAATTATTATTTTTTACATCATGTAAATACCTCAGGGTCTTTTTGAAAATAAATTATGACAGGAATGACTTGACGACAACACTGCTAATTAAATCGTATGGTTAACAACGTACCATGATCACAACCCTTCATTTCTGTGTCAGCTTTTTATTTAATTTGCAGTTATTAATTCTAACCCTAATAATACTTCTGATGGCACAGTGGTCTAACTGTGGGTATCTCGCACTTGTTCGGACTTTTTTTTTCTATCGTATCCATATTATTATTTGTGTTTAAGGGCGCAAAACCATATAACAAATGATGGATTCTAAATTATGCATCCATGTGAAACAATTGGCCAGGGAACGAGTGGTATAGTCGAGAATTTATTATTTTAGGGACTGTTTTCTTTTTCGTGAGAATATCGAATTTTTGCACAGCTGTATGCGGACGATCTCGGATATTTTTAGGTCGAATATTGCCGCCCAGATTTTAGGGTCGACTTTGAAACAATAAACGTATCTGTTATTCTTAATAAAGTGTCCGTTCGTGTCCGTATATTATATTATGTTGTAGGCTATTTATACAGAGTGTGGGCTCGCTCAAAGTTGCGTATCTTTCAATGCAATTTACATCGGAATTTAAATTTAAACGTTACCTCGACGTAGACTATGGTACTGCAGCTGACTAAACTCTATTTCATAGAAAGGAAACTATCTTAAAAGAAAATAACGTTATTTGGTTTACAAACTTTAACCAGTGTCCTAGGTTAACTAACATTAATGTTCCTTCATGAACGCTGACCAAAGGTCGCCTTTTCATTTTTTTTAAATAAATAAGCGAAAATATAAAAAGTCTCGCTTTTGCACTTTTTGATGTCCTTCAGAAAAATAATGCGATTGAACCATGAACTAGGGATGTTCCGATACACCTTCCTGTACCGGTATCGCGTATCGTATTGTATCGTATCGAATGTACCGGTTCTGTACCATACCGGAGGATAAAGTACCGGTACCGATGTACTTGTACATATTTTCGATACGTAATCCCTAATAAAAAAATTGATTGCGGCAAATACACACAATGAAATAAATAAAATACAGTAGAATCAATATTCATTTTAAAAAAAGTAGCTAGGTATACTAAAAAACGTAACTGAATAAACATTAAATAATTTTCGTTAAATAGACTACGAAGAATAAATACAATAAAAAGTAGACTATTTACAATACGTCTAATTTTGATTTGTGAGATTATTAACCGTAAACCTTGGTATGGTTTCCAAGGACAAAAAAATATATTCTGTTGTAATGTAGTCTAGGATCCTTACGTAAAAATTCCAGGCGATAAACTTTGAAATGTCTGTAAAATTATTGTTCAGACAATTACATAGAAGATGCGCTTTGGGTGCCTGAGCGCTACCAGTTCTAACCCTCCCGTAATCTAGGTTTGTAATTAATATTATTTAAATGAATTAAAAAATATCTGAATATAAAATATTAAAATTATCATCAAATCATAAGATTTAATTAGTTTTATAAAAATAAATTTGGGTGCCTCACCAAATACTTTCAAACTTTTTTCTAATGTTGTTCCATCGTTAGTGTACCAATCTAACTGTAACATCAACATCAAATATTTCTTAAGTCGGTGGGTACAGGAACAACAGAAAACAATAAAAAAATCCACAGGGATCGTATAGGACTTGGTAAGGCACTCTAATTTATTTCAAGCAATTCATGATCTTATAATTTGATGATAATTTTAATATTTTATATATTTTTTATTCCTTTTAAGAACTAATTTAAAATGAATTAAAAAATATCTGAATATAAAATATTAAAATTATCATCAAATCATAAGATTTAATTAGTTTTATAGAAATAAATTTGGGTGCCTATTTGAATACTTTCAAACTTTTTTCTAATGTTGTTCCATCGTTAGTGTACATTTGAGGTGGGACAGGTTGGGACAGGTTGCTCTCAGGCATCTAAAACGCATCTTATTGTCTGTAGTAACAATTTACACAAAAAATGCACTTTCCACCCAAATTACTTTTAATGAACACTTTCCATACTCGAATAACGTGGAATGTTTGTATGTATTTTGCTTATCTTATGAAAAGCACTATGGCAAATGAATGTAATGACATAAAGATTTGCACACCAAAGTGAGGTTAAATTATAGTCAAGTCCGAAATTCCCCCCATCATTTACCGACACTGTAAACTTCAAGACCCATAAGCAATTACAGATTCCTTCGTTGGGATCACTGTCAGTTGTAAAATAAGCTTAATATTGGTTGCCGCTGGAATACGCCAGTAGTCGGAAACACCAACACCAAATGCCGCATCAATATAACCAAAGTACATGTGATATCACGATACAATATCGGCAGAAAACGTATCGTATCGTACCGTATTGCACGCTATAGTACCTGTACAAAATATCGGGTATCGGAACGCAAAGTACCGGTACTTCAAAATATCGTATCGTATCGAACATCCCTACCATGAACTGTTAAAACATGACGCTCTTAAAACTTTGACATGATAGTGTTCTCTAAATGGGTTTAAATGAAAGCGCGACCTGACAGAATTTTCTAAATAGGTTGAAATGAAAGCTTGAACTTCAGAGCTAAGGCAAGAAAAGTTATGACATAACAAGTTTTTCAAAACTTGGCAGTAAGCAAATGCCACTCCACAGAGTGTCACCTGGATTTTCATGGCTTTAATGTTCTATCACATCTCAATTTTGAAAGCAAGAATATCCTCAGAATATTATTTTGTTGTTGTGCTGTAAATATTGTTTAAGTAGACTGAAATAATAGCTTTGTTGTCACACGAGTTTTCACTTCATTGCCTTGAAGTTCAAAGTTTAACCATCATTTAAATCTAAGAGGCTCACACAGAATTGCAAACATACATTAGATTTTTAGTATATGTAGCTTCCTCCTGCATACTAACGGGTGGTTTTTTAGAGGTGTAAAACTTTAAAATGAAATAAAGCACAGATAAGTTGTATTAATTGCCATAAAATTGGGTTTATTTGAAAGATAATTATTTACCATTTTTATTTGAATATGATTTCTGGCATATGGCCACTGCGGCTGGCTCGGATGAAGTCCAATCGTGAGGTCCAATTTTGGATCATTCTCTGCAGCATTTGGGGCCGTATTTGGGCAATAACGCTACGAATGTTGTCTTCCAAGTAATGTTATCGGTGTAGACTAGCGACTTCACATATCCCCACAGAAAATCCAAAAGTCCAGCGGTGTTAAATCGCACGATCTTGGAGGACAATTCACAGGTCCATAACGCGAAGTTATGCGCTCACCAAACGTTTCCTCCAACGAATCGATTGTGGCACGCGCTATGTGACATGTTGCGCCGTCTTGTTGAAACCATAGCTCCCCCACATCAAGGCGATTTAATTCAGGGACGAAAAGGTCATTGATCATTGCTCTATAGCGGTCTCCATTGACTGTAACCCCCTGGCCGGCATCGGTTTTAATGAAGTAAGGACCAATTATTCCACCAGCATAAAGCACATCTGTCAACACAACTGTCAATTTTTCTCGATGTAACGGCGTCTCAACAATGGCTTGAGGATTATCTTCAATCCAAAAGCGGCAGTCTTGCTTATTGATGTAGCCATTCAACAAAAAATGAGCTTCATCGCTGAACAAAATTTTCTCGTGAAAACCGATGTCAACAGCAATCTCGTTTCGGGCCCATTCACCGAATGTACGCCGTGCGCCGTGGTCTTGCGACTTCAATTCTTGCACGAATTGGATTTTATAAGCCCGCAAACCAAGATCTTTCCGCAAAATTTTCCATAAAGTGGATGAACACAGATCCAATTGTTGTGCACGATGGCGGATGGACTCATCCGATTCTTCCTCGATGCTGGGCTCTACAGCAGCAAGACCTTCTTCGGTACGCACTGTACGACGTCTCAGAGGATGGATGTTATCATTTAGAGTAAACGTGGTGCGAAACCATTGCATTGTTAATCGAATTAGTTGCTCTGATGGACGATTGTTTCGACTATAGAATGGACGTAGTGCGCGATGCGTTTCACGAACAGAACCGCGTTTTTCGATATAAATCTGCACAATTTGCATGCGTTGTTCAGGCGTTAGTCTATTCATGATGAAAGGTAAACCAAACTCATGATAAATCACATGGTAGCTGACAAAGAAGCTGTCAATGAAAATAGTGTTGCCAACGTAAAGTTCTTAACCCCTAAAAAAGCACGCGTTAGATATTTAGCCTCTTACATAAACATAAACATAAACATAAACATAAACATAAACATAAACATAAACATAAACATAAACATAAACATAAACATAAACATAAACATAAACATAAACATAAACATAAACATAAACAAACTTTATTTCCTCTTTGAAATAATAATAGAAGGAAAGTCAAAATAAATCATAATGCATTGGTATAAACAAAATCTATAACTAACAAAACTTAACCTAAGGCAATCTTTGGACATTGCATTCTTGTTGATAGAGTAAATATTCCTGTACTGAATAAAAGGCATTTTCCGTCAGTAACCGTCTTACTGTTGCTTTAAACTGCATTCGAGGAAGCAACTTATCATCTCTAAGCAAGTTAAATATTTTTATACCTTGGTAACCGACTGTTTTTTGGGAAGTTGCTAATCTGTGGTATGGTATAGATAGGTGGTCTCTAAATCTTGTGTCTAGGGAGTGAAATTCTTGCTGTTGTTGAAATTTTGATATATTTTCCCTGACATAAACTAGACACCCATACAAATACAAACATGGAACAGTCATACTATTTTTACGAATAAAAAATAGCTTGCAGATGTCTCTAGGTGGTATTCTGAAAAGCACACGTATAACCCTCTTTTGAGACGCAAAAACTTTTGTTGCGTGACAGGAAGAACCCCACAGTGGTATGCTATAGCTGACCACGCTTTGAAAGTTTGAAAAGTACAGCATTTTGGCGGTGCCTACATCCACCAACTGCAAAATCTTCCTAATTTGAAACGTGACTCTATTCAGTTTCTCACATAACATGGCCACCTGATAGTGGCCATGCTATATTTATTTAAATCGTGGGTTTTAGCGTCACATTGAACCACTCCTGTAATATTCACTCCTTCGGCTACGCTGTCACGGAGGGCTGCAACTGACAGGCCAGCAGGACCTTTGTTACAGTTGACGTGGACCTACTATCCTGAGAGCACTCCTGACAGATCTGACGGAGATCGGACGCGATGAGCAAGCAATTTAAAAATTCCTTTCGCCAGGACGATGTAGGGCGTACCACCTTTACTGCCCAACAGTTCTGAAATGGACGCGATGTTATTTCTGTGTTCCTTGTTCAATATTTTTTTTTGGGATATGCCTCTTATGAACTTGTAAACAATTTCAAATATTAAATTCTGCCTCCACTAAGAGACTAGATGGTGACCTCAAATTGACCTTTCTGATTTGATTTATGGTTATTTTACCACCATAGAATCCTCTACGGCCCTAGAACAAAAAAAAACAAGTCCATAATCGACGCGGTTTGACAGAAAAATTCAATACGCCGCGCTGTTTGGAGTTTTTAATGAATATTCATATTGCAAAACACAGTTTTTGTTTTTATGTCGTACGTTCGCATGATCAATATTTGGTTTACATTTTTATAATCATCTAAAATCTGACAATAATCCTTGCGAAAAGCCTTGCCTTCTAGTACCTCTATGCAGAATTACGTATATAATTTAATCCTTGCTTTTAAAACATTTATTTACCAACCTTTCAGACCTCGTTTCAATTGCATAAAGCAAATAGTTGGTTTGCGTATTTCGTTATATATTTTTGATAACTACTTCCACTTCTACTTTGTGTATTTCCATTTTTCATTTAAGTGAGGTTGCTGTGCTTTGCAGATCTCGTTGTATAACAGTTTCAATTAACGTTAATGTGGCTTGAGTACATGATAATGTGCGCTATTGTGAAAATTATAAAGCTAAATACATTTGATTACAATGGGGAGCAGTAATTGTGCTGCAAGCGGTTTAAGAGCGGACTTAGGTTAAGGTATGAATACAAATTCCTGATTACAAATAAAATATCAGATTTGCTAGATTTGATCTTTGTAGTTTATGAGATAAAGTCGACTTAACAAAATTAACATCATATTCAACTTTTCAGTCCGGATTAGTATTTATTCCAAATAAATCTATCTGAAAACCAATTTACCATAGACTTAAGAATTTTTCCAAATTTCATCAATGAGAAAAATAGGGGGTTATAAAGTAAAAAAAGTTTAAAAATAATAAAGACGTCTGGAGTCAAAAACAGTTGAAGATTTGAAATTGAATTTGACATAAAAATGTGTATTTTGATCTAATAAAATTATATTCGAGGTTTTTAAAAATAATAAGTCTGCTCAAATTTTGAGACGTGCATGGCAGGCAGTGTGAATCTGTAAAGCGACATCTTTCTCTGGTCTCACGAATCAAGAAGATAAAGCTAAAATCTCATTGATTTTAAAACTAGACAATTTGTGTTAGAAAAGTAATTTTGAAAAGGATTTGTTAAAAGTTAAAATCGAAGATTTTTTAAGTGATTAAATTCTAAAATTGCTTTCTTAAACATGGCAGTAAATTTGCATTGTTGAAAATTTTTTCAACACAGAAAAAAGCAGTAGAAGAAAAAATGATTAAACAAAGGAATACTTGGGCCTAACACACAGTGGTCACTTTTGCGCTTTCAGACAATCAACATTATTTTTGTAAATAAACTATAAAAAAGTTAATACCATCAACATTTACATACAAAATATACACAAAACTCTTTTTCGGTCGAGTGAAAGTAGTTTCTCCCGGAACTGTTCAACTTTTATTACAATGTTAAGGAAAGGTTTCTTTTTTTCGAATGTCTGTATCCTCAGTCAATATTATTTTCGAACTATTTTGCGTCCAAAAAAGAACATCCTGGGGCCGCGTGAAACTGCAGAGATACCTGCGACAGAATACGCAACAGAAAAACATGACTAAAATCGATAAAATGCAATCACATCACCGGAAAATGGAAAGAAAACAACCTCACCGGCTCCTCCGCCAAATATGAAACCGGTCTATTTTCGCTCACTTCTCCACAAAAACGCTTTATTCCGCAATTTCAAACATGGAGCAAACGAAATTCTACACTTTAAGAGTGCGAAGAAGCGTAAACTTATGTGGAAATTAATGATACAGCTGCGCATGAAGTTCGCTAACAGGTCTCGAACAATACGGCGACCAGAATGTACATTTATTTTCAGCTTCCGCGCCGCTCCCTCTGCTTGTCATTGTGCAAACTTCAAAGCCGGCGCGAACTTCTTCGTCACAGCTTCCTTCCCCTTTCCCTCAACTACGTAACAACAATGTTTGTTGATTGCGATGCCGTGAAATTGCCGACTAAGCCGATGTAATATTTCACGTTGTGTGTTTCGTCGCGCTTCGCTGATTTCCTGATGATTCTCTTTGGGTTATTTCATTATTTCAACAGAATAGAGTGTAGGGTGATCGGCTTGGAGCTTCAAGGTGTATAACGTGTTTCCAATCTGGTGTATGCTCACTAACAAGCGCACATCTTGCCAAGTTTGAGCGTATGTAAGCCCCACAGACGCTATTAATCATGGACCAGTGTTTGCCAAACTAGGATAATCTAAGTTATACATAGACGGTCTTCTACGCAAATATATCGGTTTCTATGCAAAGTGTAAATTTATATGGAGTAATCAAACGTCTATCCTATTACAGTCTATGTTCCTGTTTGACTGGTAACGATTGAACTGAATGCTTTTACTCGATCACTGCTTCAAGAACTTAAAACACCACTGAGCACTTAGTCATAATTTCAATGGTAACCAACTATTGCTGTCAACTTTTTATAGTTTATTTATAAAAAATAATGTTTATTATATTATCTAAAAGCGCACAAACGATCGATTACATAAAATATTGGAAATTTCATTTTTGTATCTTCAATATTTCGCCAGCATTATTGGCTTCATCAGGAAACTCTACAACAAATATTCGTAATAAATAGAGCGGAGGTGGCCTAGTGGATAAGGCGAATGCCTTCCACTAAGAACCCCAGGGTTCAAGCCCAGGTTAGGCAGGGATTTTAAAAATACTCCGTCTCCACGACCGCCGCACAGACAAGCCAACAGGCTTTGTGCACATGGCGACATCCAAAAAAAAAAAAAAAAATAAATAAATAAACCAGTTAAAGTATGTAGTTCGTTTATATCTGATAATTTTTTGGTAAGTATTAATACGATATTGTGATAATAGTTTATTAGTAATAAATCAGATATCAAAACAAACAAAAAGCCACAAAATTGATTTTAAAAATGTTAAAATTATAGGTTTTTGTAAAAATTAGTCTAATAGTAACCTTTTGTAAATGTTTTTTAATGAACCAAAAACACGAAAGATATTTGATTTAATTTCATTATAAATTATTTTTTGTAAAAAACTAACTTTTGTACTTTACTAAATCACACTGAAATCAAACAAATATGCTCACCAAGTTTTGATTAAAACTGACGGTATTACTGTCGTTATTTTCGCATCGTTTGCTAGGTTATTCGTCAACACAAGTTCAAACTGCAGTTACGTCTTTACCTTATTTCATAGACCGTAAAACTTATTTATTGCATATTTCTACTGCGTCAATATTGGCAAACTGGATTTACCCATCCAATCTACCGGCCTCCGTGATTTAAACGAGTTAGCTCCACTGCTGCGAAATTCTACGACGTGAAAATCGTATTTGGCGGCTCAAATTACCCGGATGATGCGATATAATAAGTTCAGAACTTCGGAACTCAATCAATTTTTATATCGCGCTAACTGCCTGGATTATGTTAACAGTATATACTTGAAATTAGATGTGACGCCAAAGTTTACGGCGTTAGGTCAATTCTACATCAAGTCGCAACGGATACGTTTGTCGTTGTCGGAATGCGCAGTTGCCCAGTGCGCATACGATTACTGTCAAAAGTGACAGTAATGACGTGCGCAGTGGTCTACCGCGCATTCCGACAACGACTAACGACAACGGGACGACTCATTGTGGAACAGCCTGAAGGTCAATTCTACATCAAGTCGCAACGGATACGTTAGTCGTTGTCGGAATGCGCAGTTGCCCAGTGCGCATACGATTACTGTCAAAAGTGACAGTAATGACGTGCGCAGTGGTATACCGCGCATTCCGACAACGACTAACGACAACGGGACGACTCATTGTGGAACCGCCTTTTAGGAGACTAAAATAGATGCAGGAAATTATGATTGACAAGCAGAATAAAGTCGTCGTGTATTAAGTAAAAAACGTTCTATATGTTTAGTGCTGAGATTCAAAAACCATGTAAAACCATGAGTGTTGTGTTTTTAAATTACTAACGCGCAGGTTTTCTTTGAACTATGAACATATATTTGGTGACAGATGATACAGAATTATGTGCTTGTCATCAACTAAACAAACTACGTTTCCCTAACTACATTTATATTATTTTCATTATTAAATTTACTATCTCAACATCCCCCTGTAAATTTATAAATCCGTAACTATTAGTTTTCTAAATTTTTCAAACTTAACGCGTTCCAATGGTTTTGTAAATATATCACTAATATTATTTTCTGTATTACAAAATTGTAATTTAATCTTTTTGTCTTTGACTGTTTCAGTAATAAAATGATAACGAACGTCAATATGTTTGCTACTCTTATTCATTACCCCATTACTGATTAAACACAATGCACTTTTGTTATCGATATTAATTTGTGCCTCTATAATGATCCTGAGGAAATAAACCACTTCTTTATAAGATCCGTTGATGAGATATGTCAACATGTTGGCGTGGGGGAGGTGCTCTTCGGTCTCGCTTGTGCGCTGGTAGGAGGAAGCCATTCGGCAGTTTACTGGAGCTCAGGCCTGTGTCGGAGGATGTTGTGGAGGGTTTCTTGAGAGCTATCCGAACGGAGGCAGCGGGGGAGGATGGCATTACAATTCAAATGGTGAGGCTTTGTTGTCCTCTTGTTGTTCCATTTATCGCACACATTGTGAACGCCTGCATAGAGGGTCACGTCTTTCCCGACATCTGGAAGACTGCGAGAGTTGTGCCGGTACCAAAGGTGCAGAGACCGCGTAGCTTGGGAGACTTTCGCCCAATAAGTATTCTACCTGTTCTATCGAAGGTACTCGAAAGAGCTGTCTGTCTGCAGGTGATTCATCACCTGGATGAGCATGGGTTGCAGCGAGATTTCCAGTCCGGTTTTCGATCGGGTTTCTCCTGTGCGACGGCCCTGCTTAGCATGACCGATGATTTTCTGCGTGCACTTGATGACGGTGATCTTGCGGTGTTGGTCTCTCTAGACTTTTCTAGGGCCTTTGACACCTTGGAACATGATACGCTCCTTGCTATTTTATACCACATTGGCTTCTCAGAGTTGGCAATTGATTTTTTTCGCTCATATTTGGGTGGTAGATGTCAGCGAGTTGTTGTAGGGTCGCGTCACTCGGATTTGTTAGCGGTGAAGCGCGGCGTGCCGCAGGGTTTAATATTGGGCCCGGTTCTTTTTAATATTTACGCTTCCCTATTACCAGATGTTTTGACCGCGTGTAGGTATCATCAGTACGCTGATGATACTTATCTTTACTATCGATTTGGTGGGCTGGACTTTGATGGTGCGAGACGTCTGGTAAATGCTGATGTTGAGGCAATTGTGGGGCGAGCTGAGGAATTGTCTCTTGTGGTTAATGCAGCTAAATCGGCGGTTGTTGTCTTTAGTCGTCGAAGCTTGGACATACCGGACGGGTTCAGGATTGCCTTGCGTGGTCAGGTGATACCTATTAAACCAGAAGTAAAATGCTTAGGTGTTCTGGTGGATGGTCAATTGAGATTTAGTGGGCATGTTTCGGCTAAGGTTCAGCTTGCCTACTTGAGACTTAAACAACTATATGCTGGCCGTGGATTTTTGAGTCAAAAGCTCAAGGCACAATTATGTAATGCCCTTGTATTGTCGTCCTTTGACTACTGCGACACCGTGTATGGTCCCTGCATTGGAGCTTATGATCGGTCCCGTATTCAGGGAGTGCAGAACGCATGTCTTCGGTTCGTGTTTGGATTACGCAGGTTTGATCTAATTACTCATACGTTATCATGGGCGGGGTGGCTGAATATGTATGATAGAGGGATTCTGCATTATGCTTGCTTCTTATACAGGCTTATGTCTGCCGGGTCTCCGCCCTACCTGCACGACAGGATAACCTACAGAACCGACGTGCATAATGTAAACACCCGCCGCAAGGATTTGTTGACTATACCAAGACATAAGACAACAATGTTCAAAAGGTCCTTTACCTACAATGCGGCAAAGGTGTTCAACTCGGTGTCTGGTCGGTTTGCATCCGCGGAATCACTGCGTCGGTTTAGGGGGTCACTTGCGTCTCATTTGTGCCGGCTGCGGGGCTCGCCGCGTCGGTTGTTCTAGTGTTCAGTGTGATCAGTATGTTGAATCAGTATGTTGAATGTACTTGTAAATAAAACTTGTTAATGGTTACTTTTAATCCCTGTAGTTCAGTTATAATGTAGTCCTGATACTAATCATTTTTTTGTATTTTTCTTTTCTATTGTATAGTTTTAGTTTCTGGTTTGAGTGGAAGATCGAGATGCGGCAAACCCTTGCCGTACTCTCGAACTCACGCCTGTTGTGTCAAACAGTAATTAAAAACATCCTTATAAGCTGTTAATCTGTGTATATGTTCTTTGACTGTTGATACAATATTTGGTGACAGATGATACAGAATTATGTGTTTGTCATCAACTAAACAAACTACGTTTCCCTAACTACATTTATATTATTTTCATTATTAAATTTACTATCTCAACAATGAGAATATAGATTATATATTTTTGGCTGGGTTAAGATTAGGACATAAAGTTTCTTTTAATATTTAGGAACCATGTGCCTATGTGACACCGCACAACTGCCATCGCACAATGCTCTCGTTTTGATAGTATCGACTCCTGTGTTTGAAGGCCCATAACGGTAGAACTACTGAACAGAAAAAATTTAAATAAAATATGCCATACTTCTGAATCATTTCTTCATAAGTTGTATGACTGTTAAATTTGTTTGGCCCTCGGTATAAACTCGAGCGCGAGAGATGTGAAAAAAGGTACTCGATTTTTGCAGGTTAAATTTACGCTCGTCTTTCCGATTTATTTTCTGTTAAGCGACTTACCACACAAATTTCATTGTTGGGTCTAATTAATTGTACATCTAAATTCATTATTTATATTTAACTCGCCCTACTATTCAAAATTCCAAAATTAAATTCTTCTGATCGTATCGTACTAATAGTAAATAATCTTCCACTGTCCCAGCTACGTTTCCATTTACCGTTACGATTGACGTAGTGCGCGCTGCACGAAATTTATATCATTCATATTAAATCGCTTTAAAAATTACTTAAAAATTATTGTGCAATTTTTTTCTACAGTCTCATTAATTAAAATATGACGATTGTCTACGTGCATACCCCGTTATCGTGCTGATATACGTTACTGAGATATCCGCATCCATGAAAATCTTGTTCGCAACCTTTATTACACAAAAGCTGAAGGAAACAAAAATGCCTATCTATAGAAGAGACCCTAAATGCAACCTGAACAAAAATTGAAATTTTTGTAGCAATCGGTTTACGATAAAAAAAATGGAAAGATGAACGTTAATTTACAAGTGCAAAAATCTGGGACCTTTTCTCATTTCTCTCGAGAGGCAAAAAATGTTGACAGTCTTACAACTTATGCAGAAATTATTCAGGAGTATGATACACTCTATTTAAATTTTTTCTGTTCGGTAGTTTTAGATACTTCTTTTTTTTAGATATTATCGAAACGAGAGAGAGATGGCAGTTAGGGCGATTCTCTCGGGTCTCATATGATAATACTATAACTGCAACTAGGTATTAATTTATTTATGAAGTCCAGTACTTTTGAATAGTTGAATCTTCTCTAGTTAAAAAGTCAAAATCTACTATTCATTAACAATTTATAGTAACAATAGAATGCTTTTTGCTGAAGTTAGTTCTCCGTTTGAGGGTTTCTTGTTCGCACGAAAGTTTGCATGAATCTTCTTAAGTGCTTTATAAAAGTGTCCGCCTTAATTCTAAGAAGTTTGCTGCCCCTTCCAATGTTAGTAATTAGTTCTTTCTGTCGGATGAGTCATTGCTTGAAGTTGAAAAGTTGTATTGCGTCACATCTACCACTATTATCGTACTTTATACACTTTTATTAAATCCAATTATTTATGTGATAAAAATTCGATAAACATTTCAGTTGAATCGAGATTCGATATCGAGATTTATTTTTTGTGTAAAATTTGAACAAGGTAGGAGAAATCGAGTACATATAAACGGAATGATGGCACTCCAAGTTGGGTATGGTACATAAATACAAACTCCGATATCATTACGCAGACATGGTGGGTTCCGATAACAAGTTTTGAGCACGAGAACTGTTCAAACTTGCATTCGTATTTAGGTCCATTACCTATGCCCGAGGCGATGAGTTTAAACTTTAAACCCCCTATTCTCCATTACCGAAACTATCTCAACCATTGCACAAATCCAACACGAAAATTCAAGAATTAAAAACACAAAATTTAAATGTAATGGAACGTACACTGAAACTACACCGCTGCGAATTTTAACGATGCAAAGAAAGGGATATAAAATTTGAGGTAATAAATAAAGTATATCGGTTATCCACATATAAAAATGACAAAAAAATAAACTTGTGTTTTTATAAATGTGCTTTTGTTAGCTAATTTATAGAGGAGAACATCGATGTCATAAAAACTTCAAAAAGGACCCAATGAAAGTGTTCGCACGTACAGAAATAATACTGTAAATGTGATTGACAACTTATTTTTAATTGTTTTAATATATTTTATTTATTAGATATATTTTTCTACTTTGCATTCACAATGCACACATTGTAACACTCTTTTCGGTGTTACAATTAACAAATTGTAACATCGTTTTTAGTAACGTTTTTCTAAGATTGGTACACACTGATATCGATTGATATCAAATGCCATATGTCAAACGTACAACACATACCCACACACTGCCTCTTTTTAATCGCTTGCAATCGCATAAACTGTGAAATATCAATACTCTATACATATTTAAACATGCGTCCAGCCTGCTTTAGTATGGCCAAAGGATTGGGGCTTTCTTAGTTTTGCTGTGTTCTTTAAAATTCGCCAGCATGCTGTTCTCGGTGATGTTTTGCGACTCTGGTAAGTGATCGTCATCATTCTTTTCAACTAAACATCAAATCCCCTTTTCAGATATAATTCAAGGACCACAGTTACTTTAATAAGGTAGTATGCGAAGATCAAACCTACATCGTAGATATGAACGATTTTAATTACGCTGCGAGATTGTATATGCGCAATAAATGGTTTATTAAATATCAGCATACACATAGGATACTATAGTACATTTAAAGTGTTGAGGATTTCTTAGTTTATGTAACGTATACGTTTTCGGTAACATTTTGGACCAAATTCTGCACGGTTCAATACCGTACTCGTCTTAGTTCTGGTTGTGTGCAACGTATTTGTATTACCTCTATCACATGTAATTTTACTAAGTATAATTTATTCTAATAAATTGTTACACCGATATTAGAATTTGGTTTCAATTACATAAGCCTGTGGTAGTAGGTAGAAACTGCTATTAAACGTTAACTGTTATAACAATTCTTTAGTAAGTACCAAACACGTCTATTTTGACTATTATAATTATTAAACGCTATTTTAAAGTTAACTTTTTAGGTTATGTTTCATGTATTTATCACAGTAGGGTTAAAAGTGTTGCCCCAAGCTCTATTATGATCATAGTTGCGATCTCGCTGATTATTTAATAAAACTTGTAGGCTAAAGTAGAGTAATTTTTTTGAAAAGTAAGTTATTGGTGTATGGGCTAATGTTACCCTTATCACACCAAACACGATGTTTTTGACATCCTAAACAAAAGTTTCTTATTTCACTAAATTTTTATATCACACTTACTTTTTATTCACAATTAGATTTTGTCATGACTTTATCCCATCCTTACGAAGTTGACAGTTACTACAGTACTGCCACGTGGTACGCGCAAAATACCCTAAATTATAATTTAGCGCAATATAGTAACCACAATTTCAAAATTTATATAAAATTAATGACGCAAAGTAGAAAAAATAGTATACAGTAGACTCTCCTATAACGCGGTTCCTACAACGCGAAATAATACGAACGCGCTAAAAATTTTGCGACTTCATCTTCATATAACGCGATTCTCGTACAACGCGCATGCGTCAAAATTTGCGATCCTCAAATTCCTATAACGCGTTTTCATAACACGCGTAGTATTAAACCGCGTTGTAGGAGCGTCTACTGTATTACACTCGTTTTATGAGACGTATTGGCGCACTCGTTCCATTTAACCAAAACAACTCGTGCGCCAATTTGACGTCTTATAAAACTTGTATAATAATATACTATTTTAGTTTGCTGATGACATCATATTCGCCACAAAATATAAATCTATTGATAATAACTTGTACCTATTTCCATTCACATTCACAGTCATGGCCTAAAATTACTTAGTTTTGTCTGGTTTTCAAACGTCCAGTTAGGTGAGTTTGTACTAGTACGACAATTAGACGAAAAAGAAAAACGAATATAAATTTAATTGTATGTTTAACAAATGTGTATTTTGATCAAATTAAATAGAATCTTTTCTCTAAATACACATTTTATCAAAAATAAGAAATACTAACGACCACTTCGGCTTATTCATTTAAAATATTTCTTTTAAACCATTTTCTATAACTTGATTTTTTTTTCTTGAAGCACCGTTTAGGCAGGGCAAGAGGCGGAAAGTGCTGTCCGCCAGTAAACTTGCCATAACGTGGCTTCAGTACACTTTTTACACGGAATTTCTCAAAAACTGAGACAATTCACAATTTCCTTGTTCAAATTCAGATATCTCAGTCATTATTCAATTATTTTGACATATACACTCAAAAGTTCATTCATTATTGTTTTTTTTTAACTTATGATTACAAAATATAATTTAATTGATTTTTTTCTTAAACAAATTATGTATCTCTGAATTAAAATTGACATGCGAAAAAGAAATTAATAATCACATCAATTTTTTAGTCATATCAATTAAGAGAAATTCAGATCACTTTTAATGCAATATTTATAGAAAACCTGCATATACAGGTACATTAATACCAAATTCCTCACAACAGTCACACAATATTAAAAATTAACACAAATAAAATTATATTTCAATTCCTTTTCACTCCACCATTCAGAAACACATTAAAATATTCTACAAAAGTTCAACATTATGACTTCTACGACAACACACAGTAGTATTGCAGGTTTATTAATAAAAAATAGTAAAGACAAAAACAATTTTTTTGTAGAAAAAGGTGGAATTTACAAACTAAGTGTTCTGATCGCAACTCAGAATGCATTGGATAGACAGGGCAAAATATAATGATTCAATGAGCATAATAATAGAAAAACTTCCACTTTTAATACATTTACTCAAAAATAAACATAAAATTCAAATTGAACATCATTTAAAAAAATCTATGATATAATATTTATTGACATGATTCAAATAACGATGTCAATAAATATTTATGTGTCATATTATTAGGTAAGTGTTTGTTGGTACACATTATCATTATCTCCAATATAAAAAAACACATAAAAATACTGGTTATACTTTCATTTAGAACTTTACTGAAGACTATAAGTATGGCTGCTTGGGATGTCAACAAATTTATTCAGTTTTTTATTACAAATTTATTAACATAAATAAGTATTGAAATATTCTTTTGATAAATGCATAAGGGGAATGAATTGTTATTAAGTTGACAGCTAATATATATTAAACAGAAAACTACAAACAAATGCTTACAAAAAGATCAAACCTGAATGAAACATTGCAGTTTTAAATGTTCCACCCTTTATGCGTCACAGTCCCACCCTCTATAGGGACATTTATTCACACTTTTACAACATTTCCTTAATTATTTGAAGCAGCATATTAACAATACATTGTAACTAAACTAACCAGAGGTAGGACAATAATTCTCCAGATTTAACCCTTCATATGTGTAAGCTCATACTTGGGCGCTTAGAGGGTGGATATAGACCTTAGGGAGGGCGGTTGTCGCTGTAAACAATGCGTGACGTCGTACCGCTGTAACGGATCGTAGGAATATCCACTGAAACACATGTACTGTCTGTCTACGTAAACTTACGGCGCCCCATAACCCCGTCCCAACCCCCGCAACCCAGTGAGAAATCAGGTTAACCCCTGCTACGCGAAGGACCTACGACAAACTGAGTCATACCGTGGAAATCCGATTTTCCTTCTCTATAACTATATTATGTAAGATTAGTGTTTAATGTGCTTAATGAATGCTGATTTTACAATAAATTACACTTGCTATGGTTTATGTTATAAATCGGAGAAAAATGAAATTTTAAGAATTTAAGAATTTTTAAGAACATCACTTTGAACTTCCTTACTTAACCACAATATAATGCTATGTCTATTCTCAAAGAGAGATGCTATCAATGGATGAAAATCGACAAGAAATTGCTGAAATCGGAAATATGTTGCAGCAAATTAATTGCGTAATGTTAAAGGGTTCAGTGGTGTTTCGTTGTCCTTGAAAACATGCGTAATTATTATTATATTGCTCTAGTAATCCGGATGTTGCGCTATTCCAGATTGGGCCAATTTTAATTGATCCGGATTATCGGATCTTTACAGTAAATAATTTGAGGACTACCGTAATTATGATGCACCATCAACTCTCGACCCTAATACCCTAACCTCATTTTCACACACGGACCCAATTTTCCATATTTTCCTGAAATATTTCAGAAATAACCACGTTACAATCCAAACACTGCTCCCTATAATGAAGGACCCGTAGCAATTGTTCCGTCGAATGACAATTGACGATCAGATATTTTCTTAATGGTCGACCGGACCCGCTCCGCTTTCCATTTACCCCCACCCCTCGCAATCGAAAATCGCATTATCGTCGAAAACCTAAACATTTGTATGCGAGAACGAAATCCACCAGCTCACACAAATCGAATTATTATGGCACAGACATTAAACTAATTACTATGGGTTACTGTTGGGGGGGGGGGGGGGTGGAAAAGGGTGGCTGATGATGGAGGTTGCTACTGTTGCAACTCGCGTCTCACATTTGCGTGCGCTCCGCGCGCCGCAGCGGCAGGCCGCCGAGTTATCCGATATTTGATTTATTATAATATATTCGGCGAATGTCACTTTGTAACAATGTTAAAATGTCGAATCGGATTACGAATAATGGGGCTCACTGGTGATATTCGCCAGTGCGTTCCGTTCGTCGAGGTTACTGCTGCATTCATTTATTTTTATTCGTACGTATGTGGTGCTGTTCACGAGTTATAATGCTATAAGAACAAATTTAATTCTATATCAGCTGAAAAGTATGATAAAGAACAGAAGTCATTTTTCACCAAACCGCAATATATTTTTTTACGATGTCGTATTTTTACTTTATCATACGAAGTATTATAAAGTATTGTAACGGTGCAGAAAAAAATTTTAAGATTTTAGCGGAAATATGTCCTTTTGGGTCCCCTGAACATTTTTGACCCAGGTACAAAAAGCATGTCTGTGTTTGTAACCTTTTTTTTGCCACGATTCCGGAGAAACTACTAAAGGCATCGGGACGAAACATATTTAGAAGTTTCATGACCAAACTTAGAGCTGAAAATGTTTTTTTCGTACAAAAGGGTCCAAAGAAACTGGATGTTTACTCAAAACATTGTTCAAGGATTTTGCAAATGAGCCGCCATTTCTGTAATTTCGTCAAAATAGTTAAATATTAAATTAAAGTAGAGAAAATTTTGTGTAATTTATGTCTATGACATTTTTTGGTAAAATTAATAGTTTACCTGCATGAGTGTCAAACGCTGATGTTTTGACAATACCTACTGTCAATAGAATCAAAATATCTGTCAAATCCTGGCTAACTAGTTTTATTTTAATGCAGACACCACCGATCTCGATCAAGTAGAATCTCATGCAGCTAGACTATTAATTTTGTACATAGTTTGATAAAGTCATGTGCCTTGCCACATCAGATTTTTTTATTGAATTTCCATATTTCCAATTGTTATTGAAAGAAGACTGATGAACAAATATGTAACGTATGAAGCTAGGGCTGCGATATTTCGCTCTTCACCAAGGATCCATTCGGCCCTTTGTGCTTTCCCCTCACTGCTGTCATAAGTTCCGCAAGAGGAATTTCCAGCTAAGAATAATCTTTAAAACGATATATAAATAGATTGTTCAAACAATAATTACGTAGTTGAAATAATGGGTAAAGTTTACAATTTTTTGAGTTTCTTTTTATAATTTTCCTAGAATTTTCAAGTTAATTTTGACCTGTAATATCTTGTTTATAATAAACATTCTACTGACAATTTGACAAATTTGCCAATTTCGTCTTATTGATTTTAGTAGGTATTTTAATTGTCTAAATTGAAGCGAAAATATTTTATGGGTTTGCATGAGAACAGAAAAAAAAACAATTAAAAAAACGCAATAACCTGACGTGATATGTTGGTTTCAAGCTCGGATTCGTATTTATCGCAAATAAAACAATCTAAAGCGCCTATTCGGTTACCACAAACAAACAAAAGTTATCAATATTACCTTAATTTTCAACTATCTGTTTCTCGAAAATGTTGTAACGTAAAGGTACAAATTTTATATTTTAGCAAGAGATCTATCATTACCTATCCAGACAAAAACACGGGATTAATTTAAAAGCATAAAGAAACAGTAAAACTGCAAAGATTAAGGTTTACTATGAGACCATTTGGAGCGTTCTCAGACAATGGGTAAAAAAATCACATTTTTACATGTTGACACCCCTTTTTTTCAAAAACTTACGCGATAGAAGAGTCCGGATTGTTTTCAGGCCAAATAGTTCTACCCAAGACAAAATTTGACCAATTTGACAATTGACCAAAAACTTTTCAGGCACCATTAGCGTTACCTTTCCATATTTAGTTTTGCTTGTGTTGCTTCCTGTTTTTGGATTTATGCGGATATTTTACGTCAATTATTAACAGTAAATGAGTCGAGTTACCATAGCTGTACCAAACTAAAACGAAGAAAAATAGACCGGGTACCAAATATGCTCGAAAACCGAGAACTGAACGGAAAATGCAACGTAGTTCGTTCATTCATTGAACGCAACACGGTAGGAAAGTTTCGGAGCCCGCAAGCGCGCTGGAAACTTTATAATTCACGGAATGCCGTTTTAAATTATTTAATTTGAACCGTGCCGTGGTTTACAAAGCATCAGACCGCCAAAGATTTTACGTTCATATTTCAGTATGGTAGCGTGCGCTGCCAACTGCAACTAAAACAAACTAAAAATAAATTCAATACACGTCGCAGTTTGTTGTCTATTAATCGTTTAAAATGCTCTGAAACTCTGAACTAACCGTTCAGAGTTTCAGAGCTATTTAAAGTTTTAATCGGACTTCTCGTGAAGATTAATAGTTTTTATAATTTATGTATGATTATTCTACTCAAACATGTCATTTTAGAAGTGTCTCTGTGTGGAAAATAAATTGTAAAATGCGAATCATGTTATTTGCTTCTTTAGAGCTAACTGAATAATGAACAATTTATTTTCTAAGGGATTCTGGCCGTGAAAGCTACGCACTTATTTGTATCTCTGACTAACGTTCACTTTTTTAACAAGTCTTGACTGGTCTTGACAAACAACGGAAGTCTGTAGGAACAATTTAAACTATTAACAGGGTTTAGATATAAAACATAAGTTTTTTTCTCTCGGTTTATGGATTAATGGTATATATTAGCACATAAATGACAAATAAAACGCACATCTTTGCGCCTACGAAACAGGACCGGACTGATAATCAATTTTTTTCTAGAATGCTATAAGGTAAACGCCCCAAATTCAGACTGATTAAGGAATTATTGTTATATTTTTTAGTTTCCTTTTACTTTATTTGGGTCTTTCAGGCCAGAATAATGATTTTTCTAATGGAGTTGGCATCAGAAATTTGGACAAAATGCGTACAATTAATTGTAATGTAGCAAACGATGTAGAATATGTTATTTCCTTGTGTAACGACAGCAATAGAGCCATATGTATTACTTCTAACCATGTACACAACTCTGACACAGAGACATGCTTTATTTACATGTACCTAATTCCGACACCCATAAATTTGTAAATAATAGTGGTTACAAGAGTAGTACACCGTATTATTATGAAAATATAAAGCATTTTTAGTCAGCTTAAATAGATATTATTAGATTTTTCTTAATTACTGTTATCCTGTAGCGATTTAAAAAGAAGTCGAGTTGCGGTTACCTTATAAGGAAAAAATCAACTTTTAGCATTACACTCAATTATCAAGATCAGTCAAACTTCTAGGTTATATTCTGACCGTTGGAACATTGGTAGAAGAAGAAACGATTGTCGGTTGATAAGTGTAATGTCGAATCAACAAACCGGATGTTCTAACATAAAGTTCAATGTTATAGATTTCTTATTTTATCCAACTAAACTGAAATATGTCGGAATTTAGGGCAGTGTCTGAATTTGGGACGTTTACCTTACGTTGTCCATTTGTTTTCTTTTTAAGCAAAAGAAAACAAAAACCGCAAATCTTACCTTCAAGTTTCATTCGGTATCAAATTACTAATTCCCAACTGTAAATGCTGCATACACGTACCGTATAGTTAAGAGGAATCCATACCCCTAACTTTCTACTGGTAAAACACGGAAAAGTTTTGAGAGATTTTCTTAGCTATTAGTTGACAGAATCGTAAATACAATACACCAAATTAAAGATAAGAAGTATATAACTGTGCCTCTAGTGGAAGATTTTTGATATTTTCGTTTGTTTTTGATAAATCTGCTAATGAATCTGACATAAAATTGACTGACTTCGCGATTTTTTTACAGAGAACACAAGTTAAAATTGAAATAAATACCACATGATGGCTTTAAGTCACACCTTTTTCTATATGTGTACAAAGTTTCAATTAAAAATATCAAGACCTGATATGCTTTTTTTCAGTCAAACCTTTACCCTTACATGTGGTGCTCTGCCGTAAAAGTTGTTATTGTCGTCTTACGCACTCTAGCAGGATTCTTGGCCGCACAGAT
This sequence comes from Aphodius sticticus, assembly GCA_963966075.1. Taxonomy (NCBI): domain Eukaryota; kingdom Metazoa; phylum Arthropoda; class Insecta; order Coleoptera; family Scarabaeidae; genus Aphodius; species Aphodius sticticus. The sequence continues at coordinate 15,020,467 of OZ014513.1, forward strand.
CGATAAACCAATGACGTTCAAGCGCGGCAATCGGGTACAGTCACTGAAAACTCCACGTCTTTTACCATAGCTATTACGACGCCTGCATTCGACTGCCGTGCCTAAATCACAGGATCGCATAATATGAGGGCGTTTGACGAATGCATACGGTTCTACCGCTATTCATCGATGTACAAGACTCGCTAAATTTGGAGCCGATATTTTTATTTTAATCACTTTTGCAATTAGTCTGATTCAAATGAAATACATTTACTATACATGCTAGTAAAAGATTAGCTTACAGATGAGTAAATACTATGTTTGGGTGTTCTGCAAACACATACATTATGTGGTGGTCGTATCCATCTACTAACGGTCTATCTATTACACAGTTCGGTCAGGCTTGAAGCAACTTGCTCGTTAGTTAGGCGTGTCAAAATCAAATCGGCATTGTTGAAGATGTGGCGACTCAGAAAAAACGGAAGGGTCCGAAAAACAATTGCAAAAAGAAAGTGTACAAATCTAAAGGAATATAATAGGTAAGTGATTACAATAAATAAAGGGTGCATTGTTGACAGCACAACTTGCAATGACATTGAAAATTTTTTTCTAAATCGATTTCGATAAATGAGAGTTATAAAAACCATATAAAAACTTGCCACTTTTGATACTATTACGTAGGTGTTCAACACGGACTGAACACAATACAGGTAAACGTCGTTTGGCGACGGTTCCTATTACGTCGATTCACAATTACGCCGGTTGGTGCCGGCGTGGAATTCCCCGGTTCGGCCGACACCAGACGACAGGACGACAGTAGACGACGCGATTCATTTACAGTGACCAGCGTTTCCCAATCTTCTCCCGCTAACGGAAATCTCATAGGTCCGCTTCGTTCCTAGGGTTCCGCGGAACCCCGTTTGGAAAACTGTTGTGCTGTTTTACACGTTGTTTTATTCTATTACCGTGTACGCAACCAGCCTATTGTATGTCCAACATAATTAGTTAATTTTTTTAAGCTTGTCTTAGATACCCGGTGCAAAAGGTTTCATAATAATACGGGTTTATTACCTAGGGCCCGGGCATTTACCATTTCAAGTCTATTGCACCCACTAAAGTAGTTTATTTATTAAACAAAAGGTAAGTACATATTTATATTATACTGTAAATATTTTATATTGTCATAAATTCCTTTCTATAATATCCCTTCCTGATATAACAACATGTAGACAATGTTGTAAATATACAGTGTATGGGTGTATGTGTATATAGTATATTTATTATTTTTGTCTACCTTTTTGTTTATTTATTGTCATACAAATACCAGTAGTTTTCATGTATTACTAATGCAATTTACGACAGCAACAACAGTCCCTTATTTAAATTTGTATTATGCATGTAGGAAATATTACAAGATTTAATTATCAAAATGATCAATATGTCACCCTGTTCATTAAAAGGCTAAAATATTGTAATAGCGAGCGCGCGCTGACCAAAGTCATAATTTGCCAACCGCCCGGCAGCCGATAGCCCGCTTCGTCTGTAATACCTTGTCTCTCTCGGAAGTCCGCGATGTGTGAGAACACTGACATCGCAACTTACGGTGGAAGCGGGGCACGCCGCACGGGCGACTTGCCGGCTAAGCTCTACTTCTCGCTTCGAATGTACACCGCTGTCTAGGCTCCACCTCTGCCTGCTTCCTCTAAACACCCCCCCCAATACCGAGAAACTGATGGCCGATGAGTATAGATTGCTCTTAACGTTTAAAATACAATAAATCCGTAAATTAACACATAACTCCAAATAAATTTTTGAACCCATATTAGCTCGTTTATAACATTACCAACATGCATTATTTGCATCAAATAATAGCTGCTCGACACTGCGGGTGTATGTTCCGTCGTAGCAATAAAAATGGTCCAATAAGCGACAATAAAACAAGCCTATGATTCGTTTTTAGGCGTGTTTATAAAATGATTAATTCGACCGTTAAATGCGTGCGTGCCGCAGCCGTTATTGTTGTTTTGTCGCCAGAATATGTAGTATGTGCTTGTTTTATGTATGACGGCACACATATATTTAAAATGCGCGCAATTTTGCAACACATGCAACGCCTGTGTGTCGATTATTTATTATTATCGCCTGTAGTGGTGCTCGACGTGTATGCAAAAGCTGTTATTTAATATATCGGCGGCGGACGCGGTTTTTGCATATTTACCGTGTAAAAAGGTCAACATTACATTGTCGAATAATTGGTAATATAGATGGTAAGGTATTGAGGTTGAAATTTGATATATTAGCCAAAACTATTTTGAAAATATGCATTCAATATTAACTATTTGTCTATTTTCTGACAAGCATGCTCTGTTACTGTGATCGCTTAGGCCGTCTGCACATGGGGCAACTCAAAATAAACAGTAGTAGCGTGGATACCAGGAGACTGCGCGACTAGGCTACCGGCATGTATATTTCAGTGACTCAACGCACACGGCGCAACCCGAGTACCGGCGACTGGGAGACCGACGCAATTCGATTATCAGAGACCTGACATGTTGGGTCGCGCGTTGCCCAGTCTCTTCGTGACGCGCTTATATTGACAGCTGACAACACTGAACATGGAGCAGCAGTTGAACTTAAAATCTGTGTGTTTGGCAGAAAAGTATAATTGTGCTGTACAATTATAAAGAAAAGGGCTACACAACAAAATATGTAACGGACAAAGCTTGGAGTGATGTGGGAAAAGAATTCAATGTGCTTAATATCCGTACCTCAGCACTCACGCATTCCGTCATGTTGGTACTTTCTTTATGTAGGCCAGGGGAAAAAATCGCACCAATTCTAAACAACTCTGATTCGACATACGATAGAAGCTTAAAAAATAACTATCTCAAATATTGAGTTCTTTTGCTGCAATGAATAATCGGCGGTGTGAATTTCATTTGATATATGGGATGACCTAGAAACTTCTTTTTATTCAATTTCTTCTGCGACGATAATAGTAGTATAATAACAAATCTTCATCACTGAAATCATTATTATCCACTACGTTGGACAATGATTGCTGTGAAGGCCCTGGTTCCATGATTATATCCAAGAATGTACTGATTTAAGGGCAGAGACGAGTAAACTGATTTGGATTGCAACTGTGTGACTATAGACCGTGTGCGGACAAGGCGCAACTTGAGTACCCCAGTCGCCCAGTCTCCTGGTATCCACGCTACTACAGTTTCTTTTCGGTTGCCCCATGTGCAGACGGCCTAATGTGCGCCAAATTACAGGTTTGCAGTACCAAAATACAGTTGTTGTACAAATGAGTTCACGAACTCATTTGTATTCGCAATAGAGAAACGATTGATGTTCTGTTATGATTGTGCTCTATTAAACAAGATATGATAATATTTATAATAGATTTGTAATGAATAATAATACTAAAGTTGTTTAATGGTCCTTTGAATAATGTAAATTTGTATATCAAGGTACAAAATTATCAGTAGATCCATTAGATTAACAATACTGAATTATACATAGTATTTTTTTTAGTATTTACTTTTTTACTCAAAAACTAACGGAAGTAGATATTTGAAACCCTTGTTTAGAAAACAAGAACTTATTAAAGTTTTCCAAGAGTAGACTATCAGTTTTTCAGAATTAACTTAAAAATGTCTTAGGAAAAAGTTGTTTTAAATTTAATTTAACTAATATTCTATACTTATTTGACTTAAGAATTTGTTCCTTTAAATCAAAATGTTGGGTAGTTAGATTAATCGCTCACATCCTTGGAATAAACATTCACCTACTACTTTTAAATATAAACATGTTATTATGAAAGCAATAATATTTTACATGGAATGCAATTAACGCATCCAAAGAAGAATATCGTTATTTTCCAACTAGAGGAGACACCCGGTATCCCTTCTTAGTCTCTTTCCATCAATATTAGAGCTGTTTGACATTTCTACATCAGGTACATTAACGGGATAATAGCACAATCACTGATTCAGCATAGACTTGTATGCGGTTATATACCGTCTAGGAGACCTCTCTTACGACGAGAAACTAAAGCGCCATCTATCGGCATCCTTGACATTATTTTCAAAACAATGACTTTCTTAAATCAAAACAATCGTTTACTTAAAGCAAATATTTTAGGTTGTTTTATATTAAAGAAATATTCTTATTATAAGTATGTGTTGTCTTAAAACAAACAAATTATGTTACGAATGTTATTTTATTAACATTGGACAACCATTCTCTATGTGTATTCAGGTATTTCCATTCCAATTATAAGTTACAGTAAACTTGCAACCCTTGCTGATAAAACAAAATATATTTGGCTCAATTTTGTCGAGTCTAGGAGACGCACTTTAAGATTATTGGTGGCTATGTCGTAGTCTTCTTGCGATCAAGTAAAGAACACTGATATTCATAGAAATCGTCACCTACACTCGACAGAATTGAGCCAGGTATTTTTTTAATTATTAGCAAAGGTATAAATTTCACTCAAACGTATATTTTTAATGCACAATCTAGAACATACATGTAACAGCCTATTGAAAATTATGACTACATTTGCGATTTAAACGCCACCTGTTGGGTAGACAGATGGCGTACACAAAACACGTTTAAAAACGTGTTAACTCGTTACACAAACAGTTACATTTAAATAAAGAGCCTAGATTAAAAACTGACATAGAAAATCCAAAAGTTTTTGCCAAAATAATATGTAGTACCTACTGTGCATCGGTTCGACTGCACACAGAAAAGTGATTATTTGGAACGAGAAAACATAATTTCTTGAATTTATTACTAGATTCAAATGCATATTTACTTGGATGTAGAAAGTTAGGTATATACAAGAAATGCCACATACTGAATATAAGTTAAATAATGTTTCAGATAAATGCTGTCAACAAATAAATTCTTTCTTTATAAGAACCAATATTGTATTGAAAGAAGTAATTGAATTTTTCGTCCTAAAAATGTTAATTCCAACGAAGTAATAGTAAATCCATCCAAGTGCGTAGTTACTTGATCCAAGAAAATATAAGACATTTATTATAAGTAAGTATTGTTTACTGAATAAAAACCCACCAATTATTTAACTGAAGTGATTCTCACTTCTTTCAAGTAATCCCTTTCTCTGGAATAAATATGCGCACCGTGATTTTGTCAAGGCTCGCGCGCCCTCGCGTGGTGCTGGCGCCGTAAAGGAGCCTAACCTAGTACGAAAACAACAACGAAGTACCCGTAGGGGATGTGCCTTGTGATTAGTGTACAATAAACGTTTCAACACGGAATAGTTTGATGTAACGCACGCAACAGTTTATAACGAGTAAGTAAATATAACATGCCTATCTTATTAATTAGCAATAGAAAACGTATTGTGCCAAATCTTTAAAATTCTTATATTAAGTAGCTAAAAATATTTACCGGGAATAAAAATATACACTTCATTGAAGACTGTTTACTTACATCACCAGAGTAACCACTTTCTTAAATCTAGTAATTATTCCAGGAAATAAAATTTCTTGGTTGAAGTCAATAATCTCTCGCGTATATACGAACCTACCAACTACTTCAGCCAAGTAATTCTCTCTCCGTTCGAGAGATCACTTTTCTGTGTGTGCTATAAGTTTTCAAGTTACCTGATTATTATATTTTATGTTTACCTGAACTTTTTTGATACTGTTGATAGACAACTTCCGTGTTTGAATTCATCAGCACTGTCAAAAAAATATTAATGGCACCTTTTCACGTTTCATTCACAAAATCGATGCTCCCTCCCTCAATTTTAATGAGTCCTTTGGCAAGTGTATAAAGATATCCACACAATAAAATAAACGCTTCCAGTTTTATTCCTTTTTTTTCTTACTTGCAACCCTCTCCGGTGTCGGGAGAGCCAGGACAACCGAAACGAAATTTGAATAACAAATCCGTCGCACGTATGTATATTTCGTTAAAATTTCATTAAAACCAAGCTCCCGACCTAGCGGGTGTATTCATATTTAAAACAGTGCCCCTCTTCGCGGTCTTGTAACTGGGGTTGTGCCGGCGACTTTGTTCGGCATGCAAATGTGCACCCCTGTGCCCCATCGTTAAGGGTTTTATCTTAACTACATTTGCAATGTTAATTTTCGGATTCTCTTTTCGATCTCTTTAGGGCTGTTTGGGGGTGACATTCGTTCCGGTAGAGTTCTCGCCTTTCAGTTAGACCATTAAAATGTTTTTTTTGCTTTTTGTTTTTTTTACTGTAACTGAACGTATTTTGATAATCTTTTTGGTATGTTTGTGAGCCGACATCAGAGTATCTGCTCGTAGAAATAAAGGGGTTGAAATTTAACTGAACTTAACTGAATGACAAATAAATATTGACATACCGTACGATTGTTTATTAGAAAAGTAGCTCTTTACATGCCTAGCCACGAAAGTGGTTTCGCACTATAGCCACCAAGTTTGACAACCTATCGCCAAACAAGGTCTCTTCATCTGTCAAAGAAATTAATTAACGTAAGAAATTAAATTGCCTTGTTTCCGAAAAAGTTTAATTTAAAAAGTAATTAATTTTAATAAACAAACATAAATTTAAAAAAAACCTCTTTTTACGTCAGAAGGCTTTTACGACTAGTATTAAACAAAATTAATAGTTTCCGCGATACGGTTGATTATTGCTGACGTTTTGTTAACCGTGTATTAGTTAGTTGTTTGAATTCTGAAATTAAATTCAGTTGTGGAAAACCAACAGTATAGCCCGGAAATTAATTATTTACAATGCAGCCACAGTTCCCAGAGAAGTTTTAATAAAAGCTTGACACTGACAAATAATTAAAATTTATTTCGCATTTTTTACTTTGAATTCGGTGGTACAATTAATTTTGGCGTTCAGATTTAAATTACCATATAGTTTTACCACAGTTTAACCTTTTCGTATATATGAGAAAGCTTTTTATTACTTATTAAACTTTAAAAGAAAATACAGAAATCATCTGTTAATAAAGAATAATTGTTGTGTATTAGGTATATTAAATGTGATATATTGAATGTGTAATGCCTAGGCGTATTGGCAACCCAATATGCATGTTTAGAACGATAAAAGAACATCTATACTTGTTCACTATAAATACATCAGTATTGAAATAAACACTTACCTATGCAGTTGAGTTTTATTCTAAATAGTATATAGAACAATAATAAAGAGAGTTATTTATAGTCATGTACAGTAGGGTGGATCGAAAATGGGGAATTGATGCTCTATGATTTGAGGTTACTAGAAAGAAAAAATTCTGATTTTTATCTTAATGTTTTGTACTGCCCCAAGGGGGGTAAAAAAAACAACAGAGGAAATTTTTTTTTATTAATTTCTGCGATACCTGTCCTGAGATATTTTTCTTTTTCGAAACATTTTTGGAATGCCAAAGAATTCATTCCGCTGAATTACTTGATCGATTATGTTTCAACTCTTCTGATAAATATCGATATTGAGCTATAAAATTATAGAAATGTTTCGATCCACAGATACATAAGGGTTTTGGTTTTATATGAAACCACATCGGCTCATACACTTTTAAAATATAAGTTGTTAAAGTTATTAGAGTTGAAGGTTAGCAACTTTGTGTACCATTTTTCCTGGATTGCGTTTCTCTAAGCTGGTAGGGACGTTGTCCTAAACCTATTGCTCTGCAAATATCTGAGATATGTTGCTGATCTGTACTTAGATCGTTGCGGCTTACAAAGAACAGGTGATATTCAATTCTCTTAAATTGAGCAACTGGATAAACTTCTCATTGGTGTAAATCTTATCCTATAGGACCAGCAAAAGCTCGCACGCCAGTTGTTGATTTATCTAAATGCTTGAAGAGATTACGCGGTTCATTTGAATGTAGTAAGCAAATAAACAATTATCGGTGCTTTTTCATTAATACCACTAAAAGCCGTATCAGTATTGGTCACCGTGCCGTCACAACCAACTGCATTTTTGTAGTCAAAACATATTGTAGTTGCTGAATGTGCTCGCGCATCACTTTCTACAATTTGTATTTATAAATAAATTCTGCCTGCTGCCTAGAACAACAGTCTTGCCACCCACTATTGAACCTCCTGCTCTGTCTGAAATTCCATACGATTTAGCTTCCTTTCTTACGCAAGGTTGGGTTGAATAGGATTTGTTTGGGGCTGGTTGGGATGGGTTGGGTTGGTGGTAAATCTCCCGCTCCGGTGTCTTAAAATACCTATTATATTAACTTCTAATAACTAAATAAATATACCCCTACGGCATGAATGTTGAACTTGCTGTTAAAAACGACCGTTGTATTAGTATCACATGCTGTTTTGCCGTCATAAATTTATTTTACCTATATAATGTGTATAATGTATATAGCTATAATGTTTATTTATCTATGTCACTTATAATAAGTTTACTATATACGTATCTTAGACTATTTAATCCCTATCATGATACACTCCGATGATTATGAAGACAGTAACTTTGTATAATAATGACAGCGGTTTTGAATAATGACTTCTCTCAAACAAACTATCATTTTCATACACAGCTCCTGTCAACACCTACGTGGTTGTCAGTTCGCCTCACCACCATTTGCAAATACATTTAAAATATTTGATATAAAATGGAATTTGTGAGTCTTAGGCAGGTCGCCCATATAGGTGGTATGGCGGAAGCGTGGTTATGGCAGTGGCAAGTGATATTCGGGCGGTATAGGTGTGGCTAGATTGTGAAATGACGAGTGCGTGGTTCAACGCCCACTTAGGTGACGCGCCGGCAGGCAGCGCTCGTTGTTTCACTGCGTCCGTGTCTCATTCTGTAATATCATAACAGTCCGCTAGATGGAATTGTTTCGCATGCCGCTCATACTAATTTCACACATATGAAGAACAAACATAAAATTAAATCTTGCATTACGTTCCCACATTATTCTTACATCCCACTGCGAAATAAAAAATCGTACAGTTCGCCAATACTTACTAATCGGTTAGTCAGATATGTATGTAATCTGTAATATTACAAGAGTGCGCGGTACGTCCGCTAGATGGCGCTAATCCAGATACGTATGAATTATCACCAATTTCATAAATATCAACAGTCTTAATTGTTGAAAATGTATGGAGATAGGATCGTTATAAAAAAAAAACAATTGCTAATGTAATACATATATTAAATTATTGTTTTTTTTTTTTGGGAAGGAACTGATATTGGTAAATTTACCGGTACAAATATAAATAATTACAAAAATTATTAATTTTAACAAAAATATACTTTCTTTAATGAAAAATAAGTATGTAAATTCTTATTTGACCGAACACCCCCCACCTGTGGGAGAGTATTGTAACAGTAGGTTTTCCTTTGAGAAAAATGTTAATTAAAAATAATAATAAAAAATGTAAATTACTGTAGTGGTTTCTGCTAGAACCCATTTAACTTAATCTTGTTAATTGTGCATTTTTGAAGAAACAGTAAAAAATATTCAAATATGTGGCACACAATTGCTCCTTCAATCTTCTGCGGCAAACTTTTCATTGGAGCGTTATATTTTTCCCTTTAGTTCGGACAGTCTCTGTCTCCACAGGGTCCGTTTCAAATTTTATGGATGAGGTTTGTAGGATTAAGTCTGAAAATAAAACAATGTTGTCATTGCTTCGTGAAATCTAACCTTGAAATAATATAGGTTAAGAAAATAATTACTTACGGGAGGCTTGGACATATCAACGCAAGAGCTGAGATCAAGATTTAGAGACCAAAATGAATTTTGGGATGTCTTTTTCGTTTTTGTTGTATATGTGGTAGAAATTAAAAAAACACTGGATGCAGGTGCAGCTATGTCCAATAGCCATTGAACGTAGTGTAATTGTCATAGTTGTTGTCTAGCATGAGAACGCACAACACAATTTGCTATATTTAGAAAGTTCCAATGTTTGCTTCTTATTATTCCATATATTTAATATATTCGGGTGGCTTGAATGGATTCTGCAAAATACAGGTCATCAGATAGGTATAGGTTATGATTTTAATATTTACACACCAATGAAAATATTTCTGTCGTTTATCACATACATTATTTCTTGCATTTATGTTACTCATCACAGACTAGTTACTCATCACAAAACTATTTTTACATAACACAATAAACATAAAACAAAACACAAATAGTAAACAATCCGAAAGAGCACACGAAGCTGGAGCTTGCGGTTATTTGACAGGAGCGGCGACGGGCGAGAGGCGCTTGGCGCGCTTGCCACTCGAGATTAAACATTGAGAGACGAGTGGAATCCGATCCAGTACCCCGACAGTTACATAACACTGCCGCATCACCTTGGTGGGCGTTCATGCATTTGTTTACATTGGCCAATGCACCATATCACTGCCACGTCACTATCACACTTCCGCCACACCAGCTATATGGGCGACCGCCCTTAGATAATCGTATTTGACTCGCACATGACGGATATAAATCGCTTGCTTATTTATACACTCGCCTACGGCTCATGTATAAACTAATAAACTTTTATACCGAGCAGACTGTGATTGTGTTCTGGGTGACATAAAAATAACACCAATACTTGCAGGCAGCATTCTATAAATACAGTTTTGTATTTTTGTTCACGTCGGGGCAGTAGAAGTTATTAATATTCTTATCTCAAATTTGTAAACACTACCCGTTACGCCATAGAGCCCCGACTTTCCACCAAGCAAATTTCATTAGTAAAAGGAAATAATTCATAGGTATAAAAACGTTCCACCCTAATGTACAGGCTGTCTTTTCCTGCATTTTTGTGTAATTTTATCATAGTTTTACCTTTTCTCATACTCACACAGAGAAATGGTTGTCTAAAGTTAGGAAAATGACGTTCTTAACATAATTTGTTTGTTTAAGGACAACACATACTTGTAATAAGGATATTTCTTTAATATAAAATTTGTTTTCAGGTACGAAGCAGTTTTTAGCAATGTATTTATAATTTGAAAAGACATAAACAGCAATCTAGACCAGAATTATTACAGGACCAGAAAATACGTTTCACCGTACATTTTGATCCTCGTTGGCATCTACTCCCTTGTTCCCTGGGCAATAAATATTTCAAGATGACGCGACGCAGCCTGAAGCCGAGAACGGCTGTTCCCTAATTAAGGAATACTTAAGCTGTGCCAGAGAGCCACGGGGTTGCGACTTTGCCGTTGAAATGGTAGCATTACGAATGCTCGCTTCCTCGTCAATTATGAATCCATCTAAGCAGACCCCAGGGCGTCTTGCCAATTCTTTGTTACCTCTCGTATGTATGAAGGTATTTTTCTCTCTCGATCTTGTGTAGACTTTATATTAAATACCGTACACAATAAAGAGTCGTGAGGGAAATATTATGGTCATTATGTTCGTAGCTATTTAGTTTAGAAAAATTCTTGGTGTGTAGGAGAGCCAGTGAAGGCTTTTCTTCGGAATTTACTGTATTGCATTATTTGAAATCAGAAACATTCTCGCTGTCCTACTTTCGAAGAAGAATTTAAGACAGAACATATTGACAATTAACTTTCCGCCGATGTACAGCCGAAGAAAAAAATATCTTTACATGAGCGCGGCAAGCCTACACCAAGCGTAGGTCGGAGATTGTCGGTCGTCGTATACCTACCTGCTAGTCATAAAACCGAAGGGTCACCTCTGTTTCATTTCATTTTAAGTTTTCTGTATATACATAGATGGCTTGAATATGAGTTTCGTATTTATATAATATATTTTCGATATTCGGAACGAGCGAAACTGCCGCTCGTAGCTAAAGTTGGTTTCGTAAAGCTTGATTCGTTAATATTTTTGTTTCGATATGCAATTGCAATATTATTTCATATATACTAAAATACATAGTAACGTTAGTTATAATTGTAAAAATTTTAATTATGCAAATATTAAAATACTTCATCATCATGGCTACGTCGGTGTATGCCTAAAGGCAAACCAATTACTACATCGGATATCCGCTGTCAATAATCTTTAAAGGAAGGTAATTCCAGATAGGAATGTCCTGTAAGTGAAAAAAAAGAAAAAAACTCATTTTTCTCGGGTTCTACTTCGTCGCAGACCGAGATAATATACTTATATCTCAAAATGCTTTATATTTATTTAATTTAAGTTATGGTAAGTAATTAAAAAATAGCAACTCCGTAAACTACAAAAAAAAATCACTTAGATGGATATTATATATTTTGTTTATGCATATAATTAGGTATACAACAAAAATAATATAAATATAACATGAGAATAGTGTAGATAAAAATAATAGATAGATATATAACAGTAAAATATAATATATGTAATAACATAACATAAATAAATGTAATAACATAAAAACAAACATTTAATAATATAGTAATAACATAAGCGTGTATTAAATAAGAAAAGTGTTCTTTTAGGTTGGAGGTTGATATAAATTTGGAGGAGTGCTTTTATTTCATATCTTGTTGAGGTTGTTATGACCTGCTGTTTTAGGAAATGATACATTTATGACTATCTTAACGCAGAACTTAACATGTATCGTTAATTTGTTGCACTAAGGAAACAACCAAATCATTTGTTGTTGTATCAGCCAAAATCGATTTAATTGTGGTTGTCTAATAAATTTACGCTTTTTAATCAAATAGAAAGAAAAATAAACACAGTACTATTTGAACCATTTAAAAACATGTAGGGTCGCTACAAGCTGCAAGTTAAAAAGTATTAAATAAATGAATTTTTAATTATACTGGCTACTAATTTGAATAAATAAAAATGTATCAATTTTCTTTTCTAAAAATTAGAGACAATTTATTATGTCTTTCTATGAAAAATTTAATGAAATCGCACAGCAAGAATAAAAATATTTGCATTTTATGTTTTTTTTTAAGGTTTCTAAGGAACTCTTTTGAGGTTTCTAGAATATTGGAGCAGCCGGTATAAATTTTTTTATCAATACAAAAATCAAATTTGAGATGAATTCATTGCATGTCTTTTCCACAAAAATCAAAGCTGAATACTTGGAAAATCAAATATAAATCATACAAACAATCCTTACGATATTATACAATCCACTCACAAAATATGTTATCAATTTCTTATAATTTTGAGTTAATGTTTTCTCGTAAATACAGAAATTACAGAAGGTTATAAATGTATTATATCAAGACAATTAAGCGATACATATATCAAAATCAGTAAGAAAAAGATTCCCTCTTTTTCTCGTTCCCTCGAGATTCCCTCGTTCAATTCTTGAACGATCTTCAACAGACAGTTGATAGGGCATTGTAACTCTTCGAAATTGTGTGTCGATGGCACGAAGTCACAACGTTATGTGATACATATTTTCAATATTTGCCTAATTTGCCTATTCCAGCAAAAAAGTCAATTAAGGAAGAAAAGGCGACCCAAAGTGTAATAAAAATATCTACCTTTGTGGTTGATTGTGGTAGGTCGGCCGCAATACAAAATGTTATACAAGGAACTTGTGGACTTGAAACTTTTGCAATACGGCGAAACGATTGAGTAACATAAATATAAGTAGATTGAAATTTAAATAATTTTAATTTTATAATTTTTTCAAAGGTATCAACATATCCTTCTTATGTGATATCATTTATATTGGATTGTAAATCCTGCCCTTACATATCACACATAAAAGAACATTGCGTATGGATGTTATTATAGAACGTCAAAATATAATTTTAATAACACAAAAATAACAAAATTTTTATAATTAAACTAAAATGCCGAACAACACTAGTATCAGTTCTAAAGGGCATATCTGCAGCAAAGTAGAAACCGGCACAAATAAGATTTTCAACTAAATGCAAAAATGTAGAAATCTTTTAAAAATTAATTACGCCGGCTATAATGATCGGTTTTGTGTTTTAGAGATACGCCGGCTGGCGGCGCCCTGATGATCAAGGACTTCAGAATGTGCTTTGCACAATATTCAACAATTTACGACCTTTAGAACTATAACGGCAGTATACCGACTGAAATTGTCGGTATACCTACTTACAATAAGAATTAATTTACTGTGTATTTTAAATATATTAAATATTACAATGCGCTTTTGTCAGGTTCGGATATCGGAAACATATATAAATAGACGAAATTCGATTTCATTCCATACATACAGAAAAATAAAACTAAACGAAACAAAAGTGACCCTTTGGTTTTATGACTTTAGCAGGTAGGTATCCGACGACCGACGACCGACAATCTCCGACCTACGTTTGGTGTACGTTAGCTGCGAGCATGTTAAAATCTTATTTTCTTCGGGTGTACCTTCATTGTTTACGTAGCAACCAAAGGTTTGTTGAATTTCTTTCCCTAGTAACTGCTTTTAATCGTACCGTAGAGAGTTTAATTTAAAAAATAATGTTGTAATAATGTTGCTATACTAACAATTAAAGCACCAGCTTTGAATTATAATTCTCTATTCCACCACTAGATGGTGCTCGTTCAGAAAATCCAACTCTGCTTATTCGATGCACTCACAGTGGGAAAGAGGGACAGGATTAAGCTATACGTTCAGATTAACAAAGTCTGCAGCGGGCCGAAGTTGGACATCATCCAAGAGAGGGACTGTATATATCTGTTTATCTGGACAATATTTTACCGGCTTAAAGAAGTAGTATTAGTCCAGTAAGTGTGCAATTTGTTCGTGTCAATGCGGACACCCGCTTTAGGAAATACAAAGCGTATTGTTGAGTTATTTATTTGGTTGTGTTGTAGTTTGTGTAATTGAAGAGCTTTATCATGTGTTGCAATGATTTTAAGAGATACATACAATATTGGGGGATCTTTTTTGTAAATTCAAGAGAAAACTTAAATTAAAGTAATTTTTTTATTTCTATATCTTAATACGGTAACTCCTATTAAAACAACACAATTTAAAAAATTAATTGTAATTCAGTGGACTAAAATACGAGCTTGTTTCACAAGCTGAACATTGCAGTCGTACACAGCGTTCTACTTTAAGGATTGCCCCGCAGCATCAGCAACAGAAACTTTTTGCCAGATAACTCGGGCATCCGTGGGCGTCATATTAATAAATAAATCTGAGATAGTGCCAAAGTTTTGTATTTTACGGCACGCGGCATGGGCGTGCCCCTCCCCCTCCCCTCCCCCTCCCACATCGAGCTTTGTGAGATACGAACATACCAGGACAATAGATTGAAAAAGTTTGAACGACCTTTAAGGGATAGATTATCTGATACAATTAAATATAAAAAAAATATATTATTTATACGACGTATTTTAAAAACCTGTTTTAAAACTTTGTTTCTTGGCATTTGAAAACCGGTTTTTATATTTTAAACAGCAGGTTTTAGATGACAATTACAATTAAAATGTATGTACCGTAAAGTGGGGTGAGATTGATCATTTTAACTTAATATTATGAATTACTTTTTACTTTATCATACGCAGTATGTATTACTTTATCATACGCAGTATGTAAAGTATTGTAATCGTGCCAAAAAAATTTTTAGAGATTTTAGCGGAAATATGTCTTTTTGGGTCCCCTGAACATTTTTGACCAAGGTACAAAAAAATGTCTGTGTGTGTGGATGTGGTGTGTGTGTGTGTGTGTGTGTGTGTGTGTGTGTGTGTACCCGTTTTTTGTGGCGACGATTCCGGAGAAACTACTAAAGGTATCGGGACGCTTTCTGTTAAAAAGGGTCCAAAGGAACTGGAGGTTTAGTGTTAGCATTTTTGAAAGATTTTGTAAATTAGCCGGCATTTCTGGAATTTCGTCGAAATAGTTAAATAATAAATTAAACTAGAGGAAATTTTGAATAATTTATGACTATGGACATTTTTTGGTACAATCAATAGTTTAGCTGCATGAGCAAATTCTATTTCATCGAGATCGGTCGAACTGCATTAAAACTAGTAGTCAGGATATGTCAGATATTTTGATTCTAATGACAGTAGGTAGTGTCAAACGCTAATGTTTTCACAATACCTACTGTCAATATAAGCTGCGTTCGGATATTGTACACCGTTACACTTTTTACACCCAATAACACGTAAGTGTCATTTGGACGGTGTACCCGGTGTCAACGGAGTACAATATCCGAACGCAGCTTTAATCAACATATCTGTTTAGTTCTTCTAGTTTTATTTTAATGCAGACAGACGATCTCGATCAAATTGAATCTCATGCAGCTTAACTATTAATTTTATATATAGTATGATAAAGTCATGTGCCTGGCCACATCAGATTTTTTACCTTTAGAGTGAAATAAACCATATTTGGCAGGTCTTTGATGCAGATGTAGTTGTATCGGAATAAAAAATATTAAACCAAACAATTAAGAAATAACAACAAAAATAAATAAAAATTGAACGATCAATCTCACCCCTGATTATGGGGTTTGATTGATCACCCCACTTTAACAATAGAAAATTGCTTTGTATTGCTGTAGTAACAATCAGTCTCAATTTCAAAATCAACCTAGCCAATTTGCTGGAATTGGTATGGGTTAGTAACAGGATGATATTTGTCATGAGGGATAACAAACTAAAAAGAACGTATATACAATAACAACACTAAACCTAAATTTATGTAAAAAATATTTATTTATTTAAAAACTATGGAAAACTCCAATTCTTTGTACTAATTCATTATTTCCTTTTTTTTATTTTAACTCGATTGGACATTGACAAGTATGTAAAATATCGATTACAAGAGTTAAACGAAACACGCAAACAAACAAGTAAAATTCTTGCCTCTATTTAAACCCCTGAAAATTTTTGAAATTATGTAATTACAAACACCCTTCTCATTTTATATTGATAACCTGTAGCAATAAAGCAATTCATCTATTTTATAGAATTAAATTCATCATCGACTATAAACCGGGGTCAGATTGATCAGACCAACAGCGAGTTGATCAATCTCACCCCGTTGTATTTCGAAGGTCAGTACGATCCAATAAAAACATATACGAATCTGTAGTTTGGACAATAACCTTCTCAAGGAATGAATGTACAGTTTCGTCTTATACATAGTTATAAATATTGCCCCTTAGTGGTCCAGTAACTAAAAGTTTGAGGCGTATAGAAATTGGCTCTTTTTTCATGGTTTATTTTCAGTCACGAAAAATGACACCTCTTATCTGCGTGCGGTTCAATGATGTGCCGAACAAAAACAACATATATTATCACAATCAAACTACTGTAAATAGCGGTTTATGGTGCTAAAATGGGGCGAAGATTTAAATTTGTTTAGGAATACAACGAGTGATCGGTATGTAAAATCATAGAATATGATAAATTTTAAGTAAATTCCTAGGACATTTTATGTCTTTTTATTATATTTTCGATTTAATGTAATAGCTACGCCACTGTCAGGAGTAGAACTAATATGATTTTAAACAAATGTGGTTTTATGACAGAAGAAAGGTGATTTTATCAAAATTTCCATGATTATTATCCATACTATACCAGATCGTAAAATAGTGAATATCAAACAGGTCGACGATAGTATCAGTCGAGTGGGGGATATATTCTCAAGAACTACCCGCGCCAGAACTCGCAAAATGCAAATATTGAACCCCGTACCTCCCCCCCCCCCCACACACACACACTCACACACATACGGCTCATTTTATTGATCTTGCATTATACGGATAAAATGGCACGGCATGTCGTTCACTTCACTGGATACCAAAAGTATTGCACTATAATGCTAATGATGTTCGCGGATTTATGGCGTGTTGTTTATTTTTGATATTGAAAGCGGATTACGCACACTATAAATATGTTCGATCATATATTATGTGAGCTTAATAATATATTATTATTATGCCAAATTAAATTATATTAAAAGATACAACACAAAAAACATTGTATTTTATTTCCTATTCACTTCATGTTAAGCTTGTTGAAAGTTTTTAAGGTTAACAATTTTGACAACAATTGGTAATAACCTACGATCAACTGTAGGCATATTGTGACCAAGATAACATTTAACATTTTGGCATTTTGACAAAAATACCACATATTTCGATAGGCAGCCAAACCAACGAAAGATGGTTTGACATTTTATAAAAACCTAATCTAAAAAAAGGATTTAAGCTGATGATGATGACTGATGATTGAGAGTCGAAACCGGTTGTCATTAATATAAATAAACCCATCAAAGGAATAACGGGTTTTTTCAATATCCCTTTATACTGAAACCTTTGAAAATGGACTACTATTCGAAAAAGGGGTTTGTTTGCAAAATATGAACCATCCCAGTTTCCAAGCTAACATCCTGACCTCAAAAACAAAAGCAATTGGGAACAAAAACAATATTTAGCTTTTCATCACATTATGGCTTGCACCTTGAATATCTTTATGGAAAATGTAATACACCTACACTGTAATATACCTACTCGCCATACGGCCTAGAAACGTTTAAGAAATCTATACTATAAAGCAGAATGCTATTGTTTTTCTTATCTTATTATAAAATATACTGCTCAGTCATGTTTTCAAATACTTGGAACGCGGAATAGATTACCCAGCGCATAAATACGTGCTTTCGACAAACTTTCTACGACATATAATAAAAGCTTCCCTCTAAACTTGTTCCTTTTGCATCCACATGTTTAATTCCTGTGAAATTTGAAATCGAGAATCTAAGTAAAATAATAGAAAAAATAACAAAAAAGAAACCTATTTATTTGATTTTACTACAATATATTTAAATACCACAGTTTTAAAGTTAGGTAAAAAAATAATCAACTAGCTTTTGAGTGTTGATATCAGAACAATTCACGCATTTTCAAGTACTTAATTTGTCAAAAGTACTAAAATCTGAACTACGTGATCTATCCTGACCAACAATGAACTGTAATGGAATCATATTCCGAACAATGCCTGAGAACATATTCCGAACAATGCCTATTGTGAAGTTTGTACGAAAATGTGATGATTGCCAGAGGTATAAACACTCGAGTAGTCATACAGAACCTCTGACAGTCACCACCACTGCTTCTTCAGCATTTGAAAAAATATATTTAGATCTCATGGGTCCACTAAACCAAGATGACGATGATAACAGATATGTTTTAACGATACAGTGTGAACTAACTAAATTTGTAGAGACTTATCCTCTAAAAGCCAAGGAAGCAGATACTGTAGCCAGATCATTTGTTAGTAATTTTGTTTTAAGGTTTGGAATACCACAAAATATTGTTACAGATCAAGGAACGGAGTTTTTAGCTAAATTATTTCAAGAATCAGCAAAAATTTTAGGAACCAAACAGTTAAGTTCAACAGCATATCATCATCAAACTCTGGGTTCATTGGAAAATACACGTAAACATCTCGGAGCATATTTAAAAATTCAAATTTAAAAATTTCCAGATGTATGGAGCACTTGGATTCCATTTTAGTGTTTTGCATTTAATAATACAGTACATACGGAGACCAAGTACACACCATATGAACTTGTTTTTGGGAAAAGTTGTAATTTGTCAAATAATATTTTAAATAATACTGACCCAATGTATAACTTTGATAATTATCCAACACAGTTAAAATGTAGACTTAAAAATGCTTGGAAGGACGCCAAAGATAATTTAATTGAATCTAAAGTCAAGAGAAAGGAAAAGTTTGATAATAAAGTTCATAATACTAGAATGTATAAGTTTAACGATAAAGTGCTGTTAAAAACAGAAGTAGGTAGTAAACTAGATCCTTTATACAGGGGACCTTATAAAGTAATTAAGGAAAAACCGCCTAATGTAATGTTAAAAATAGATAAAAAGTTACTAGAGGTACATAAAAATAGAATTAAACCATATTATGATTTAAAAAAAATAGAAGGAAGAAGGGAAGGTGTAGTTGTAGAGAAAATAAATGTAATTAGTTAAGAAAAATTAAATGTTGTTTATTATAATCGTATTAGAACCAAGAAAAATTTAAACATTGTAATGTTAAATTTTTCCACTGTAATAGGAAAGGTGTAATGGAATCATATTCCGAACAATGACCGTAAAGTGCGTGGTTGCCGATGTTGCTGACAGTGCGAACGGATGCGAGCACGACACGTAAACGCAATACAATTAGATATAGTTAGAACTAGGCAATTGAAAGAGATGTAACTAACAAAGGGAGAATAAAACGTATTAGTAGGCGACATCGGTGTTATTATTTATAACCATCCAAACCAACGATACAAGGATTAGATAAATACGTTGCAGAACAAACTCTAACAAATGATAACTCTCTGATATGCTTTACTTCGTAGAATTCGAAGGCAAAAAGTTTTGACGTCATCCTAATTTTTAAGAAAAGAAGAGCTAAAAAGCTGCAAAGGAATTTAAACAAATGCATGTTCGTTCTCAAAAATTAACCACACTTTCGAATTTCTGCTTTCAGATTCAGATTGTACGGGAAAAAGCTTACCAGAAACAGTTTTTCGTTGTCCGATTTTGTTCTTTGTTGGCCAGGATTATTGTGTTTTTAACAATATATCCAGATAATTATTATTAGTCTAAAAATGGCATTTATATGGCGCCTCCGCCAAAATGGCGAATTTAGTTTTAACGGTAAACTGGTAATAAATATATATATAGTTTTAAGACTATATCTTACACAAATAAATTACAAGACAATATTAATTTCTATATTTCAAGCTTTATTGTTGATAATAAACTATAGTTTGGGATAAAAATACTAAAACAATCACACCACGGATTAACTGTTTTCAGTTGTTCAATTTTGTTCTTTTTTGGTCAGGATTATTTTTAACAATATACCCAGACTCAACCGGTAATCGATTTATTGTCTATATTAACAAATTAAAAAAATAAAAAAAAAATTTTTTGGTCTATTACTAATATAAAACAATGACAATATATTTACAAATCACTCGAAAAGAGGTTCGTTTCCGGCTATTTTTTTTTCGTCCTCCATAGGCCACATATAATCCAATTGGCAATCTAGTGCGACTGTTTTATTCAATCCTGCACAGTGCTTTCACGGATGACTTAAATGGGTGGATAATTTTAAAGAGTAGGTACTTGTACATAATTAAGTATAACGTACAACTGTTGCTAACGAAAAAAAATTTGCGAGCGGTGTCTGATTTTTTTGTTCATGCTATATTAGCCACATATAATCCAATTAGCAAACGTTGTGCGACTGTTTTATACTGTCACTGCTTTACCTCCTCATGAAAAAAAACCTTTGTACATTTTTTGCGGGAGTTTACATTTTTTTTTAATTATGTAAACCTAACAGCGGTACGGAAAACTCCCAACACAAAGTTAAATTTAATTTTCATGCAAAACTTTGGAGCCTCCGAAGGCAAGAAATTAATTATGAATCTGCTCATTAAGCGGATTATCGACGAAACAAGTTGATATCTTATTCTGTTCCCCCTTCTTTATGGACAAGCCTCAATTTTTCCGCTATTGCACTAACTAAATTACTTTCAGAAGATCCAAAAAACCACCCCTTCTAAAGGAGTGAAATCTTGCACTCTTATGAAAACAGACTTTTTACATAGAATATGTACTCTACAAAAACTTCGCTGATTATTAACAGCAGGCAGCGCATAGATTCATTGCTTAGGTCGCGGGAATTATGCAAAACTTTGAGGCATCTTCACAATTTGCTCCCAGGCAGACAGGGTGCAGCAGCTGTTCAGAATTAATCCTGTGAAATCCACCAAGGACTCCGCTCCTTCCTAGCTATGGCGTTAGTAATATCCGCAGGATTCGCCCCAATAAAGGTACCTACATCCTGCGGCGCCATTCGAACATTTCCTGCAAGATTTCTGCCGCAAACAAGGCGATTGTCTCAACCGCGGTGCGGACGAGTTTTAATATATGCAACGTTGAAACATTGTCTTGGGTAATGCTGTAGGTGTAATCAAAACCATATGAATTATTTACCTCGCTAGATGCATATTAAACTTGGCAAACTAATTAAATTTCTGCCGTGATTTTGTATGAGTTATCGGGAAAATTAGTTTTTGTCTCCGTTTCACCACCATTTTATTATGTATTTTTTTACGTTATCATGCATAGTGCGATAAGCTTTGTTTACGACGTTTACTATTAGCATTTTCCAGTATTGCAAATGAACCGCCGCTTCTGTAATTTCGTCAAAATAGTTAAATAATAAATTAAAGTGGAGGAAACTTTGTATCATTTATGGCTACGACATTTTTTATTAAAATTAATAGTTTGACTGCATGGGTAGATTCAAATCGAGATCGGTCGTGTCTGCATTAATATAAAACTAGTTAACCAGGACTTGATTTTTCATTCCGAGGAAAAAAACAGAGAAAAATGTGTAAAGCAATTTTACTGTATCAAATAATCAGCAACATTGTGTGTAATGAAACTCTCTTCAATGCAATGGTTGAAAATTACTTATACGGTGCAAATGCAGCACTTTTGCAGTGAAATACCATAAACAATCTGTAAGATTACGGTGACAATGCTGTATTTTCACAGGAATATGTATGTCGAATATGTGAGATCTATAAAATAAAACATACAGCATTATAGCTGGTATCAAATAACAAGCAAGATGTTAATTTTTCTATTACAGCATCTTTTGTTGTAGTTTATTATTACCTTCATTTTCTATAACTTTGCAGTTGTCCCTGTTACCAACTTATTTGTTCTTTTCATTTACTTCATAATTCAAATACAAAATATGGAAATGAAGAATACAACCAGTAATTTTTACAATAATTATATAAATTCATTAACCCTTCGCTACAGTTATGGAACAGCGGTACACGCCCCGGTCTGACAGACTGTGTAGCGTTAATACGGCTTCTATATAAAGATTTGTTATAGTGGTTGTTTTGCGATCCAAATATTTTATCTGCGCTAAAATGTCACAATTTTAGAACACAAATTGGAAGAAACATGCAGTGAAACCTTAATTTGTTTACGTGGTATGACCTTTATTTTATTATTTACCAAAACGTTTTGAAATATAGTGCGTGTGGACCGACACACATTCTGTTCAAACTCTACAAACTCTATTGTATAATATGATGTTTACACATGCAATAAGTGTAACAATAAAGCGAGTTGGTATATCCAGGAATAGAGGCAGAAAAGAAAGAACAGACTTCTATGTATTAACTTCTATGTATTAATAACTAAATAATATAAACAAAATAACAAATGGGGAGTGTCGATAGAGGGGGTCTGAGGGGGTAAGACTCCGCACACGATGGGGAGCGGTATGGAATTGGTGGCTGTAGCGCGCAGCACTGGATTCGTTGCGGCTTCTATAAAATAACGCATCATTCTGTAAAATGTTCATCATAGCAGTTTTTGCATACTATAGTAACGTGTTCCATAAACTTCAATCAGTTTTTGCAAAAGTATCGTTTTTCTATTTTTCTTCCAGACGCACTAGCTGCGTCTACCTGTACTCCGATCAGATCTTGTTGACGAACTTGATGGCATATTTTGTTCGAGACCGCAGCTCTTTGATGCGTACATGAGGATTTATCATGTCAAGGGCAAGGGTTTGCAAACATTTTGCGCGTCTTTGGGAGTACTGTGGGTGTTTGTTTTATATAATATAAACCGTATCGGACCCAGTGCTCCGCGCCACAGACCCATCGTATAACCCCATCAATTTTTTCTTCAGTAAACTTTCTACCAAAGGTATGCTGGTGAACCAGTTATCTAATGTAACGTTCCCTTAGTTGAAAATTGGCTCACAAAGTCTTGCCACTATGTCTTTAGGACTATTTTTTTTTCTATAAAAAGAGCGGAAGGGATTGAAGATCCCGCCTCCACCCCGCTGTCGGGTATCACCGAAGCATTCAGCCGACAGCGACATCTTCTTTAATCTGATTTTTAATCAATTGAAAAAGCAAGTTTTCCCTTTCGCTCTTTTGGGCTTGGGTAAAAACCTTTAATCACAACAAAAACCAAACTAAAAACAACCACCTACGCTAACTACATGCCTTACAACTACTCACTAACTACTAAACATGCATTTTATTAATTATTATCTAACATGCTCTTAAGTGCTAAACTACCAAACTACACATGCAGCACATATTCATGTGTCCTCTACATTGCGTTCACGCGCACTATGCACCGCCCGCGCACCCGCGCACCAGTCGCGAAAAACGAAACGCGCACAGCGCGACGCGGGGAATGCTTTATACGCGCTCACGCGTTACCACCAGGACTTGTTTGACGATTACGTCCACAGTTTTCGGGGACACTCACTCCGTTCTTTATTATTCTGGGACTGCGGTACTCCAGCTGTCCCTCCCTGACCGGACTTCCTGAAGTCTTGATGGTCCGGTTTTCCTGGACTCTTATCCTTCTCTCGCTCCGGTCTTTCCTGGAGCTCTCCTGCGCCGGCTACCCAGGCGCTATCTCAGCCTTGTTCCATCTTTTCTGTTCTGTCCCCAGGCCCGTCTCGGTCCCTTATGCACTAAGGGGCGGGAGGTCCTGTTGCTTCCCGACGTTTGTCATCCTTGTCCTTTTCTTGGAGGATTCTTCTTATGGTTTCGGAGATGTTTCCATTGATCTGGACCCTTCAGCATTTCCTCCACAATCTTCTCTTCTGTCAGGCCTTCTTCGTACGGGCACGCCCTTCTCAGTTGTTCCCATTGATTGCATTCAAAGAGCGTATGGCCTGGTGTGTCCATTCCTCCGCAATACGCACATTCCGGACGCTCTCTCCTCTTGTACTTGTGGAGGTACGTCCCGAAACAACCATGTCCAGTGAGCGCCTGTGTGAGTTCGTATGTAACCTCACCATGCTTTCTGTTTACCCAGTCTGCCACTCTGGGTATCAGGCGGTGGGTCCAGCGGCCGACTTCCGCGTTGTCCCACTCCGTCTGCCATCTTTCGAGCGTCGTGTTTCTGTGTTCCCTTCTTGTCACTCGGTCTTGGGGTGTCTGAAGGTACTTTCGAGCTCGTTCATCCGCCTTTAGGTGTATCGGGACTAGTGAGGCGACAACCTGAACAGCCGCTGTCGAGACTGTTCGGTATGCCGACGACACCCCGATGGCTGCTCTTCGCTGCACTTTAAGCAGCCTCTCCCTTCTATTAGCATACGCCAGGTCTTCCACCCAGACCGGGGCAGCGTACAGCATTATTGACTCCGCCACCGATGCTAGGATTCTCCTCTTACTCGCTCGGGGTCCATTTACTTTAGGCATGAGCCTGAGTAGCGCTCCGGTCGTCCTTTCTGCTCTTGCGGCCGATTCGTCTATGTGCTTCTTGTACCTGAGATTCTGTTCAATGTGCACTCCCAAGTATTTTACACTTCGCAGGGGCTTGATCGTCACTCCGCCTACCGAAAGCTCAACTGGGTCTTGCTTTCGTCTGCCGCAGAGCATTACCGCTTCTGTTTTGTCTGCGGCCAACTCAAGGCGGTGCTCCTCTATCTTTAGGACTATTGTTTATACGAAAAGGGCGTTTTTTCTGTTGTCCTATGTCGACTTCCATGTTACATGTACAGTATACACTGGCACCCAAAGATCTCTATTCACCGCCATATGTTTGCCAAGAATTTGTTATTTTCAATCTGTCCGCATTGAGAGTTCCCGCATAATATAATAATCTAATAAATGCTGTAGCTTTATGTTAGTGGTTGGCCGAGCATCGCTATCGCGTGTATAATTCTCTGCTACTGAACTAACAAATTTATTTGTATTTATGACTATCATTATGACAGAAATCATTTCATCAGTTTTATAATATTTCAAAAAGGCTTAAAACTTGCAACTTTGACAAATATTAAAAGTCCCTCCTATGTACAAAAAGTCCGGTTTTTTTTTCTATATGGTTCAAAATTTCCTCCAAAAAGGGAATTTCCCTCCCCTATGACAACACTGCTACAGAAAGGTACAATAAAAAATCCATGCGTACTGCATCCGGTTTTTATTTTGGGTACATTTTAAAGTCTACCCGGTCTCAGAGACCGTGCGCGTGAAGCGAAGAACAGTTTAAAAAATGTAACGTCATTGCACGCCCCGGTCTCTCGCACCGTGATTGCATTTAATTTTGACAACATACGCTCTAGGGCACATCCAATTGCCAACTGAACTACATGATGACACTGCCGAAAGGTATACTGAAGGACATGTGCGTACTGCATCCGGTTTTTATTTTGCACACATTTTAGAGTCTACCCGGTCTCACAGACCGTGCGCGTGTAACGAAGGGTTAATAATTTAAAATAATATCAGAAGTAAAATTAAAGTGAAATACATTTATTATATATTTAACAAACATTTATTTTCAGTAAAAAGTTTTTTATGGACTTATTGATAAGAAGATAATATTTGAAACTTCTAAACTGCTTTTAAGAAACTTTTAAACCTCGCTAGTTACCTACGTTTAAAATCCGATTTTGTTAATATTCCAAACTACTGTATTTTTTAAGGCATTGAAAAATAAATAATAATAAAAACATTTAGTGAGATTGATATTTACGTTCTGAAAATAAAGTTTGTGAATAAACACCCAAGACTTCTGTAGATTAAAATATAATAGAATAGTATATTTGCTATCAAAATTTGTTAAATAAGAAAACGCTTGCTCATATTTATACAATGTTGAAAACTGCACAAATACTAGATAATTATAGCACCAGGCGAAAATTGTATGTTAAAACACCAAATTTGAACTAAAAATGTAAAGTTTTAATATTTTTGCGTTGCCAAATTTTTATAAGCGTTTATTTCTATTTAATTTAATTGTTTTTTTAATTAAATGCCTTTAATTTCACTTTATATTCAATTTCAGTTTATAGTCCGCTTTTTCGGAAACAAAGCATTTTTTTATTATAGCTTTATTGTGATCAGCCAAATAAATTATCGCCTAGAATTGCAAATCACTCTGTATATTTATTGATTTGTTATGAATGGTCCTATGAATGCCACAATTTCTGTCACAGTAGCTCAGAACTTGTCTGGCAATAGATTAGTGATCTTATCTGGAATGTAAGATCATATTGAAATCTACAATCTACATGATCTTCTGACTCTGAGTCCATTATGACCAGCAAATTCAATTGTTGGTTCATTTTCTTAGGGGTCACCGTTATTCTCAACAGCTTATGGTATAATGTAGAGTTAAAGAGTACCCACCCAAACAACGGTACTGCAAAAATAACAAACTACCCCAAGATGAAGTAGCTCCCTTACCTCTTACCACCCCTCCGTCGGAAGCCCCGCTAAAATCCCGGGGGTTGCAGCCACCCCAGGTGATATTTCAACTCCCGGGTTACATATTGCAGCCTCGCCGTCTTTTATTGCCCGACTATTTCCACGTTTTTCCGGACATTTTCCGGCAGCCTACCACCACCGCCGCGTCGGTTGTTTGCATGGCCTTTTTCCATCCTCACACCCCTTCCGCGCCCCCAAAAAACCGCATCCCCTAAAATACGCACGCCAACTGTATATATGTACGCGGAAAGGGGTGGGCTGGTTACAACTGACCGTTTATTTCGCGTTTCCTGGGTTGTTTTCCCACCGGGGTGTGTTCACGCCGCAAATTTGGGGATTTAATGAAGTTGAACGTTGCGTTTTTTTGCTTGTTGCAGGAAAATGAGCTGGAGGACACGAGATACGCGGTTACGGACCGTCGACTTCCGGGTGGCGCTGCTCTTGGTGTTAGCATTTGCTGCAGAAGGTGAGTTTCGTTTTAATTTACCAGTTTTCTTTGTTTTCGAAACGGTAATGTCAAATTACACTGTGTTACAGTGAAAATCTACTTTTCACGAGACATAGTGTAAGTTGTTGAGGTGGTAGAACTGAACATAATTGCGTATATATATTTCGTATATATACGAAATGTTCCAAACACCCCAAAAATCTCGATTTTTTTCAAAAAAACTGTTTTTGGGTACTTGCATGTGTATAAAAATGCAGAACTCCGTCATTTTCCATTTGATTTCCAAAATAGATGCAATTCAAAGAGAGAACACAGACCATTATAAGGATGTTCAGATCCAATAAAAAGTCGAAAGGTTGTGGACGTTAAAATTCTGAAGTTTCCCATTATTTTCACATTTTCTGAACTTTAACAACAGTTTGATGATCTGTTTCAATCCATAATATTTTATTTCTATTGTTTTATGGAAAGCCCATTTAAATTTGCGTTTAACACGAGTTTGTTTATTGGAATCGGTTGAAATTTGACTGAGTTATCAAAGTTTAATCACCGTCTTGACATTCACACTAGGCACAAGGAATATACCTACGGCCCGACCGTAATAAATTCATACTCTTGATTCACATTAACTAGACATTGTTTTGTTTGTTTATTGCCTTGTTTTATTGTATTTTAGTCTATCTAATATGTTATTAAGTACTATTCGACTTGTATCCAAATATCGTAAAATCATTAATCGACAATTTTAACCTATTACTATTGTGTTTACTATGTACGGAGGACGATGTAGGTCTTTAGTATCATCAAATTTCTTATAAAATAATAATCAAACTGATCTATAAGCAGTAAGAAATCAGCTTTAGTCCACGCCTCATTGAAAATATAAAAAAAGTCAAATGTGTGACTATCGCAATAAGTTTTGTTACGTCTGCGGATTGTTTGTGTACAAAACACATCGGCTACAACTAGTAGAAAGTAAATCCTGGAGCCTGGAATAGTTTTATTTCATTGTGCTATAACTTTCTGGAAAATGATAAAAGTGCCAACTACGCAAATGTTGTACTAGATTGAAGAAAGACACGAAACAGATGATGTATTGTATAAACGACGGAGATCGAGTAAACATTTTTAAATTTTGTTGTAGTGCTTGTTTTTTTTTATTTTTCATAAATGTCTCTAATGTACTTAGTAACATATTGTGATAGTCTGGCAGGTAACGAAACGGAAAAGAAAAAAAAATGTCATAATTTTAGAATAACATTGTAAATATAAGTGCTAGTAATAATGTCTAATTAATGTGTATAAAGACTACGGATTTATTACAGTCGGCCTGTATATATCTTCTCCTTGTCTAGTGTGATGTGTCTAGCCGGTCAATAAAATTTGATACTTCTGTTAAATTTCAACCGATTCTAATAAGCAATCGTGTATTAGACAAATTTAAATGGGCTTTCAATAGAAAAAAATAGCAAAAGTATATTACGGATTCAAACAGGTCATCAAATAGTTGTTAAAGTTGAAAAAATCTGAAAATAATTGGAAACTTCTGAATTTGAACGTCCATAACTTTTCGATTTGTTATTGGACCTGACCGAACAGTACATCTTTATAATGGTATATGCTTCCTTTTTCATTTCCTTTCATTTTGGAAATCGAATAGAAAATGGCGGAGTTATGACTTTTTATACACGTACAAGTACCCAAAAACGGATTTTTTTAAAGAAAATTGAAATTTTACAGGTAGTTGAAAAATTTCAGCTATGCCATAATGTTCAGCTCTACCAGCTCAACAACTTCCGCTATGTCTTGTGAAAAGTATATTTCGTTTTTCTTTTTTTGTAACACTGTACCTATTAGTCTAAAAATAGCATTTATAAAGAATTTCCCGCGCATCCGCCAAAATGGCGAATTTAGCTTTAACGGTAAACTAGTAATAAATATATAGTTTTAAGACTATGTATTGAACAATAAATTAAAAGATAATATTAGCTTCTATATTTCAAGGTTTATTGTTGATATTAAAATATAGTTTGGGGTAAAAATACTAAAAGAATCACACCATGGATTATACCAAACACTAGCTAACAAGAAAAAAGCCTGAAAACTGATTAGGCAGGCCTAATCAGTTTTCAACAAAACCCAGGGGTCTTGTTTTTCTTGCGGAAACTGAAAAAAAAGATATTGAACAGAAATATTGAATTGGCCCTATATTTTTAGAGAATAAAGTGTCAAAGCTACCAATATACGAATTACTGTATTTAGCAAAATGGTTAATGTAGAAAAAGCCACTGTAAGTGCCGATGGCGCTTAATTATTCAATCAACCCGTCAGGTCAGGCGCAAAATTGGCCAGAGTATTAAAAACTCCATCAATTAGTACATCGGCGTCCGGAAAAATTGTTTTCCCAGCGAACCCTAAACGACCCTCCAATTAAAAAAAAATATTTCATCATCAGTAATAATACCATTCGAAGGATCTCGATAAATTTGTGTGGTGTTCGTGTTGATTTTAAAAATGCCATTTATGGGATACTCTTGAGGTTAGTATGATTTCCGGTTTTCCCGGAAATTACGTCATAATTGAAATTTTAAATGCAACAATAATTTTTAGGAGTAAGTTCAGGAATAGAACAGAAACTACTTTTTCATGTTAATATTTCAAAACTACATTGTTTCTTCATCAGAACAATGATCAAATGAAATTTTCTTAATCGTTTCCGGATTAGTACATAACAACATTCATGTTAATGTATTTAAGTGAATATCTACAGCTTCCTGCCTCCGAAAACAACAAAGTTAGCAATAGTGCACACTAAACCTCCTGTGAATGTCCTGCTAACATCCGGCGAGATTAAAGTGACTTTTCCTGCAGACGCAACGTAAAAATCCTGAATTTATAGCAGCCGGTGA
Source organism: Aphodius sticticus (assembly GCA_963966075.1). NCBI lineage: Eukaryota > Metazoa > Arthropoda > Insecta > Coleoptera > Scarabaeidae > Aphodius > Aphodius sticticus. The sequence continues at coordinate 15,050,983 of OZ014513.1, forward strand.
GATTTATCCCGTCCTGTGACCCCCTTGTTTCCCCCCACACCATCCCCCCCGAATGTCGTTTCGGTTCTCGTTATTGGTGTCCAGATGGAAGGACACCATCTTCGTCCTTCTTGTGCGGAGGACGACGGTCCTACGATGTGGATATTTGCTCGTCCTGTCGAACGCATCTGGCAAAACCATTACGATTTTGAAATATGCCCCCTTTTGTTTATACGTCTGGGCATTTCTAACGGCCTCTTATGCCAGGGATATTGCCTCGAGGTGTGGGAAAAGGGATTCATAGCCCTGCATCATTTTTGCTGACGGTTTTCAGTGTTACATGATGTGAGTGTAATGAAAAATGTTGAAAAGTATAGCCAGCTATTATGATTTTACGGCATGAGGCATAAGCTATTTGCCTGGTCAAATAGATATGGAGCCTAGCTATTTGCCTGGTCAAATAGATATGGAGCCTTCATTTATATTTTTAACTCTATTTGCCTAGGGAAACGCATTTGCCAAAACCGTTGTTAAACAAATAGCATTATGTTTAAAATTATGTAGGGTTATGTGCAATCCGTTTTCAAATACGTCATAATTAACCCTCCAGAACTTAAGTGAAATAAAATTACGTGGGTTAGATTCTGCATGTTTCCTTGTAAAATAGAAACTAACATTCCTAACCTAAATGTCTGGTGTTAGTGGCATAAAATCCATATAAAATACCTAGTATCTGTGCGCTTATGCATATTAACGGTTGTCATATCAAATTAGGCGTAACTGCAGTAAAATCATAACGATTGGAATACGATATTACCCAGAAGTAATCAACGATAATAAATTTTAATTAAAACGTCGGTATATGTCAACAAACATGCACTAAATGTCACATAATTTTATTACAAACGCGATTGAAAACAGAATGCTGTAGTTTGTGGCGAATATATTTTCCTGGGCAAAGAAATAGCTTTAATGGTATAAATGAAGACTCCATCCATGTCTATTTGACGTTTGAAGATTGAAACAACACCATATTCGTAATGACAGAACGGTTCAATTCATTATCAATTTAATGTGAAATGAAAGGTGTATTACAATCAATAGGTAATGACATTTATCTTGTTTCGGTAAAAAAGCAATAGTAGAGATTTTTATTATACAGCCGATTTAGACGTTTTTAAGAGAAACATTGCACAGGCATGAGAAATCTAATTGTGTATTTGAGTTATCTTAGAAGACTGTGGAGAAATCATTGCTAACTTTAGGTTTTGTTATAGCCGGCATGTTTAATTTTAACATTTTAATTTCTCATTTTAATATGTATGTTTTACGTGAAAAACGAACAGCTAAGACCTGACCGTCAGACTAGTGAAAGCAAACTGTCATAATTTTAGTTCAATAAAAAAAAATAGTAAAAATTTGCAAAGGGTCTATACCCCAGTAAGTGTGATACAATATGTAACCGAGAAGCAATAAAAAGTCTTCTAAATTTTAAAATCAAACATGGTGCCCATAAGAAAACTAAAAGTTGACCTTGGTTTCTCCACTATCTTTAAAAATAAATCAAGTACGCAATTGGATCTGTCATGCCTGTGCAATGTTATCGTTGCAAACGTCCAAGTCTACTGCTTTTTGTGTAAAATTAGTAAAAAAAAGCGATGTTTTAAAATCTTACCCTGTATGCTAAGTAAATCACTCTGTATTTGATGCTATATAATATCTGTTATTTTTGACCAAAAGCAAACATATTTCATTACCTACTAATTTTAATACACCTTTTTATTTCATATTAAATACATCCGTTCAATTCTTTCGAATGTGGTATGTTTTCAGTTTTCACAATATAAGTAATTTGCATCTTAAAGACTAAATATTATTGTAAATATGTGTAATTGACAATTTGTACCGTTTGTTTTGCCTAATATTACTAACAAAAAAAATATTTAGGTTCCCATTGGTAAACAAAATGGATAACGTCATAACTTGAAAAAAAGAACGACGGTATATCTCAAAATATCTTCTTCATATGCAAACATTCGATACTTAATTACCATCCTGTATATTTGTGACATTTACTTCGGATTTTTGCTTTAAATAAATTTTATTGGCTCTAACAGTAAACGCAAATATTACACAAGCGTTATATAACAACATCTCAACTTGCTAAATGTTATGTAGTATGCATCAAATGTACGAAGCTTCGGCGCTGAGTTCTGAAATTCTCTGGAAATGGACGGACTGCAGGGACTAATATATTTTAGCCATAATACGCGTTCACAGAGATTCCGGCACGTACCTCATAGAGCTCTCACAGTCCGATGCATGTGGGCGAACATATGCCCAGTATGCACTTTGGCTGCCCACACACTTGAAACTCTACAAAGCAATTTATAATTCACATACTCGTCCTACTGCTAAACGCTAAAACCGGCAAATTTGCTTTATTGTGTCGCTTGTGCGAATTAATAAACTCCTTGACACCTGGTCATACGTGCAGCATGAGTTTGGTAGTTTGGATACACCCTGCTGGGAGCTTTGATGAAGTTATTGAAGTTAAAGCATGGATTAATTGGTATTCGTGGAAGCTATTTCGTGCTTAATTGCAGGAGGTACGTTTTGGTTGGTGAATAGTCGGGATAGTTCATATACATGGTCTTCCAAACTATCATTGGAATTACTATTGGAATTTCCAATCTTATTCTGAATATGTGACATTGTCAATTATTTTTAACACAATTGAGTATTTCACAATAACGTGTTAAGTATTGAGAGATTTGGTTTGATTTTGTTTATAATTTCGAGTATGTTTGCTAAGAACTTTATGGTAGCTTAATTAATTGAAAATGATACAATATCAGTCGCCTTCTTCATAAATTACTTGTTGTTCTTTTGACAATAATAACTTTAATATCTTTGCTGCTATTATATTTGCTGTTACAACCTGCTGCCTACAACTACACATTTTTCCAATCTTCTTCTAAACTCCCGATATACCAAATCAATTGTTTCTTCATTTATTTCGTATCATGAAAATTATGCGCATACACCTTCTGTTTTGAATAACCCCACAGAAAAATCAAGCAGCGTTAAATCAGGTGAACGTGGTGGCCATCCTATAGGGCCGAATCGTCCAATCCACTTATTTGAAAAATGTCTGTTCAACCAATCCCTGACTTGATATGCGCTATGAGCCGGGTGTAGTAAACACCCGAGCTGTAAGTTGATTTCGTCCAAAGTAGGTAGCAAAAAATTTTCCAACATATCAAATATATGTTTTGGTTTACAGTACCGTCAAAAAAGTATGGTCCAATTACTTTCTTGTAATAAATCCCACACCAAATATTCACTTTTTTATATTTCTGAGATTTGGTTGTAATACGGAAATTTGGATTTTCTTGAGTCCTATATAGGCATTTCTGTGAACTAACAACTCCATTTGTGGTAAACGTCGGCGTCGCTTCGTTAGAGAATATAATTTTTCTGTAGAAAAATCTATCGACCATAATTATTTCTCCCATTAATAGGCAAAATTCTAATCGACGAGCATCATCTCCTACTAAAGTGTGTATCAGTACTGTTTTATAACGATGAAATTTTTGATTTGAAAAGATCCTTTGCAGGTGGCTTTTACTGATGTTCAAGTCTCGATATCTTTGACTCAACGATTTTTTTGGGCAAGTGTTCACGGAACCAATAGCTAACCAATAGCTAACCAATAGCTTTAACTAGTCTTGCCTACGAAGCATATTTTCGAAGGGGCTCTTTTTGTTAAAAAAAACTACAATAATCTTTTTATGAGTTTTGAGGCGCGACATTCACAAAATACCCGTGGTAATGTAAATCCGGCACTGAAAATTCCTCAGACCATATCCTCCACAATATACCAGTGAGCGGTGACAGAACTACTAAAGATTTATAATCATTTACCATCATCATATAAGTGTTTGCCTTTGAAGAATGTCAAGAGTAAACTTAGGACTCATTTAGCAAAAAATTGTTTTTATACATGATCATCCTATTTCACATATGTACATTTTGATTTGCAGTTTTATTAGTTTTATTAATATTGTTTAATTATATACATTATATTGATTTATTTTGACGTGTTCTATGCTTCTTGGTTTATTATTGAATAAATGCTTTATTTATTTATTTAACATAGCTCCTGCATCATCTTCGCCATTTCGCTTTTTTTTTCTTGATATTTTTCACGTCTCCTGTTGCATGAAATTTTTTAACCAATTCACGAACACAATTGACAGAAACGTATACCTCAGGGTATTTTCTCTTAAAAACTTCAATAGCACAGCGGTACGATACCTCACCTATGCCGTAACAAAGAACTAAATAAACCCTTTGCTCTAAATTCAACATACTTTCAATCAGCTTCTATCAACAAATTGCTTGGATCATATCACATCATATTACTACTGTCAACTGATCAATCATAATTGTGGTCTCTAAATTTTTTGTTCACCTTTATGTAACGTCTTTTCACTGGTCCGAGATGTAAAATTTGAAATAGAAAATTCAAGTTTGATATTTGATCATAAAACTAACTTTTACCTATATCATTTTTGACCTAATTCCGAAAAACCGATAGTTTACTCTTCGGCCAATTTAACATTTTCGTGTTTTCTAACCATCCGGTATGTTAAATCAAAATATTAACTATGGCTTTCGACTCTTTAGGACATCCAAAACTCTTTATAAGGAATGACTTTTTCTCGAGAAATTAAAAATTACGTCCATTATCATGAAATAAAAATAAAATCCTGAAACGACCCGAAAAAAATATTCAAACTTCAATTACAAATGACTGTTTCAAGTTATAACCACGAAACAACACAAAGAAAGACAAGGAACGCCGTGATCACCCAACGGCGCAAAACTTCGCCTGAATTACCTCCACAAGAAAACGAAAGAAAATAAATAAAGCAAAACTTTTTCGGCGACATCGTTCGTCGCTCCCCAACAGAAAATGTTTTGAACTTACTACGACCGAAAACGTGCGTGCCAAACAAATCAGTTCGCTCGCTAGCTCAGATTTGGCCTCAACGGCAAATAAAGAGCTCAAATTTCTGCTCCTGCATATCTCTCTTTAAAAATTCATAACGCGAATACGAGCTAAATCGAAAATGGAATGAGGATAGAGAAGAAATCCGACCGGTCTGTCTCAGGAATTTGTTCTTTTCTACCGTCTTTTCTCCCATCTGGCATCTGGAAATCGAATAAATTACGATTGTGGGTTACGAGAAAGAAACGCGCATTCGCTTCCTTGCGGATTAATGTAGCGTTAATCCCGGATGATGGCGATTTCATTTTGTCCTTTAGTAGGACGTTGTTTATAGCCCTTGGGGTAGGAACGGTTGGCATCTGCTTGAGCTGTGGTCTGAAAGCAGTGGCTTGTAAATAATGTTATACGGTGATAATTTTATTCTGTAACGTCTGGTCTCGGTCGAAATTCTGCTAGACTAGACAGTTATCTTGTACGATACAAAATCAGATACGAAAGCAACAATGTTAACTTTTGAAACATGCAATTGGTCTAGTAGAAATTTGTTAGAAATTTTTATGATTTAGTAAAACACGACCTAGTAAAAACTAGGTAAAAAGCCTGGTAAAAACTACTAAAAACGTATCCATTCGATACCACGTTGAGTGCGTGCAGCAATTTCAGCTCAAGATTTCACGAGGTGGACATACACGTTATTAAATTATCAAGTGCTCGTTAAGTTTCACATATTCAAATGTATGTTTTCACCCGTCGGTTTTTCTGTTGATTTCTGGTCATTACCTTTAATTTAAATCATTATTAGTATTAAAAGCAACCTTCTAATACACCCAATCAAATAACATTTGCTGCAAAGTATAACCGCATTTAAAATTGTAATCTTTACATTAAATTGTGTATCTACTACCAAAATCCAGATATTGGAATGAACCAAGAAACAATATGTGGAGAATTGATGTGGCTTTGTAACAGAACACTCGAGAACTTGCTCAAGCTTCTCACTTATTCCACAGGATGCCTTGAAAATACACAAAAATATCACTTAATTTACCGGGAATAATCAGATCTAAAATGTTTTTATTTAAAGATTACTAATGTTATTGTACATTAAAAGAAAACAAACAAAATTGTGCTGGGTAGTGTGTTATGTAGTTACACCGCTTCCTTTTCAGATAACCTAATGATGACAGATATGTCAAAATCGATGGCTAGATTGCTAATTAAAAATTGCAAACCAAAACAGCGTTTTATTGCTGAATTCTTTGGTTTGCATGAAAAGCTTAACTCAGATATCAACAAGAATATTTTATATCAATTTTAATATTTTTAATACTATGTATAATAAAGTATTGTAATCGTTGGGACGAAACTTCATAGTTAGAACTTTCATGACCAAACTTAGAGCTGAAAGTCTTTGTATGCTTAAGGGTCCAAAGGAACTGGATGTTTACGCTTAGCATTTTTCAACGATTTTGCAAATGAACCGTCATTTCTGTAATTTCGTCAAATTAGTTAAATAATAAATTAAAGTAGATACAATTATGAATAGTTTATGTCTATGATTTTTTTTTTGATAAGATTAATAGTTTAGCTGCATGAGCAAATTCTATTTCATCGAGATCGCTCGTACTGCATTAAAGCTAGTCAGGATTTGACAGATTTGATTCTATTGCCAGTATTGCTAGCACATCAGCGGTTGACACATTATGTTACTTTTTGTAGACGCTGTATAGTAATACAGAGACGCTGTATACAGCTGTATTCGAAATGTGTGCATTAATTTTAAGGGCATTACTGATTTAAGACCATTACTGATTTTGACAGATATTTTGATTCTAATGACAGGTAGTGTCAAACGCTGATGTTTTGACAATACCTACTGTCAATAGAATCAAAATATATGTCAAATCCTGGCTAACTAGTTTTATTTTAATGCCGACACTACCGATCTCGATAAAATTGAATCAATCTCATGCAGCTAAACTATTAGTTTTATACATATATAGTATGATAAAGTCATGTGCCTGGCTACATCAGATTTTTTTATATTTTTATCTGAGGAAAGCCCCTTGAAACTTTTACATGATTTCAGAGTAAGTGTACTGATTTCTATTACAATAAATACGCACGTATCACGCAAGAAAAGCTACTTTAAGCTGTGTTTTACGAAATTAGTATTGTACAGTATTGTAGAATTATTTAGAAATTTTCTAATGTTTTAAATTCTGTTTTCGAATATCAAGCTGATAGTTAGTTGATATCGACGTTACATGCAAAAAGATATAAATTTTATTTAAAAAAATTGTTTGTTCAATTTTATTTTAAATTTATTTAGTTTATTTATATTATTTTAGTAGCACAACAAGAATTTTAGGCCAAGTGTGGAAGACCTTTAAAGCTACAAGAGTAATAATTTCATTTTGCTCTTTTATTTTACACCATATTGTTACAATTTTCCAATTTGAGAAAAATGTAACTTCAGCATTTAAATAAAAAAAAATATTTTTTGGGGGGCCACTATAAGCTCCAAGACCTATTGCAGGAGACTTAATTTGTTTCCAATTGAGCCAATTATTTTTGTTTCGTCGTATATTTGGGTCCATATGGACAACTTCTTATCTACCTACTTGAAATCTGTTATCGTGATAATTAATATTTAGATTTTACAAAAATGAACAACAAACGTATGAGGTATAAAAATATCCGTGTTAATATCAAATATTAAGAGAACATCAAAAAAAGGACAATCGCACAAATAAACCAAAATTTTAAGCTAACTTCAGAGATACAAGGAGATGCGAAAATCGCATTACCTATAATTTAACGAATGAAAGATAAACTCCCTTGAACCTTGAAAATACCGATAGTTGCAAAGGCATATAACTTCACGTTAGTTGCGAATTTGCTAATAACAGAACACTACCATGTTGTTACAAGGAATGACTATAGCGGAAGTAGTTTCGGAAATTCCGGAAATCAAAACTCTGAAATATACTCAATTCCTAGGTTTATGTTGAATACAAAAGAAAAGATTTACTTACGGCTAACGACACATTGGAATTGTCTCTAAATATACCATTGGAGGAACCCAGCCAGAGGCAAGTCCAACAATGAGATAATTTATTTAAAATAATTCCTTAATTGAAATGTAAAGCCGTTTGCTTGAGACGATGTGGGTCTGGAAAAGCCTCCTCACCCTCAAGGCGTAACGTTGAGACCTTTAAGCACCCTGAGAATTTCCTGAAATGCCTGTGAAATTTAATTCGCTTTATATTTGTTGCCGAGTGCCTGTTGTTTCTGTAGCTATCGATCGCCAGCTTATGAGTATAAACTTATTAGACGACTACCATCTTAACTTTCATTAAATTTCAAAATATTTTACTATTTATATTCACAATTTATTGTTGTTCATCTACCTAAAACTTTAACGATACTAATGCACACTAATGTTGTCTTATGTAGTAAATCTTATGTGAAAAATATCGCTCGTTTTTACGACAAAAGTCGGTAGTACAACAAAGCCATTTACCTGGACATGCAACATTACTATCACGATCTTCAAGTCACCCGTATAAATCCGTTCCTTTTGTATTTGTCGACCGTTTGCGTGCATTTTTTCAACTGTGCGATAAGAATTCTTTACGGAACAGTTATTTATTGAGTTGTTAGCGTAATTCATGTTTGTTTGCTTCAGTTATAAGCATTGTTCGGTGTTGTTTATGTCCCGTATCTTGCTATGTTAATGAAGCCGTCAGTAGTAAGTGTTATGACGCCAAATGTGTTGTATATGTGCTTCTACGTGCTTTGAAAAAAGTCGTACACTACAAAATACATAAGTGAAAAAGTGAAATACGCAATGTTATTTTTTCTATGAAAGGATTTACATTTCACAATGGACTCTCCTTTTTAGTTTTTGAGTCTAAGAAGTTTTTTGTCGCCGCATTTTTTATAATGTTAGAAAGGCATAAATGTGGTGACATATTCCGAACTGAACAAACATTTTTCAGTACTTTTGACAGATTCAGTAGTAAGACGAACCAATATATCCACCAAAATTCAAAACTTTACAATGCTTTTTTCCTTTATTTGCTGAATATAGGGCTTGTGCACTGGGATATCTGGAAAACCAGTAAGCATTTGACTGAAACATAATTGAAAAGTCAGAATTATTCAGTATGTGGTTAATTTTGAGACCCCGCACGAGAGAATCGCCCTAACTGCCATCTCTCGTTTCAATAGTATTGACTCCTGTGTTTGAAAGCCTATAACTCTAAAACTAGTGAACAGAGAAAATTGAAATAAAGTAGGCCTTACTCCTGAATCATTTCTACATAAGTTGTATGACTGTCAAAATTGTCTTCCTCTCGGTGTAAAGGCGAGAGAAGTGAAAAAAAGTACCCGATTTTTGCAGTTTTAAATTAACGTCTTTCAGATTTTTTCTCTTAAACCACTTACCACAAAGATTTCAGTTTTTGTTCAGGTTACACTTAGAGTCTGTTATATAGATTGGCGTTTTTGTTTTATTCAGTTTTTATGTAATAAAGGTTGCGAACAAGATTTGATAGAAGCCGATATCCCAGTAACAACTGTTACCAGGACAACGCAGTTAGCATGCAAATTATCCTTATTTACTGCGATACACATCCCTGAATTTAATAGCATTCCGACTATTTGTTAATTTTTAAGACCGAAATAAACAACCATATTTTGCGCAGTTTGGCTTCCCTCGCTTGTGGGTTTTGGTGCGAGGCAGTCGAACAAGGTGCGATGTTTTGACGCTTTCAGTGAATCCGTTTGAATTCGTTTTTGTAAAATATGATAATTAATTATACATCTAAATTTATTATCTATATTTAACTCGCACTACTATTCAAAATTCCGAAATTAAATTGTTCTGATCGTCTCGTACTAATAGTAAATAATCTTCCACTATCCCAGCTACGTTTCCATTTACCGTTATGATTGACGTACTGCGCGCTGCACGAAATTTATATCATTCATATTAAATCGCTTTAAAAATTACTTAAAAATTATCTTGCAATTTTTTTCTACAGTGCATTAATTAAAATATGACGATTGTTTACGTGCATACCCCGTTATCGTGCTAATATTCGTTACGCTTCCATGTAAATCTTGTTCACAACCTTTATTACACAAAAGCTGAAGAAAACAAAAACGCCAATCTATAGAAGAGGCTCTAAATGCAACCTGAACAAAAATTGATATTTTTGCGGGAAATGATTTACGCGGAAAAAAAAATTGGAGAGATGTAAAATGTAATGTAAAAGTGCAAAATTGGGTACCTTTTCTCATATGTCTCGCGCTCCTGTTTATACCTAGACGAAAAAAATGTTGACATTCATACAACTTGTGTAGAAACGATTCAGGAGTATAAGACACTTATTTAATTTTTTTCTGTTCAGTAATTTTAGAGTTATGCGTCTTCAAACACAGTAGTCAATCTTATCGAAAAAGGAGATTGGGGCGATTCTCTCGTGCGGGGTGACATGTATTTTTGTCTTTTTGGTAGTTTTTTAACCCATATAACTAATCTCAATTTCAGAATCTCTGGCTTCTGATTCATATTCTACAGACAACGACAGTATTTGGAAATATGTGAAATGCTTCATTTCACATTTTGATGGAATTCTTCAACAAATGTGGTAAGAATTCGTCATAATCTTGGGCTATTGTAAAATATACGTTCATCATGTTGACAATGGGGTTTTGTGGCCGCTGATGCCGTATCTATACTATTTTGTTAATTCAAAACGGCGGAGATAGGTGGAGATTTTGCTCTACTCTACCCTCCGAAAAATTCTTTGTCAATAAATAGTCCACGATAATTCCTTCAATTAATTAATAATTTCTTTAATCAAAGAACAATTTATTGCATCCTTAAAAAATCGCATTTCAACCAACAATTTCGTTAATTTAGAAAATTGTAACTCTTGCACTCAACACAATTATTTAAAAACCTAGATTGTTTGACACAAATAAACGTTCTTACTACCGAAAAAATGCGATTTTACAATATATTTTATTCACTTTTGGCCATATTTTTCAGTCTCCTGGTCCATAGTTTAAGATATTGTAAGATGCTCTATAATAGTCTATTGGTTATATGTATGTAAGAACGCCTGTGCTCCTGACTGTTCTCCCGTCAAATTCTAGTACGTAATTGAGCCGTAACATCGGAAATTATACGGGCTCAAGACCGACTAAATAACCGTCTTTCATTTAGCGCACCCCGCGTTGGATGTTCCCTGTTAAATGTCGACCATTTTAGAACAAAGGCGGGACTAAATTGGTTTTGCGCTGCACTGCTCTGTCCTCAGCTAAACGGCAAAAAGGATATAGCTGCTGTCGGCAGCTAGAGCATAGTTTCTTCCTTTTTTTTTATTTCTGCGGCCTGAAAAGAAATATTCGCTCTTCAAAGTCTCTGCTCAAAGTACGCGGGGGGTTCTTTTGTCCATCCGGTCACTTCAGCGCCTTCAAAGATTCGCGGTAAAATGGCCTCTATACAATTTTTACGAGGGAAACCTATGGTATAAAAGCCGTAAACAATGTGACGGATTGTCATGAGATTTCTGTAAGTACTTTTTTTTCAAGGGGTGTATGGGTGTGTACAAAATATTGTTGTATGTTTGACTTTATGTGAATTTGTAGGATGAATTAAATTATTGCTAAATGGAAATAGTGAAAATACTAAAGAAATATACACCATGGACCGGTGCTAAAAACTATTGAATTATGAAACCCAGTGTTATTATAATACTATATTATTATACAAGTTTTATAAGACGTCAAATTGGCGCATGAGTTGTTTACATAAAATTAGAAATCCTCACCACTTTAGATGTACTATAGCTGGCTACGTGTATGCTGATCTTCAATAGACTATTTATTGCGCATATACAATCCCGCGGCAGTATTTGAACACGATCATGTCTACGATGTAGGATTGATCTTTGCATAATTCCTTATTCAGGTAAATGTGGTCCTTGTATTGCAGCTAAAAGGGGGATTTGACGTTTAGTTGACGAGAATGATGCACGGTCACTTACCAGAGCATCACCGAAAACGTCATGCTGGCGTATATTGATGAACACCGCAAAACTAAGAACCCCCCCCCCCTTTGGCCGTACTATAGCATTCTACACGCTTGCTTAAATATGTATAGAATATAGATATTTCGTAGTTTATGCGATTGCAAGCGATTTTAAAAAGGCAGTTTGTGGTTATGTGTATTTACGTTTCACATACAGTGTGTCCCACTAAATTTTAATAATTTTTTTTTTTTTAATATAGAACCCATATTGCTCTATTTACTGCCAAATAACCAATTGCCCCCTCTAAATGCAAAGCACCTTGTGATGGTAAAATAAATGGCAAAAATCAAGAAATTACGTTAGGGATTTTTTTTATCGAAAAATTTTACTAGTAATAATTGTTCAGAATTGCCCAAAAACTTTAAATGCAAAATTTCACAAAAATTAAAAAATATTGAAATTTTCTTCAAAAATAATTCTAAGTCCGTAAATATTATTTGTATGGGCAGCTGCGCTTAAAAAGAGTGTGCTGTGGAAATTTTGTTTGAAATAAAACCTGAACTAGCTTTGTCGTATTTAATTAAGATAAGATGTTGCCATGATTGTAGGTTACTCTTTGCATAATAGCCTTTATTATTCAATAGAAATGTAATAAATAAAATTATTAATAAAAATTCGATTCATTTTTTTCTCTTTAATTTCGCAGAAAATTTACAGCATAATAAATACAAAGTACAAATTAGATCCTTTTTTGTTCTATTAGACCTCCATCAGCTTCAATGCATGCATTGATGCGCCTTTCATTATGTTTAACTACTTTCCGGAGAGTTAATGGCGTAATCTCAGCGCAAGCTTGTCGAATGCGGGTTTTCAGTTCGTCTCTGTTTGTTGGCCGAGTCTTGTAGACTTCGTTCTTTAGAGCTCCCCACAAAAAAATAATCTAGGGGCGTGAGGTCGGGTGCCCTTGCTGATCGCGCGTTGTCACCGACTAATCTTATTATTTCCACTTTTTCGGCAAGTGTAAGCATTATTATTCAAACAATAATTAAATACGACACAATACAACAAAGCACTTTGACAGTTCATGTTTTATTTCAAACAAAATTTCCACAGCACACTTTTTTTAAGCGCAGCTGCCTATACAAATAATATTTACGGACTTGACGGAATTATTTTTGAAGAAAATTTCAATATTTTTTAATTTTCATGAAATTTTGCATTTATGGTTTTTGGGCAATTCTGAACAATTATCCCTAAACTGATTTCTTGATTTTTACCATTTATTTTGCCATCACAAGGTGCTTTGCATTTAAAGAAGACAATTGTTTTTTTGGCAGTAAATAGAGCAATATGTGTTCTATACTTGAAAGAAAAAATTATTAAAATTTAACTAAAAATAAAAAAGATATAAAGGTGTTACACTCTTAAGTGGGACACACTGTATGGCATTGGATATCATTGTGATCAATCTTAGAAGAAAGTTATTGAAAACGGTGTTAGAATTTGTTAATTGTAACACCGAAAACAGTGTAAACAATGTATGCATTGGAATGCAAAGTGGTAAAGAAGAATTATAGCATAATATAGCACAAGGTGTAGCAATTGAAAATTATTGTTATTAAAATACGTTTTATTTTCAAATTTTTAAGCAAATAATTACTTTTAAGTCCAGATCAAACTGAGTCCACAGTAGTTATTGCAAAGGGATCAAATAATAATTACCATCTAACAACTTGAAATTATCTTTATCAAAATACGACTTTTATCGAAATTTTTTCAACCAAGTGCCTATCAGTTGTATTATATTTGTTTTAGCAATAATGGTGTGAATACATACTTTGGATTAATTTGAATTGCGGAAATAATAAATTGTAAGTATTATTATGCCCAGTATTCATTTGTAGATGATTTTTTTCAGGAAATTTTGCTTCATTTCTACCTATGTTTCATGGACCACGCTACGTGAACCACAGATTTGTGGAACTGACATACGCCGTCTCTCAAATGACCGACGCAAACATAATAAACCGCCTAAAAGTTTTCAATAGCTTCCCCGCGACAAGAAAGAGACCGAATGAACGATTCTCTCAAGCACAGGGAGGGTGCCAGCCCCACGCGAACGTGACAAGGGAACTCACTTATCTATCATATTCTCACCCAAAACGCACACACGCGAAACCCCGATAGAAAAAAAATGTCCCACCCGAGCAACGTTAAAGTTCACGCCGTTTCGGCAGGACGTGGAAGCTCCCATAAACGTTTTTCCGAGCCGCGGCTTATATTCATAACATGCCCTATCGTAAAATCGTTCGTCTTCTTTTCTTGCGTTTTTCGTTTTTTTTTTTCTTGTGTCGTCTCTTCTCGAAGGGAATATAACATATTTATGTGCGTGGGGGCAATTTTACTCCGGCCCAAAAACCGGTGTGTGAATGGGCAGGGTCCTTTTCTGACAGACTTTTATGTGCACAATAAAAATTTAGTGCGGGTCTGAGAAGAGGAGAGGACGATGCAAGAATGGCGAAGGCGCCGGTCTCAAATTTGTTGGCAGCACCTTTAGACGTCAAGTCGTTAACTGTTAGCGGCAGTAACGGCCTAAGGTCCCTGCGGTGGGCGGCACGTTTGGTCTTTTTTTATTTATTGTGTTATGTACAGATTTTTTTTCCACAAAAAAGTGTTAACTAACTAAAAAGATAATTTTAGATTTCTCGCTTTGTGTAAATGTGTAAATGTTACATTCTCTATACTTACCTAACATGTGTTGTTTTTAAGATATTAAATTGTTTAAATGAAAATTGTATTATGTGTTCCAAGTTTGAAACAGAAAACAAATTGATATCGAATAAAAGCTAAAACATGTGTACACACTGTACCTATATTGGTAATTAGTGTTATCCATATTGCAAAGTTGCTTTAATGTTAAATAAAACGAGATCTCTTCTTCTTTGCACATGTTTCGATGCCTAGGAATCATATTTATTCGGGAATCTACCAAATTTCGTATCTTAAGATAAATATTCCATCATTTGTAACACTATGATATTAGCTTTCACATACAAAATGGAGACAAGGAAAAAACACTTTTATGTTAAAGCGTATTACAAACGTCAAATTTCTTACAGTCAAACAAGATACATCTTATGTATCTCCTTCGTTTAATGCGTGAGATTTTATACGTTATTGGCTTTATAATTTAATAAAGATTTGTCTAAACTAGCGTCGTGCGAGAATCAAGTAATCAAGCTAGTTTGGACATAAAACTTTATTAAATTATAAAACCAATAACGTATAAAATCACACGGATTAAACGAAGAAGGTACATAAGATGCATCTTGTTAGACTATAAGTAATTTTACCGCAAGTTTCTAATACGTTTTAACATAAAAAGTGTTCTTTTTTCTCTGTGTCCATGTTGTATGTGAAAGCTAATATAATGTAAATCGAAACATGTCTCGATAAAATTGAAAACCATGCAAAGGAAAAGATATCTCGTTTTATTTCAACATGTACCTATATTGTTGGAAATTAAAAGGATTTTTATGTTATGTAAATGCATTTTAATGAACCTGTCCATTACGCAACAACGGTTCATGTCATTAATGCTCACCCATTACAATATTTGAGCGAGGTGCAACATTGACCTACAATTTATTCAACTGTTCCTATTATGTAGTTTAATTTAGCATTATATTATTTCATTTACAATATAGCGCTGACTGCGTTATATATTATATAAAATAATATTATTAAAGCCCTGTGAAACACTAAAATAATTATATTGTTTTTTGACTGGCGGGTTTTGAATGTATACGACTCATACGTTATTATTTGCAGTTAGGTAAATACATAAAAATTAAAACCAACAAATGTAGAGATTGTTTGAGTGATTTGCAAAATTCTGTTTAATATTAATTTTGAAAATTAGACTGTAGATAGATAGATATTTATTCACTGAATAAATAAAAATAAATAAATAAAATGATAAATAAAAAATAAATAATAAATGTATCAGGACCAATTTTTAAAATTATTGTCGTTAGCAGACATAATTACATTTGTTATACAATAAGCTTATATAAAAAAGCCGAGGTAAGAATAACAATCAAAAGGAAGTGCATGGAAATATGACCAACAAACTCCTTTAAAAATTTGTAATAGTGATAGGAAGCTATATATTTCCATAACTATACATTATAGAAAACAGGTTTGTACATTAACTCCAAGAAAAATATGTACTTTGATCGCTGTTATTAAGTGTATTAAGAACTCACCAGGCAATAAATCATTATATTTTCATCTGGTTTCTCGATAGCTGAGATCAGCGCGCTGGTGGGCCATGTGGTGGAAAATTTTTATTAAATCTCCGAAGACAAGGAAATACGATCCCTAAAAAAATAGATGGGCGGTGCAAAGGAAGAAGAAGAAGACGAAGAAGGGGGAGTAGGGGGAGTGATCAATCACCGACAGGAATCTAAAAACACGCCGAACTGTAATTACTTGTGCCTTCGCGACTATCGATCTTGAACAGCGAGAAAATTGCAGTTTCGGAAGCCGTGGTTTTAACACGTCGGCAACAGCTGGGGCGAACAATGTATTTTTTTTAATATTTTTAATCTGGAAACATGGATCGCGTCATATGAAGTTGATCGATCTACCCTTCAATGAATAAAATAGGCAGGGTAGGGGTGTTAGGGTTTACGTTAGCATGAACATTTTGGAAACGAAGGTTTATGTATTTCGAATTGCTCCAATAAATCCATTTTGAATCCCCTCTCGCATCTATGCAACAATTTAACATTTTTATAATCTATTTTATGGCCGGTTTCTAAAGAATGTTGGTATAAATTAGATGAATTTCTATTGTTATGCTCGATCAAGCGCTTCTTTAATTTTCTGCCCGTCTGTCCACCGTAAATAGATTTTCAACTAGAACAACCAACCGACCAAACACCACTCTGATCAACGTCTTCCCCTCCCTCATATCTATACTTTGTCAACATTTTTGAAATTTCGTTTTTATTCTCATATGCAGGAATAATTTGTTCTGTGAAATGTGTGGTTTAAATTGTTAAATGTAAAAGCTCTGTAATTTTTTAACTAAGGAACATACTATCATTTGAATATAATGGGTCCAAAGTTTTTTGTATTCTATTTGTTCATGAATTTACTGTTATTTCGGTGAAGCCATGTTCTTTTGCTAATTGATTGATAAATTGAGTTTCTTTAGTTTTTGATTCAAGGGTTGTAGGGTAACTGAGATTTCTTCTAATATAATATTGTAAGGCCGAGGTTAATGTTTCATATCATGGTTGGAGTCAAATGGTATTATGGTTGTCATATTTGTTGGTTTCTTAAAAATCTCAAAGTTTAGTCTATTTTCCTTGATGGCGGTGACGTCAAGAAAGTTAAGTCTATCCTTAAGCTGCGATTCCATGGTAAACTGTAATTTTGGATGAATTCCGTTAATATAAGATCGTAAGATAGTAACGAAAGAACAAATACGTCGTCAACATATCTTACCCATTTTTTAATTTTATTTTGATATGGGTTTTTTTGATTCATTATAAATTCAGTCTCAATGTGATTTAAAAAATATTAGATAAATTTGCTGATAGTGACATACCCATTGAAAGACCGTCATCAAATCCAAAGTACTTCCCATTAAATTTTCAAAAATTCTACCTTACAGTGTGTTCCAAAAGTTTGTTAATTCATTCAATTTTATTTCTGTCTGTTAAATGTTGCTTCAACAATTCTGAAACCAAATTTAATGTAAAAACAATAGGCGTATCGGTATACAAATTAGAAACGTCAAATGATATCATAGTGCATTTATTAGGATCTATATATTTGATTTCATTTATAAAATGTGTTGTATTTTTTATAGAATATTTGGATTCGAAGTTAATTGTTTGGAAAACGTTTAATAATATTTTGTTGATTTGAAACGTGGGGGAATTGCAACATGATGTGCTAGGCCTAATTGGAATGTCTTTTTATGAAGCTTTGGTAAAGCATAAATTTGTGGTACTGTTGGGTTCATAGGTATGAATTAGTTGAATCCCTCAAGGTCTTCTTACCTTGTCCTTTCTAATTTCAATAAAATTGTTGTCTATCAAAAAATTTTCCGTTTTATCTATATATGATTGCTTTTTCATTATTACGGCACCTGCGTTCTTATCTGCTGAAACATAGAATGCCTGTCCTCAAGTTTGGATTTAATAGATTTTATTGTTTGCAACGTATCAATAAATAAATGAATAATTATACAAGGGTTAAGAGGAAAAAACAGTGTTTTATTACAATAATACATAACCTTGTGCCATGGAACACAAAATGCGATATTTGGTTGAAGCAATTAAAGTGGACCTATTATTGACAAGAACTTTTCGGAGGGTGCAGTACAGCAAATAGATATTTAGTTAAAGAATGGTTGAAATCTGACTCTAAATCTATTTCCCTTATTTGTTCAATTATCATAACCTAACATGACTATAACACACAATACTCATAAAAACTGCGGAATTAATTCAGTTTTCAATTTTGTATGCATACAGTGGCGCCCTCATGTCAACAGAATGAAATCGTATCTCACGTTAAGTCCCAAACACTGTAGTGCAACCGCATAGAGAAACGAGCGAAGAAAGCATCTCGAAATAAATTTAAATACTACCGCCCCCGCTTTTAACCACCCCCCAAACCCCTGCGGCATCTAAAACTCCAAACATGCATTAGCCGGCTGTTCATTCGAGTAAATAATCACCGAGAACGAAGAGGGAGGCGAGACGGAGACAGAAAGCCATAAACAGAAGGAGAAGTCCCAAAGGAATAAAGTAAAGGATTATGCAAATGAAAAAAGGTGACGACAGGCTAGCTGGCTGGGGTTGGTGGTGGGTGTTGGTGGCTCCATCTGTCGTCCATTGTGTGCAGTCGCAACCTCAAAGAGACGAGGCAAATCCATCTTGCGAAGAGTCTTGGATGGTAGAGCTGGGTAAACAAAACAAAACGACGGCGATGGGGGTTATATGAAAATCCCGACGTTGAATTAGATTCGCGGGATTTCGAGAGGGGTGATTTCGTGCGCTGGACGGATTTAAATTTTCAATTCAATCGGTTATCAATTGGGGCTTAGGCGCCCCTTTTGATATGGTGATCACCTGGATGGATTTGCCGGAATAATGGTGTGGTTTTCGGTGTCGTAATTGTGGTTTATATTTTATATACAATTCAGGTTAGAAAAAATTTGTTCTGATTAAATTCTAGAAATACAGCCATCTTCTATTGTCTACATGCTCTAACAAACGCTTTATCGACTGCGACATTAATTGTTTATCCTTAAAGAAAATTAAGGAAGGTATTATCGGTTTAAACTTTAAATGTAGAGATAGTAGGTTTAGTTGAATTTTATTCGAAAATTATACACTGCTCAAAAAAAAATACAAAAACAATGTTACAGCTGATCCCACACGTGTTCAATAGGATTCAGGTCAGGACATAACGCCGGCCATTCCATGACCTGACGTCCACGTTCTTGTAAAAAGTTTCTGGTGATGCCGGCGGTATGTGGCTTTGCATTGTCCTGCATTAGGATGAAATTTTGACCGACGCCATATGAAGCAGGCACCACATGGTGCCTCCTCCAAGATAATTCCAGCCCAAACCATCACAGATCCACGACCAAATCTATCCACTTCCTGTATAGTAGCGGCTGCGTAGCGTTCACCAGGACGTCTATATACACGTACTCGACCGTCCAGTGACGAAGTTGCCAATCTCTGTGACTCAGAGCAAACCTCATTCGCACTGCTTTGTGACGGAGAGGTCTGCTTGGTTTCAAACTCGAATTCTTTTAATCTATTTCTAACAGTTTGATCAGAAATTTCTATTCCATGTGGTCGTCTCATGTCGTTTAGGAGTTCTCGTGCTGTGAGTCAGCGTACTGCTGACGTAGAGAGGAAAGGACAAGAAATCGGTCTTGATTTTGAGTAGTTTTTCGATTTCGACCTTGTCCAGTTCTAACATATTGGCCAGTCTCCCGAACCGTATTCCATAAATGCTTAATAACAGAAGGGAAAACTCGAAAGTCCCTGCTAACATGTCGAATAGAGTGGCCATGCGGAATAAGGCCGCAGGGCGAGCAACTTGCACTTTACTAAGATGCCTAATTTTACGACGAAAATTTAAAACTGAATTCATTTGCCATCTTTAATAGGCGAACTTTTTTTCCATTTTTTCCATTTTTTTCATTTTGTTTCGCGTTATTAATTTCCATTGTATAGGTGTAACTTACAAGTAACTAAGAGTTGTAACATTTTAGGCAAATTCGATTTGCCTAAAACTATTATTTAAAAAGTTACAGGTTTCGAAAAAAGTGTTCTAATTTTTTTTGAGCAGTGTACATATTTTATTTTGCTCAAAAGCCATACAAAATTTAGATTCAAAATTCAGCTTTAGATTCAGGTTCCATTTTTTTATAATACATTCAAAAATAAATAAAATCCCAATTTCAATAAATCTGAAAAAAAACTAAATTATAGGTATGACTGTATTTTTTTATTTTTATTTCGCCCTTTAAAAATCTATGGGCGCAAAAGTCATTAAAATTAAAAATGAATTAAAAATTTAGTTGTTTGTTGGTAGGCAAAACTAAATAAAAGATATGTTACATTTCTTATTTTTACGAAATCGGTAGCTTTCTAAAAAATAAAGCCGCCATCAACCATTATGCTTATATTTTACAGGAATTAATATTGATTTTGATGTTTAATATCTTTTAAATCTAAATAACAATTTATAATGTAAGAACACATTTCCTAGTACTCTTATTTAGTATAAAAACGCATCCAGTATGATCTTGAATAAAAGTTTTCCCTATAATAAAAATTCCAAATTTATCAAAAATGTATTCCCGGAAAATGACCGAATTAAGAATTAATAAAACGAGTGGAGAGGAAACCAATAACCCAAAAAAAAACGGGGGAAATTCATTATATTCCTATTAAATTCCCAACGGGCCATAAGGATTATATTGATAATATTTACCCTCTGCCCAGTTTAGGGGATGATTTAATTATTATGTCGGCCATAAATGCGCACCCACGCATTCGAACACACATACGCACATAGGGAATGTAGGGTGAATAAATACCACCCCGTGTGGCAAGTTCAAATTAAAATTCGCGTGAAATTTTGGGTTATTTGCTTATTCGATGGGTACGAAGCTTTTTCGAGCTTTAGGGTCAAAACTCGATTATCTACTGTCAGTTTTATGATTAAAATTTTATTTTAACCTCTAACCAATTGAGCTATCTAGCCCAGTAGATATTGATACGTAAGGCCGTCCCTTGACGACAGTATGAAAATCAAACAAAAACAAGCCCGGCAATTTTTGTTTGTTTTTCTTGCTCGTTAATAAAGAAGTGGGAAGCCTTAATTTATCTTGATAGAATTTTATTTTTTGCAAAAGGTACCCCTTACGATAATGCCTCACCGTAAATAAAAAACTTACAGTACAAGTAGTTCAAGTACACAAGTTCCTTAACTGCTACACTGTCGTAATAACTCATTGAACATTGTGTTAAATTAAGACTAGATTCAATTTACTTAGATTGATCATCCCATTCACGTCAGTTTAACATCACAATCAACCAAGAGCGTAGATCGTAAAGTCGCCATTTCGTGAGTTCGCTTCACTTAAGATAAAGCCTTTTCACCCCTCGGTTTGCATGTTACTTTGTTTCTTACCCGTTCCACTGTTTATGCTTGGGACTTTTTCTGCGACAATGTTGTTTCGCTAATGCCCAATTTTAGCGTACCGATCCACTTATTGCGGCTCACTGCGCAGCACTCATTGTTCCTTTCCTTTTCGATGTTTTGCAGGGAAAGGGAAAACCTTTCTGGATGCTTTCATTGGGGGCAAGCAATTGGAACTAATCCGAGCAACCGACCGTTCATCTCTTAGAATTCCACTCGCCTCCGTTCAGTCTTGTTGCTTCTATCTATGTCTATACTCGTGTACAGTGGCGGCTCGCGTATAGGCACTGTGGAACTGCAGCATCCCCTATTATTTGCACTTAATATTATGGATAACATATAATATAATGAGCCCTTTTTCGTTTAATTCTTTCTTTATACTTGTACAATATATAATCCTTAATCCTTAATGTCAGTAGCCATCCCCCAGTTTAAGAAAAAGATGCAAAAGTCGTTGTATGGAACTGTGATCTTCACAGTTCCAATCGACGAGGTGCTTGACTGTTCTGCGCATGCGCACATAGGATGTTGCACGCGAGGCATCGGCCGGGCCTGCTATGGACAGTGGACACTGGATAGAGAGAGCACTGTCGCTCCCGCAGTGCCGGCCGTGCCGACCCTGTCGTGCTGGTGGAAGGTAGTTTTACAAACTGCAGATGGCATATCAAAACGTATTTTCGAACAATTGCAGTGCTTTCAATGGAGAAAAAATCCTCAGTTTTCATCCGGCGACCAAAGAGAATATTATTATTGATCTTTTCGCGCAAATTAAAACAAGAAGAATGGATTTAATTTTTACACACGCTTATCTTAACTTCACTTGTTTGTTTGTTACATTTAAATCTTGTAATCGATATTGTACATACTTCCATGTCCAATCGAGTTGAAATTTTGCATGTGGACAGAGTTCCAGTGCATAACAGAAATCTGTGTATAAACACAGATTTCCAATGCATAAAGGAAAAAAAAACTTTATACATTTTTGGACAATTTAAATTTTTGCCACAATTTGCATAATTATGTAAAAAATTGAACTTTTAATATTTATTATGTAGAACTATCCATATTGCAAGTTAATCGTCTATTATTTAATAGTACTTTTTTCATAAATTTATTACTACGCTTATCTTAAGTTGTTATGTTCAAATCTTGTAAACGATTTTTTACCTATTTACCATTGTCCAATAGAGCTGAATTTTTGCAAAATATGAAATTTTTTTAATTTTTGTGCATTTTTTATAGTGTAGTTTTTACAATATGTATTTTTTACATAAATTTATTAATGAATGTAACTGTAACAATTTGGGTTAAAGCAAAGAAGAAATTCGTTTTCTTATCTTAAATTGTTTTACGATCAAGTTTCTGAATAAATTTTCTTTTTATACATGTTTTTTTTTCTTTTACACAATATTTTTCAAAACAAAGACAAAACAATTCTGAAGCAGCACCCCCACTATCTTTAGCTACGAGCCGCCACTGCGGCTCGCTCACTGCGGTATAACAGTATGTCGTGTAAAGATCTGACCATAAAATGTTAAGAAGAATAAGTTTTTTTTTATTTACCGTTAAGTATAATTATCAGGGATGTTAAATTACGGTAATTATTTTTTTTCGTAAATTACCGTTGAAATTAAAATTATTAATCTCAGATATTAAATTACCACGTAATTAAAAATTCAAAATGGTAAATTACGCTCGTTTAAATTACCGGGTAATTAAAAATTCAAAATGTCAAATTACTCTGATTTAAATTACCGGGTAATTAAAAGTTCAAAATGTTAAATTAAACAGATCACTGTAAGTTATGATTACTACTAATGTTAATAAAAATGTTTGGTAATACCTTAAATAATTATTTTGTGGATAACTAGCTATCTCTGATCTTTTGACTGATTTGACTACAAAGACTGCATAGAAATACTATTTATACCACTACTACAAAAACTGGAAAATCAAACAGAATAATAATAGTAGAGAATAAACAATTTAATTCTGTCCACATTCACAAAATAACTCTCCGGTTCACAGAGGGTTTTTTGTTATTTGTCATTTTTCTAACACTGGCATATTTATTAAAAAGTAAATTCTGATAATAAATGGCTTCTGATTTCAGAGCTGCATTATCGGATTTGTTGGATTGGTCGCCATTGGCGAAGGGGCTTTCCACTTCTCTATTCATTAAATACAAAATATTAGTCTGTATTTTCTCAAGTAATGTCGGATGATTTGGAATAGTAAAAATATAACGTTTGCGGGCAATGGGCCTGTCATAGGATGTGTTAACTTTACCCATAGACCCATTTCCATTGGCTAAATGACACCTTGAATAACATTGTCACGCACGAGCCCGACCATGCACCACGCGGATTGTTAGGTACTTCCCAGGCAAACGCAAAGAACAGTGCACTTGTCGACTGCTTAGGAGGGGTGGGGCGCATTAATGCGTCTACTGATGGAAGGTCTTTGAAATTATGTTATAAATTCCAGTAAATTACCAACGGTAATTAAAATTGTCGGTAAATTACCAACGGTAATTTAAATTCACGGTAAATTACCATCAGTAATTTACGCCGTAAATTACGGTAATTAAAAATCGATAAATTACCATTAATTACGGTAATTAATTCGGTAATTTACGCGATAAATTACGCTTTTACATCCCTGATAATTATGTACATTTAGTCATCATATTTGCATGTGTGGAGCTTCAAATATCACAGAAGCGAATGCGACTGTTACTCACATTTTTTATCGCAATATTAGTTCCAGCTCTGTCGATTTTAATGATGTGGCATAAGTTCGTCGACATACATAAAGATGCTCTTTTTTTGTTATATGACGGCATAGAGGCTCAGAAAAATAATTGGCATAACATAAGCATATGTAACAGTTTTGATTTCTGGAATATAGGTACCGAAAGTAGTGATATCTGCATTGGGGTGGAATTTCAAACCTAGGTCGTGTGTGGTATGTTGAGATAAAGATCTTAATAGGAAACAAAATTTTTTTAAAACAATATTGATATAAAATTAATGAAAATTCAAGATTCGATTTGTTTTTATTTTGATTTTTTGAATCAGCAATATTACGGGAAATAAGTATCATGCAAATCCAGCAGTGTTTACATTTTTGGTCGCCATTTTTGTTGGAATTAGAATCTGAGCTTATCAAATATCACAGTAAGTAATCATTTTTGTACACGCTGCTTACCATATTAAATTCCCCTTATAATTTTAAAAACTCTTACAGCAGATCCACAATTAGATACCCAAAAACACCGGTATATATAGGGTTTATTCCCCGCGTCATTCTGACTAAAATGTTTTATATGGACTGATTTGTTATTGTTTTATTCCTTAAAAAATTACAGCCGCTTGAAATATACAAAACAAAACCAAGAAAAATAAAAAATAAAATACTTTTTAAACTATGCGAAACCGAAAAATAACACGACCAATACCCATTGTAACAATAAAAAAATCTGATGTTGCCAGGCAGGTGACTTTATCATACTATATATAAAATTAATAGTTTACCTGCATGAGATTCTATTTGGTCGAGATCGGTCGTGTCTGCATTAAAATAAAACTAGTTAGCCAGGATTTAACAGGTATTTTCATTCTAATGACAGTAGGTATTGTCAAAACGTCAGCATTTGACACTACCTACTGTCATTAGAATGAAAATATCTTGGAAATCCTGGCTAACTAGTTTTTTATTAATGCAGACACGACCAAATAGCTTTTGCTCATGCAGAGTTAAACTGCAGTTAAATGCAGTTAATTTTACCAAAAAATGTCATAGAAATAAATTGTATGAAATTTCCTCTACTTTAATTTATTATTTTACTATTTTAACGAAATTAAAATGGCGGCCCATTTGCAAAATCATTTAAAAATGCTTAGAGTAAACCACCAGTTCCTTTGGACTCTTTTGAACAAAAATCTTTTCAGCTCTAGTTTGGCCATGAAACTTCTAAATATGAAGTTTCGTCCCGATACTCTCAATTTTTCTTTTGATTCGGTTACAATACTTTATCATACTATGTATGATAAAGTAAAAGTAACTAAATGTTAAAAAATAATAGAAATAATTTTTTAAGAAAATGTCATTCCGAGTAAACAGTTTCATACGGACTTATTTGCTTTCTCAATTCCTTAATAAGTTGGAGCTGATATTCTGATGACAGTCATAAGTTCAATATGGTAATTCTAGTATGATGATTTGCAAATATCTGCCGTCTGTGACGGATCACAAATGTCTGTGCAACTAAATCTGAAAACAATTATCCAATCGGAGACTCCTGTTATTGGATGCTACTGTCCTACAGTTTCGATTATTTTTTTCTCATTCTTATAGTATTCAATGTAATTATATGATTAAACGAACTTACCTTAGTGAAGTTCTATCATAATTATATATCCTCTTCCATCCGGAATATGATTAATAATCTGTAGTCTCTTTATTTCCACATAAGCCACGTGTCTTCAAAGCCATGGTATCAAAAAGAAAGTGTCCAGTATGACAGGTATGGGCAAGCTGGCCCTGGTATATATCTGACATTCTCTTGAAAGCACAGTCTCTAAATTGCTCAGGGTTGGGGAAAGTCTAAACAAAGGAAGGGTGGGTTAAATCATATTCCGGATGGAAGAGGATATATAATTATGATAGAACTTCACTAAGGTAAGTTCGTTTAATCATATAATTATATTTCCTTTCCATCCGTTCATATGATTAATAATCTGTAGATGTTTAAAGCACAGTGCAATTTAGAGCCAAATCAGCATTATCGTCTGTTTATTAATAAGAAGCAGAACAAAATGCACTAGCAAGAACATGTTAACAATTCTCAATGAACCATACAGTACAAATACCTCAATATACCCTTGTATGTGGCTTTTCGAAGCATCTAAATAATAAGAAGGTATATATCATGATGGAGACCCTTGTAAATAATCGCTAAATGAACTTCCCCGAAAAATATTAACATTATTGATGAACTGAAAATGTTTAACGACATATTGTCAAAGTATTTTTATAGATAAAGAATCGTAAATACAGCCAACGAATAACACACTAGATGTACATGTATAAATAAAGTCTGGAATTAATTTCATATTGTTATGAATTAAAATAGACGTTTAATAATTTGCATTGGGAAAATCTTTGAGCTCGATGACCAGCGGACAAACGCAAAAGTTTAATAAATGTTCTTCCCAAAATTTCATGTTTAATATGTTTTTTCCAAAACAAGATAGGCAAATTGGTCCTTGCTGCCTCGAAAAGTAATATAATTGAATACAATTGCTGAGTACTATGTATAAAATATAAGCTTAGTTGGACCAGACCTGAAAATACCGTTAGTTTCAGATAAGATGACGGTCTAAAGGAATCCACAATAAATATGTATACACAAATTAGAAAATAACAAAGAAAGATATAAATGTTTCTGCTTTCTAGGTATACATTATGTCCAATGAATTCATTAGAGTTTTAATGGCTCAGCATCTAATTAACATTTGATTGACATTAAAGGAAAACTAGACTGTTTTGACTTCAGTGAGGCGAACTGTCACTCAAAGAACTAAACTAGCAGCGGTTGAGCGGTTTATTAATGTCCAGAAAAAATCACCAAATTATTGGTAACGGTTCACAGGAACACATGTTAACGCCAACGTAGGGGTCCGCGGACCCTCAGAAGCGGAGCAAACTTATGAGACTGCCCGCGAGCGGGAGAAGTACATCGGCAGCTGGTTGCCGACCGCTGATATAAGCGGTCCATTTAGCTACTCCAAGCTCACGCCATTGGTCGATCCAAGACAACAAAAAAGATAACTGCCGCGCCAGCGTAACTTTGGGGATAGATCCTGGACCCAATATGTAGGTATGTTATTGTTATATACCAAATGTAAAAAGAAGATAAAAATATCTTTTAAGGCATATATTAAACAGACAGCTGCCTATACCGGAGTGTCAGAAATCTTTGATTTAGGGTCGATCTTACAAGTGTACGTATAAGTAGTGGAATAGTTATTCCGAGTATAAATAGTGCTATTCCGCCTCCCATTGGCTAAAATATTTGTGTTGTCCTAGTAATAACAACTTATACCGGTATTTATACCAATATTTAGTTATACCATGGTATAACGTGCTTTGTAAGATCGGCCCTTAGGCGCTAATGAATTTAAATCTTGTGTAACTACCCAAACAGGTCAAAATACCTGATAAATGCAGTACGGATCTTTTTTAGAAAAGAGGGGTAAAATCCTATTGGACCCAATACGAATTAGGGCATGTATTGTATCCATGTATCGCATGGAACTCAGTGTTTGATAAAAAATACCTTTTCGTAGGGAAAAGTTGTAAAAACCCATTTATTGGCAGACTCCAAAGGGTGTTAATAGTCATGGTATTAATAGTCATATAAAACATATGCCACACTCGCATACGAAGTTGAGAGGACGTTTTAATTTGTGAATTTTAGAATTTTAGAATTTCCAGCAGAACGAGCAACATCTATTAGTTCCAGACCTAATCCCTAGCCGTTTTAATGCTTGGTTGACATCTATCCTGTCAACAGGGAAATGTTTATTTTACACTAGGACAACTGCGGTTGTAACGGCCAGTAAGGCATAACTGAAATTTGTTCTAGGATTACTTCTAGAAAGGTATTCTGGAGCTGCAAATAAAAATGAAAAAATAATGATTTTTTCCAAAAAACGGCGACTTCAGCACTATGAAATCCAGGATCTGTAACCAGGAACATAGAAGCGTGCCCCGATTAAATACTTTTCTGTGCAAATAAAAGTATATAAAGCGTACCCAAGCATTGAGTAATTCTCTTAGCGGCGAAATGAATAAGGTGAATTCAGTTATCCGATATCAGTCTATTTTTAATGATCTTGAAGCATAATCCGCTTTATCTTATTTTTAGAAAATAATATGCAAAATCAGATTTTACGTCCTAAACATCCTTGGGATGCTTTGTTTAATCTGGGCAATGCTCAGAAACAATTTCATTGATACAAGGTATTGCGATAGGGATATCTAAAAGTTTTCATTTGAAAAATTGTCAGTCTTTATACAGAGTGAACCACTTTATATAGTCATCTAAGGTCACCACTTAAGGTAAGAATATTGAAGCTAAGAAATGTTGCTTAAAAGACAAGACACTTTCTATAAAATAGTCTTGTATAAACTCAAATATATTCAAATTATAAGGCAACATTAAAAATTTTGCCAATATGTTTTATTTTGAAATATTCTCTCTGAATTAACGAATTCAAACATTTTAAAGTTAGATCTTAATAATTACTAGAGTGGCCTGGCTATAATTCACAAACAGAATTTTGCAATTTTTGAAGTTGATGAGAAATCCCAATATGTACAAAACTTGTTTTTACTATTAGAGCCACCCGATTCTTCTTTCTTAAGAAAATTTGGAGGCAGAAACTGATCTGAAGAATTGGGCCACCTTGATACAACACATCTTAGTCGCCCCGGAATATCGACCTAATATGGTCACCCAGATTCTTTGCCCAATGTAAGCACTTCAATATGGTCTAAAGACTGGCTGAATGGTTTCTGGTTCTGACGGTTGGGATATTGTATACTGGTACCATATATAAAGATGTCTGCCTTGAAAGGGTACTTTAGACCAGTCATCAGGGTCCCAGGACAATGCGCCAGAATTCACAAGATGAAATAGTTGACCTCTGGTCTCTGCAAATTGTGAATATTTCGATATTCACAATTAGAAAGCTTCAACAATCAATAACTAATTGATTGGGGTGTTGTTGATGACCTAATTGGAGGTTTGTCTAACCTTACGGTAGGTCGCCATAATTATTGAGAAAGAGTAATAAACTGAGGAACTTCGGTTTGATCCACTAACTTTTAAACTTTGCAAAATACACCATAATATTTTAATGCACCTACTCCTCCCCCAATAACTGAAGACTATTATTCTTTGAGTATTCAAATGTGTTGAATCTCGAAGCTCTGCTGAATCCGTAAGAAGTGATCTAATTTCTGGACCCAGTCTGGGGAAATTTTATAGTGCTTATACAACCTTGAATTGTGTAATGCGTTACCGAAATTGCAGCTTGGCCAACATCGGAAGGTGGCGCCGACATCTGGGTATCAGCAAAAGGTACACTGGTTGGGACTATTGCCAGATAGATGTATCCGGCGGTACTCAAGTTTACTGGGTGCTCTCGGAGTACACCAAGAGTAGCTTTGTGTCACTTGTGATCATCTTGAAGTGGTGAATGATAGAAACACGGACTTCTGGTATTCACCGTCTTGCCCAACAGGGATCAGATGTCAGAATGCAGCTTGATGCGCATAACAATATGGCCCTCTCCTACATGGGTGTAACTGAAGCCTGGCCAACGTCGGGAGGAGGCACTGACATCTCTGTGTCAGCAAAAGGGGGGCCCTGGTTGTGACTACTGCCAGCCAGATGTATCTGTCGGTACTCTAGAAGAGTACGGAGTGGTGTTCACCAAGAGTAGCAGCCGTTTCCTGTCACTTGCATAAGAACACCGCCTTCTTCTAGATGGGCTGAACGCTTGACAATTTTGACAAAAAATTACTGTTAATGACAGTGACAGTGACAGTCCAGGGGCCATGCTGTTCGATCTTCTCTGTATGGAAAGCGATGGCAAGCCAAAAATGTTAGCCAACTGGTAACATTAGGGCAATCAAATAGATCTATCAATAACTCTATAGCCAACTGGTATAGGTTAAGCTTTTGAAGAAGCAGAACGGCAAGCGATGGTAACCAAACGTTAGGGCAATCGCAAGCAGACATTGAAGATCTCGCTGTTGGAGTTGTTCCAGTTGATGTGGGTCTTGTCTGGACTTGATTCTTGACGTCTTTATGTATGTTCGTCTTGTTGCGGGTCCGCTCTCCGGTATGTGAACATAATTTTAATGTTCCATCTTCCAAAACATCCTAGCATGACAATCAGCAGGCCTAATTGGTCCCAGGATGCTCCCATGGCTGAAATTTTAAGCTCTGGAAGAGAGCTGATAAAAATCGGACTTGACTTATCACGTGAAAAAAAAAGAATGTCAGATATATACCAGGGCCAGCTTGCCCATACCTGTCATACTGGACACTTTCTTTTTGATACCATGGCTTTGAAGACACGTGGCTTATGTGGAAATAAAGAGACTACAGATTATTAATCATATGAACGGATGGAAAGGAAATATAATCATTTTTATTTGAGAATCAAATACATTCCCGTGACTAATTACAATGCTTTTATTCTGAATGATCACTTAAATCAACTAACAACTAAACGGTGATCATTGGAAAAACAATATAAATAGCCATCCTTCAACAAGATGGCGTTTCCTGGCCTTGAATTATCCAGAACTTTTTACCCTGTCAACAGTAAGCTTAAACAAACATCGCTAAGGCTTAAACTTTCCGAATTATTGACTAAAAATATACATTTGTAGGCTTGGCTAATACCCAGTGATCATAAGTACCTCCACCGGTGGAGTATGCAACCTAATTAACACAGCTGGCAACACACTTTTTAAATGTAAGTTTAGAAGTGACTGTTTGGGGTATTGTAAGCTAACCAACCAAACAACTAGTTGTTAATTAGGTTCGCTACTCTACTGGCCAAGTGTTTTATTAACACAGTATACATAATTTCCTATACTTAACTTACAAATTACCGACTGCGCCAATTATAATTCCAAGAAGGCCTTACTTAGTAATCCAAGACTACCAACCGAGTTACCCTACCGCTGATTGCACACGTACGTAACTCCTAACACACCAGACGTCTATCAAATTTCAAACGGCTCGTCACGTTTCCGTGTCCCCCCTTCCCAAGTGCGTTTCAGTCTCCACCCCCGAAGCTAGAGTTTCAGTTTAATTAAACACCCCCTCGAACGGAGACCTGAGACGACTACGTACATACCCGACAGCGTGTCTCTTCTTCCTTCAGAAGGTATCTTCTAAGCAGACCTTCTAAGAGATACGATAATCGAAAGCTTGATGGAAATCTGTATCCGAAGTTAGCGGTGGATGTGGTCGTATCTCTTACGTATGCAGACGATGTGTAAATATCTCAGACGGCACTGGGAATACGTAATGAGTGATTATGCAAATAGTGGATGCGGCGGACCGGTTTGCGGCGGTGTTAATAGGGTTGCCTAACTATCAGGACGAACGGCAGTTAGGTGTGGGGAGACTGCACGGAGACAAGTGATTAAATTTGAACGATATGGAAAAAGGATTGAATACAAATGATTTATTTAAAAGCACGAAAAAAGTGGGATAATATGTTCTGCTTTTGTAATGGACATCTAGCTGGGGTAAACTACATCTTAGTAAAAAAAAAGAAGAGGTTTTAGGTCACAAAACCACCCTTAAAGATAGATTTCGGAGATCCAAGAAGATAGCAGGAACTATTATCGTTTGCAAAAGTATTAAGCTCTGTGTTTGAAGGCTGAAACGGTCTTCTATAGATTGGTGTCTTTATTTTCTTGATTTCTTATGTAATAAAGTCTGTAAGCGAGCTTTTTATGGACGCGGATATCTCAGAAACGAACGATAGCAGGACAACGCAGTTAGCACTAAACAATCCTTATTTATTGTTATACAGATCCATTGAAGTGTAATAAGTAATAACATAAAAGTTATTTGGGAATTTTAAATAGGGAAAATAATGTGATCGATCCGGTGCGCAGGATGGTTCCCCTCGGGGAAAGGGGATACAGCGCGCGAAACGATGCCACGCTTCGCGCGACGATTTCAAACGATCAACACTCAGGACCGTATTCAATATTTTTTTCATTTTCTCGTTCGGTTTTATTTTCGAAAATAGCACAAGAGATTTTTTCTTTTATTTCTCGGAATTGTATACATATTCTATTTTGTGATTTGTTTTTATTACACAACATTATTTCTGTCAAAAAACAGTAGTTGATGTTTCAATTGCGACAGGTATTTGTTCTAAACTTTAAACGAATTGTGCAGTTCCAGAAGAACTACCAACATTGGACCAATATTGCGGCAACTTCTTTATCATTATCTGTACTGTTGTCGTTCTAGTCTAATAAGTCGTCATCATTATTGTAGTATAATGATATAAATAAGTATGATTTCTGTCAATGTAACAAAGCTTTATTT
The DNA here is from genome assembly GCA_963966075.1 of Aphodius sticticus. Taxonomy (NCBI): domain Eukaryota; kingdom Metazoa; phylum Arthropoda; class Insecta; order Coleoptera; family Scarabaeidae; genus Aphodius; species Aphodius sticticus. The sequence goes on from OZ014513.1 coordinate 15,083,939, forward strand.
AACTTTTCAAAATGTATGATGATTATGTAACAATTGTATAATTCTTCGTATGTTCGTATGTATGCGTATGTCTACTTCTGTTATGTTCTACTTCTGTACTTCCCGGCTTCTTAAACTTGTCTTGACCATTTCCTTTTCTGACTTGCTGACTTTTTGTACTTGACATATACAGGGTCATTATAAATGACTGTAGTCAGAGTAGGCCGGGGATCTAATGTTAAAATTGTAGGTTGCCGCTATACTGAAATAGTGTTCCATATGCAAGAGTTAAATTGGTTGCATAAGTTGGAGTTATTTTACTGAGCACACATTCAAAACACAATAGTCAAACTGTTTTCCTAACACCCCAATATTTATTGTTTTTTAAAATAAATAAAACAACTAACTAAAAAAATAAAACTTTAATTAAAGAATAAACGACGGAAATTAAAGTATAAAAAACTAAAATTAAAGAATTAAATAACTAAAACACAAAAATAAAACAAAGACACTATTACACAGAGTTTTAAATAATAATCGTTATTTTGTTCACACAAGATGTTGGAACTGTTCTCCATTTTGTTGCAAACATAACCTAACTCTTCTCTTTTTACTTTCAAATATGTTTGTAACATAATTTCATCAATATGTGCGCAACAATTTGTTATTTGGTACATCAGTTCTTCTGCGTTTGCTAATCGTTGTTTGTAGACGTTATCCTTCAAATAACCAAATAATGAAAAATCCAACGGCATCGGGTCACAGGAACGAGCGGGCCATTCTACATTAGCATTTCGGCTGATTATAAAATTCACCATAAAATCACCATAAAATTCTTGTAAAAATCGAATATGTTCGATTGTGGTATGGGCTGTAGCCCCATCATGCTGGAAATTCTGTATGGTACGCCAGATTGTGCAGACAATCTTGATACAGATTTTTTGGGACTCTGTGCCATTCGTGCTCGCAGGTCATCCACTACTTCACCAATTCACTTCAGGTCTTCCTGATGATTTACCCTTGGCAACGCTTCCAGTTTCATCAAACCCTTTTACAATCCTTCGGATATGAGTCAGTAAAGATTCTTCCTCGATATCTATACCAGGATACATAGCCAGATAATCATTTTTGCATGCTTGCAAAGAATAAATCCACTGGCCATCTTCATTGAATATCCCGTTTCTGTAGTAACACTTAACAATAAGTGTTTTGCTCAACAGAATACACCATACTTAACCTAAAAAAATATTTTTGTGCAAAATAATGTCACCAAAACTTTCCGCGATTACCTACAATTAATTTTTGATTATTTTTAATTTACGTAGATTACGTAATTAACTTTCAGATAACGACGAAAACAACAACAGCCACAAAATACAAATATTCTAAGCAAACTCGGTAAACAGGAGTCCGCCATTTGCAGTTAGTTTGCCACTGTTTGGATAGAGCGGCAAAAATATTATAACATGTACATGGCCAACGTTGACTACAATCTTTTATAATGACCCGGTATATTTTTATGTATCAAAATCCCGCCTACTTAATCGCACATTACCACAATCATCATCGTCATCTTCATGCAAGTTGATTATAATTGTTTCTACAATTGGGTCAAAAATATGATCAATATCAATGTATTGGTTTTGATTTTCAAAACCAAAAATTGTATTGCAAAATTGCAACAAAATTGCAATTTTGCCATATCTCTTTTGAGACAGTGCTTTGTTACATATATTTAACATATTTTTAATTTCAAATGCATTGTAGCTTTTTGCAATTTTATTTTGTACCTATGCCCAGATTAATTCAATTGCAATGGGCTACAGGTAACCACAATAATTTTACTTCATTGCTTCCGATTTATATAATTCCGATAATATCTAATAGAAGTACCTTCTCTTGATGGTGATTTTTGACAAATACAATAGCTGTGCTTTAGATATTTGAGAAAGGAATTTCTGACATTGATAATTAATTGTTTTACTTCCTTGGAATAATACTTCAGCATTCTTGCCCAATACTTGCAAAACAGGCGTTAAAAACAAACAAAAATATGCTTACAGCTCTTCGTTGTATACTTGCAACCTATTCTTTCATTAAACAAAGAGTCCACCATTTCTAACCTTCAATTCCAATGCTGGTTACATCAATAAACATGTACGATGTTTGTTTTAATTCTAAGTACTTGCGTGCCGTACTTGCATGCTGTACCAAATTATATCGAATATTTATGTCGCTTTATAAAATTAATGAACATCTGAAACGTGTTGCTATTTCAATAGTCTCATTAAACAAAATTTTGCGATTGTTTTCGTACCTGTCTCGTTATCGTGCTAATACTCGTTACCGAGATATCCCGCTTCCATGAAAATCTTGTTTATACCCTTTATTGCAAAGAAAATTAGTAAAATACAAAAGCCAATCTGTAGACAAGATTTTGACTTACACTCTGTGTAAATTTGAATTTTTTTGGGCAAGCGGTTTAGCAGAAAAAAATTTGGAAAGACGAGCGTTTATTAAAAAGTGCTAAAATCGGGTACATTTTTACACTTCTCTCGCGCTTCTCTCCAAACCTAGGGGCAGAAAATTTTGATAGTCAATCATGTTATGCAGAAATGATTCAGGAGTATAACACACTTTATTTCAATTTTTTTTGCTCAGTCGTTGGAGAGCTACAAACCTCCAAACCCAGGGCTCAATACTTTTGCAACCGATAGTAATGGTACTTACCAGGGTTGCCACCTGTCCTCGTTTCAGGAGGATTGTCCTCGTACGAATAATTTGCCCTCGTGTCCTCGGCGTGATACCATTTGTCCTCGTGCATACAGATTTCTACCAAAAAAAAACTCTACCAAAAAAAAAACAAAAAAAAACAAAAAAAACAAGTCGTTTTGCTTTCCTAATTTAATTAATCACTGCGTAGAACAGAAACTTACACTAGCACGTAATCCTAACTAACGGAATGCGCTTTTTGCCCTAAAACCTAAATTAAGCTCACCTCGCCTAGTGCTCGAGATTTTGTAGCAATTTCCGGTATCCGGACTGCCAACCAGGCCGACTTGATTGATCGCGGACCGGTAATACGCGATAAAGTAGCGTAACACCTTCCCCGCAGGTGAAATTGACAAATTGGGACAGGATTTGCGCCACACTAGCGACGCCTATCGTTCGATAATGCAAATCGTTTGGCCAGAGATCTGCCTCGCTAAAATTACATAGAGTCGATTAAGTTTTATGAGTATAGAGGCCCGCAATCTGGACTTCTACTGGTGAAAATTACACCACAACAAATTCCATGAATATTAAGTGGAAGGGGGAGCGAGGGGGGGGGGGGGGGGTTACGGCGGACGCCCCTGAAACTAGTTCGCAGGCTTCTCGTATTAATTGCGTATTTTTAATGACCTGCCCGCTGGAATAGTTTTACGTGGATTTGCATGAAATTTGAATAAAAATTGGACTATGAATTTTATTCTGGATGCTGTAGGGAACACCATAATATAACAGGGGTTTGAAGGTATTATACGAAAAATGGTAGAGGTCAAACGTTTCTCACTTTTGCAGTGATGTAGATTCCTTTTCATATGTCCAAAACAAAAAGGTTTTACAACCCAAAATTAACTCGCAAATGTAAACGAATCTCCATGAAAAATATGAAAAACAATATTCCATCTTACATAATATTCATTTCTCATGTTCTACTATTGCTGGAAACTTTTGGAAATATAATTTACTCGATCTGAGCTCTTCAGCTACAATATTCTCAAGTTAACTGTCACGTCCGATCACCGGAAGTCGGTATCAACTTTGCTATTTTAAATGGAAAGATGTAATTTTTATTTTATTTTTGGTTTCTACGTTATCAAAACATCATGTTTGATATGTTTCCCTATACCTAAATATCACCATCTTTGAGTTTTTTTACTAATTTTTGGTGATTTTCGCGGTTATGTTTAAAATTGAATATGTCGGTTATTATTGAAACTAGAAGTTTCATGATTGGTGGTCCAAAACTAGAAACATGACCAAATAGTTTAGTTCATCATGATATCTTATACAGGGTGTTCAAAATTTACAACTCAATAATTGAATTTTCAAACGTAAAAAACATTTTTCCAATGGAAAACCCTGTTACCGATACGCCATTCGATAGGAAATCTCATTCCCTACCAATTAATATTAGGGTTCCCTATATCTATCTTTAATAGTTTTTGAGATATTGTCAGTATAAAAGAATGCAAACTAAATACAAAACGATTTATTCTTCATTTATAGGAATGTAACAACTTGGGAACAGCAGGAAACCAGAAAAATATTGAAAAGGTGTGTTAAAACTAAAATATATATTTGGGATATCTAACTTAAAATAAAACTTAATTATGTTGTTTGAAATGCTGCCTGTTCTGCGCCAACCATTTTAAAACTTTTCGCTGTACTTCTGTAATCGTCGTTCTTCGGATTTCTTGTCGCTGAAGTACATTAATGGCGGCTACTACTCTGTTAGTCAATTCTTCTCGAGTATTAACTGGTGTGGAATAGACCTGACTTTTCACATGGCCCCAGAAATAAAAGTCTAATGGTGTTAAATCTGGTGAGTTTGGTGGCCACCGCCAGGGTCACCTATTTCCGAACCACCTATCGTCAAACCTCTGATTAAGTTGAATGGATACCACATGCGAAGAATGTGCCCGTGCACCGTCCATTTGATCCAAACGCAGTCGTGTAAAATATTGAGAGGAAGAGTTTCGTAAAAATTGTTCACACATCCACGCAAAATTTCTAAATAATTATCACTATTTAAATGTTCGTTGTAAATTTCGTATCTAATTTCGTCCCCCATTGGGAGTATTCAAAATGGATTTAAAGAAAAAGTGACAATATCTCAAAAACTATTAAAGATAGATATAGGGAACCCTAATATTGATTGATAGGGAATAAGATTTCCTATCGAATAGCGTATCGGTATACAAGGTGTTCCATTTGAAGAAAATGCGTTTTTTACGTTTGAAAATGCAATTATTGTGTTGTAAACACCCTGTATAAGATATCATGATGAACTAAACACCGTCTTATTTGGTTATGTTTCTAGTTTTGGAAGACCAATCATGAAACTTGTAGTTTCAAGTATAACCGACATATTCAATTTTGAACATAACAGCGAAAATCACCAAAAAATTAGTAAAATCAAAAAAAAGTCAAAAATGGTGATATTTAGGTATAGGGAAACATTATCAAAAATGTTAACTTGAGAATATTTTAGCTGAAGAGCTAAAGCTTACTCAGATCGAGTAAATTCTAATTCCAAAATTTCAAGTTTCTAGAAATAGTAGAACATGAGAAACTTCTAATTAGTGATGCACCGGAACTGTCATAACAGAAGCAGAAGCGGAAACAGATGTCCAAAATATTTTTTAACGGAAGCGGAAACGGAAGCGGATGCGGAAACGGATGTGTAAATACTATAAAAAAATAATAGTTTTTCATGATGTGACATTTTATTTATTAATCTAATATTCAAAATTAGTGATGTTAAATACTCGGGTATTTATTATCAAGGGTAAGTACCCGGATTAAATATCCGTACCCTATACTCTACTTACCCTATACCCAAAGTGGGCATTTATAGGGGTATTTATAAACATAATAATAGCAGTAAAATGAAATATTTAAGTACTAAATAAAGGTTTTTCTTTCATCACAAAATCAAAAAGTATTCTCTTATCACAAAATAAAAGTTAATCTTATACAAATAAAAACATTTTTAAAACAAAGAATAAAAATATCAGTCTCATCTGTCGATATATCAAGAGCAGACATTTCCTTGTCATCATCGTCCATTCAATCGTGTGAATCTTCAATATTTTCTGATTCTATTATCGAAAAAGATTTAGCAGAAAGTTATGATTATATGGAAAGTATAGTTGACGTAACGGCTTTTGTCGTTGTTAATCAATTTCTTATTTTACTATGAATCCAACTAAATATACTGAATGTTCTTATATAACTGAAATATTTTACATTATTTGTAATCAAGAGTACACATCTACAGAGTGTCTCATTTTTTCCCGCATAACTTTTTTCCAGATAGTAAATGCCAACTGAGTAAAAAGTTTCACGTGGACCTATTTGTTTTCTTTATTCCTTAAAAAAATTATAACCGTTTGATATAGTTTTAAAATAATTGCAAAACTGTATATTAAATGACTTAACTTCTTTAGAAATAAACCCAATTAGTCGGCATGAAAGAACCTTTATACTCAGAATGACAATTACTTGTAGAGAAACAAATGTCAAGAAAGTTTCATATGTATTTTGTTTTCGTTCATTTGTTAATTTAGATTATTTTTAACATTTTGAATTTTTTACTTAAATTTATTTACTTTTATGTTTGTTATTGGTATTGATTGTGCTGTTTCTTAGTTTTAGCATTGTTTGATATGTAGTTTATTGCTTATTTTTCTTTATTTAGTTAATATTTCAAGCGGATGTAACGTGGCGTTGAGACAACAATTAGGTCCATATGAAAAGTTATACTCAGAATGAAATTTACTATCTAAAAATAATTCTTGCGGGGAAAAATGTGTTACACCTTGTATAAATAACTCTGAAATGTTGATAAATGGTGCTTTAAGGATAGAAAGGATAAATACCCAAAATTTGGGTATTTATCCTAAGTAGGGGTAAATATCCGGGTAAATACCCATTTTATAAGTTCTCACCCGCCGGGTATTTACCCGGCCCAGATCACTGTTCAAAACCCAACAAAGGCATGTTGTACTTTGACGCCATATCTGGAAACTTTCGATATACTTCTGTTATAAAATTGCGGAAACGGATGCAGAAACAGAGGTGAAAAAGTTTGCAGAACTTCCGCACTTGCGGAAGCAGAAGCAGAGGTCTGTTGCATCACTACTTCTAATGTTCCACTTCCGTGAGACACTCTGTATATTATTTGCCAAATCGTCTGAAATAAAAAATGACAATCCTCTTAAGGTTGCGTAGTTGAAACGGGCAACAGGATCCCGCGATCCTTTCGCAAAAGCGGATTAAAATCGCATCCGTTGCAATCAATCACCATAAACAAAACAATTTTTTAGGCGGGAGTGCCTATAAATCTCTTCGGATTCATTGATTTCTGATGCCACACGTCTACCGCCATATTGGCAGCCACATTTCGTTTCGAAAACGTTACAATTGCTGAACGATGCTCGATTAATTTCAGGCTGGATTTCGCCTGGCTGAAAAATCACTTCGGGCCAATTTCATTTGATGGAAATGCCCGGTTTTCTATTGACGCCGTTAACGAAAATTCTAGAGCAAATACACATTCGATTTTCGTGTTTGATGGACCCACTAATTTTCAGCGATTTGCATTTGTTCTTGTAAAATATGCTTCATTTTTGTCTCTCTGCGCTTTTTGAAAAATTTGTTAAAAGCACTTAAGCATGAGTAAGTACCAGGGTTGCCACCTTTTTGTAATTGTTCACGAGGACAGTAAGTGGGTGAGAATATTATGTCAAATCAAATGTGTCCACATCATACTGCCACATAAAATACAATCAAATAATAAAACAAACTATTCTTGAAATATAACAAAAACAAATATTACATTACTGCATTAAATATGCAAAAATAATACTTTGCTGTGGTAATATCACATAATAAAAGGTAGGTTTATTCTCAAAAACTGCCATGAAAATTTCGCTACCGAAATTTCAACCTAGCATAATGTGCAGAAGGCTTTAAACTCGTCGATTTTTTGGAGACAACTTTTGATGGTTAGCCAGGAATTGTTGAATTTGCTGTATTTAAGGTTAGACGTAGTAGGTCGGAAAAAAAACAAATATTAAATTTTACCAAAATGTTCAAATCATTTGTAGGTCAGGTTAGGTAGCACAATTTCATCCTAAACAGATAGAAGACTTTGTTTAATTCAAATAAATATGTATTAATAATAATAATAATAATAATAATAATAATAATAAATCTGGTGTTTCAATAGAGGCAAAGAAATATTTATATGCGGATAATTTTATATGCGGAAATATTTGCTTGGTAGAAAGAGCGTTTATTTGTGTCAAACAAATACAATTTGTTGTTTTTACAATTTGTATACTATAACGAACGAGATTTATTTAGTTCAAATAATTATGATTGTGTTGAGTGAAAGAATTTTTTAAATTGTGCGATAAATGGTTCTTTGATTAAAACAATTATGGACCTGTTATTGACAATTTCAGACCCGACCAGTGGTTGGGTTCCCCAGACCTACATATAGTCATGGTTAGGGTAGCAACGTGTACGCTGATTCGGAACTTGAACCTGCGTGTACTGTGCTCTATACTGCCGATCACACGGCCTTTTTAACAATTTAGCCAAACGCATGACACCAACTGAGCGGTAGGCTTTCACCAGACTACGATTTATACTCAGGATAAGGCCACACTGCGAGGAGAGTGTTTACTGCGCCATCTAACAATATACACTGAGCGGCATAAAAAACGCAACACCTAAAATGATGACCAGTTTCAAACTGCAGTAACTTTTGAACGTATTGCTCGATTTGAATGAGTTTTTTTTTTTATTTTAAAGATCCACTTTTTGACAATATTTCTGTATGTGTGCTACCCATTTTTGCGCTCTTCCATTTTAGCAATGGTGAATAACGTTAATGCTTGTTTTCTTCCTACAGTTTGAAGCTTGCTGTGGGGTGCACCGACAAAAGAATTTAACTTTAAACAAAAGGACCTTGTAGTCTCGTCTATTCTGATCACTTATGTTTTTTGTTCAAGTTTCTATTGTTGTTAACGCCAAAGTTACAAGCTCTAAAAGATAACACTGCTTCTTCGGCAGCGCCATCAGAAATTAAAGAAAGGCATGGATAACGACAAAACTTAATTAAACTGTGAAAGTAATGATCAACATGTTAATAACGAGTATTGCCTCCCCTCGCTTAAATTGTATTCCTCATCCTTCTAGGCACACTTCGAATTAGGTTTTGAATCTCATTTTGGGGAATCTGGTTCCACTCTTCTTCTAGCGCTATTCGGAGATCATCTAGCGTTTGTATCGCGGCACCACTGGCTCTAACTCGTCTCCCTAGCATATCCCACATGTGTTCTATGGGGTTTAAATCAGGGCTACGTGCAGGCTATTCTATTCTGCTGATATCCAAATCATCCAGGTATTGGGACACTAGGCGGGCTGTATGGGAGCGTGCATTATCGTGCATGAACAAGAAGTTGTCACCAATAAATGGCCCAAAGGGAACCACGTGTTCCGCCAAAATTTCTTCAACATACCGAGCCGAGTTTAGGTTTCCGTTGATAAAGCAAAGTTCCGTTCGTGCTTCGAAGCAGATTCCTCCCCAAACCATTACAGATCCTCCCTCGTACTGTACTCTTTCAGAGAAGTTGCACTGAGAATAACGCTCTCCTGCTCTTCTCCAAACTCTCTCTCGACCATCTGGAGAGTACAAGCCGAACCTCGACTCATCTGAGAAGAGTACGTTTTGCCACTCTGCATTGGTCCACTGAACATGATCTCGTGCAAATTGTAATCGAGCAACACGATGTTCTCGTAGCAACTGTGGTCCAGTTGCTGGTCTCTATGCTCTCAACCCCGCTTCTTCAAATCGCCTTCTTACTGTGCGTTCACTCATGTTCACCCGACGCACTTGCTCCAGACGATTTCTTGTCTCAACTGCTGTGGTATGTCGATTTCGTAACACGGTCATTACGATGTATCGATCATCACGGGCTTGAGTGATGCGTCTTCTTCCTGACCCAGGTCGTCTGTTGAAGGTGCCAGTCTGGCGAAATCTTTGAATGGCGCGACAAACCGTACTCGTTATCGCGCCAAGAACACGAGCAGCATAACGAATGCTGCGTCCATCTTCCACCAAAGCTACTGCCTGAGCAACTTCTGCAAGGCTTGAAGGTATTTTAATTGTCTAGCAACAGTCAATGACGTTAACGACACTAAACGTCACTAAATGTTTTTGTTGATTACCATAGCTAGCTTTAATTTCTGATGGCGCTGCCGAAGAAGCAGCGTTATCTTTAAGATCTTGTAACTTTCACGTTAATAACAATAGAAACTTGAACAAAAAACATAAATGATCAGAACAGACGAGACTACAAGCTCCTTTTGTTTAAAGTTAAATTCTTTTGTCGGTGCACCCCACAGCAAGCTTCAAACTGTAGGAAGAAAACAAGCATTATTCACCATTGCTGAAATGGAAGAGCACAAAAATGGGTAGCACACATACAGAAATATTGGCAAAAAGTGGACCTTTCAAATAAAAAAAGCTCATTCAAATCGAGCAATACGTTCAAAAGTTACTGCAGTTTGAAACTTGTCATCATTTTAGGTGTTGCATTTTTTATGCCGCTCAGTGGCAGTTGGATGAGGTATTCACACTAAAAATATATTCATTTGAATCAAAATATGATTTCTTTGGCGGAAGTAAACTTATTTCTAAGCCAAAGCAAAAATATTTCTTTGAAGGAAATAAATCTCTTCTTGTATACAAATATAATTGTTTGAGTCAAAATTAGATTTCTTTTGTGTAAAGAAACGTCTTTTTACATCAAAACAAAAATATTACTTTAAAGAAAACTCGTTTTTGTTTGTATCCAAATATATTTATTTGACTTAGATAAATATTCGAAATAAATTAATCTCTACAAGTAAATAAACTAGAGTATTCAAAGAAGTAAATTTTGTTGGCGTCAAAGAAATATGTTTTGATCCAAAAGAATAAACTCAAAAGAATATATATCTTAAAAACAAGAAATTACTTTTATCATGTAGAAGTTTGGTTGAGGTTATGAAGCTCAAATAAATATGATGGTTGTACCAAAACCGTTTAGATTGACAGGGCAATGGCCAAACGCCCGACGATTAACAAGCCGGCGTTTACCCGACAAATGCCCAGTCAATCAGAGCGAAAAATGCTAGCAAATTAAATTTACTGAAATAACATTAGTGCCTACAGTCATTTATATTTTCTATCACGGTCTCACTCGGTCAAATACAGAGCGACAATAATTTTTAGGTCGCATGTGAACATTTTGATGAATTAAACTATATTCGATTTGGCTTTGTTTGCGTCCGAACAATATGAAATATTTACTAGAGCTGAAATATTTATATAATAATTGTAATCATTGGAGTTTAAACCCACACAATTTTTTTTTATTAGCAGGCGTAACTTTTATGAATGATGTTCCAAAATATAATTCAAATCAGTATTCAAATAGCCACTTTTAGTTTATTTTAGACCTCCTAAAAAGTATTACAAAATTCTTTCGTTGGCTATTTGTATTCGGAGATTTTGCGTGCAATATAAAACCCTTTGTGAGGATCTATAGGTCTTCCGGGAGGGTTTGAATACCCCTTATGCCCTTTTTCCTTTAATGGTCATCGGAATGCGTGCGATTTACATTTTGTTTGAGCCGAAGGGATCGGAAATCGAAAGGGACGCGCCCCGTTATAAAGAAAAGGGATTCTATGGATAAAATGTAACGATATTACCATATTACATGCCATAACCATTCAGTAAAAGTTAACCTTTAGGCGGAATAGGCTCTGAAATGGAATTACCCAGTAATGTTGGTTTTAATGTGTTAACAATTTTTTAGCTTGTTTAATAATATACAGAATGCGGCTTTTAATATGTTTATTGAAATAACTGGAACACCAAGCGTTATGGAGGAAAATATTTGAAATACAAGGAGGAAGGAATGTGTGCCAATATTTCAATTTAACAAAACGGTTGCATAAATAGCGTTTTTGCCATAAACCTTTCTAATTCTTACGTTTTCTGCACAAACAGTTGAAAGAGGAAGAAATTCTACATCGATCGAGGAAAATAAAAGTCGGTTACAAACTATTAAATTGTTTATTCCTACCAGTTTACTAAATATGAATGCTTTTATTACTAATATTCAAGAAATTCTACATCCAACTTTTAAAATTCTTCATAAAAAAAATAAACTGGTGGATAAAATATGGAGGAAGAGGTTTAAAAATGCTTCTATTTCGACTACATGAATAATATAATAATTTCAACAGAGACAAAAATCACTATAAGTATATCGAAAACACTGAAAAGAGTTGTGAAACTTGTCAAAGTGGTACCGGCCAGTACTCCCTGCATTGAAAATATAGAATATTGAGACATTAATTGATTGAATAGGTCCTAAATTACATCTCCTATCACATGTTAGAACACGTCGAGTTACCAGCAAACCTGTATTACCAATACAGGTTATTTTTCAATCTCCACATATTCAATTTTCGTAAAATCGTAAAACTTTTTGGCATTTTATGGGGAAAATATACCGTAGAGATGGTGAAACCTAGATCTGGGAGGCCGTGGGGTAGTAGAGCTAAGCCAAATTCATCCCCTGTGGGGAGTATACTAACTTGATTAACTAGTTAACTTCAGCGTCTTGTTTACTGTTGAATTTATCGACTCAACTGAACCGTCTTACTACACAGTAGATTTTTACAGTAAGTACATAATCGTATTAGTATCGCTTCCCTTTCCTCTTCTACTTTTACTCTTGTATAAGTTTTTCGCTACAAATTGGATTAGTCGTGATCGCTTTCGGATTTATTCGTAAAAATCTTAGAATTACACTGCTCAAATGATTAGCTCTGTTATTTAAACGTACGTATTATTTTTTCATTTTGTCTAACAGCTCATTTCATTTTAATAGTTTTGAAAAATTCGTATCAAACAAAAGCGGTAGGTATTTATATGAATCACTTATTTTCTTCTATATAATTCAAAGTTAATGGTGCTTGGAACGACAAACCTAACAATTGTTTTTTTTTTACTTTAAAGAGACTCTTCAGGCTTATTGCTGGAGGGGTGGTGTATAGTTTTTACCAACTTAAAACTTTAATTTTCCTTGAAAGTCTCTTTTTATACACTTTACTGCAGCGTTTCCCAACCGGAGTTCCGCGAGATGTCGTCCGGGGTGCCGCGGAAAAATAGTAAAAATAGGGGTGGCTGTCGCCGGTTCATGGGCACATTATTCAGTGTTATTTATATGTATTATTTTAGCATGTGATTATTATTTTAAATATGGATTAATAAACAAGGTCACTGTTATTTCTATATTACATCCAACAGGCAACATTCTAGAGTCTAGACTATTCATTAACTTCAATTGACAACACTTACAATTATCTGTTACATAAAAACAAAATATCCTCTAGAAAACAACAATCTGGCAGAGTTATTGGTCAAACTCTAACATTATTTTTGCCTTTCCAAATGTGTGACAAAATAAACCTATAATTTGAATCTGCCGCTCATAACGGTACTTTTGGAGAATAACAGATTTGTAGGTGGTGGATTTCAATACGATCTTACAGATAAGATAACTAATCTATCACCAGACAAGTTCTGAGCTTCTACGACGAAAATTATGTGGGTCCCAATCATAGAAAATCAATAAATATACAGAGTGATTTGCAATTCTAGACGAAAATTTATGCGGACAGGAAACTAAAGTATAATTTCAAATTTCGTGACTGCATTTAATTAAACAAAAAATAGTTAAATTAAATTGAAGTAAGTACTAATTTTGACAATAAAACAAATTTAAAAGCTCCTCACATAGTTTTATTTATAATTTGGTAAGATTGTGCATTGAATTTTCACCACGAGTTATAAATTACCTTGTATCAGTTCAGTTTTCAAGTTTTTCAGTTTTTCAGTATGTATGAGCAAGCTTTTTCTTATTTGACAAACTTTAAGAGATAATATAGAGATTATCTGTTATAGATGAAATTAGTGTGTACAAATATCTTCTAGTTGGGTGTTAGTCCCACACTTTTTTTCTCAGAACGTTATTATTGTTCTGACTAAAATGTTTCATAAGGACTTATTTATTTTTTCAATACCTTAAAAAATAACAAAATATTAATAAAACAGTATTTGGCTCTAACTTCTTAAGAAGTATTAACTTGTTATCAATAGGTACATATGAAACTTTTTGATCAGAATAAATGTTTCTTAATTTTTGGATTTTGGCCAATGATTTTTTTTAAATTTTTTTTGTGAATTTATTAATTTAATTGTTTGTAAAAAGTACTTTTTGTATTCTTCGTTTTCGCATTGTTTGATTTGTATTTTATTCTTCCGTCCTTTGCTAATACTTGAAGGAACTAAAAAGAACAAAAAGTTTATACCAAGAGAGAACTATCTCTAATGTTAGAGAAAATGAATGTAATAAACTACCAAAAGAGCTGTAAAACAAGAATTGACTGTAACATCGCTGGTTATTGAATACCAGCTAAATTTCTGTATTGTTTTTACCGAATTCACATATTCCACAAACATATTCCTGTGAAATTAGAACAGTGTCACCTTAATTTTACAGGGAACTTTTTAATTTTACAGGAAAAATACTTTAATTTCACAGTAGTAAGTAATTTTCAATCATTGACCTGCGTTTCTTGACAGACTTGTATCTGGTTAGGTACTTGAAAAACGTTACACCTTTTTCTGTACGCAAAAGAAATACTCGAAAACAAAAAGTAGTAAAATAATGAAAAGTCAAATATTCCAAAAAGCAATATCAAAGTACATTCATGCGCATAAAAACATTGGATTTAATAAAATAAATATCCGAGAAGGTAAATAGGATTTTGATAAATACCCGATATTAATTTAACCTAATTTGGAGTAGAATCTTGGATAAAAATAAACAGATTTCAACAGTCCAAAGATATATTAGCAACTCTTTTAGAATTCCTCGCTTACTGTGGAATTTTAATAAACATTCTTTGTGGTATTTTTAACCTTGCTAAAACCTTCAACTTTTTCCGGAACGGCCTCAAATCAAATACAAATCATTCTCTGAACAATCTACACCAGAACACGCAAAAACAATCAAAACACAAAACAACCAGCGAGCACCAAACTAAACCGATCCAATCGTGCCTTCGCTCATATCTCGGAGTGGGGAAGCGTGGAACACCGGAAACGGTGCATTTGTATTCAGGCGTCGAAGCGCGCGACCTCTACCGTCGGCTACCGAAAGGTATCGGTAATGTAATCCTGCAGAGTGTACCACGCCAAACCTCGTCTAATCCGAGCTGCTTGTTCGCGATGACCCGTTTCCTATCTAAGCCGGGTGGCATCCGTAGCTTATCTGCAGACAACCATCCCTTCGCTCCTGTCGCACCCCCGACGTAATCATCACCGGAAGTTGACCTATCGCCTCCGAAACGGACCCGGGCGACGGACGGACGGACGGACGGACGGACGGACGTTGTCTGTCGGATATATTCGACGAGCGGAGGTGTTAGTCGCTGTAATAGAATTATAGGGACGATGCTGTTTCGGCTAAAGGGATTTCCGCTGATGCAACTTATACCGTGTCGCAACTCGCAGGGAGCTCGGTTTCGACGTGGAAACTTGCGGATTCGATTTTGTGGATGTCCACACTTGATTTGAGAATTAAATATACCGACATCCGGTTTCTCTAATGCGAGTTATCGAACGGATTTAGCAATTTTTTTTAAAGGCGACTCATTTTACCAGTCATTGCGTAATTATGTGACTAGTGCCGTAAGAACTGAACAGAAAGTGTTTATGAATTCAAAATTTATAGACCAAGAGCCCGTGACCGGCAGACCTTCCTCATAGTATGAAAGCTGCAAATTTCTCTGTGCATTTCCCCAACACAGGTAAATAACGATTGGCTACTATGAAGTTAGGATCATAGTGGCTTTGGCAGGTAATAGCTACTTACGTCAAAGTATAAAGCGTAATTTTTTTATATTTTCTTCGGAATAATATTAGAAATCTCAGATACTTACTATCGTGGCAACCCTTCGCCAGACACCCTTAAACTTTCATAAATTGTAATTGTACTTTCGTTATTTTATAAAAGCTGAATGTTATATATGTTACTTGGGTAACTATTAGAAGATGTTTTCTGAGAAGCCAGGTTTCGACAGTTCTAACATCTTGCCAGACAAAATTGAACGGCAGCTGTATGTGCGAGCGCTGAGGCAACATTACGTTCAACGGGTGCGAGTAAAGATAGTAATTAGGATTTATCGGATTTCATTATGTAGAATTATTTATGACAAAAAAAAATAATTTTCAAAGGATTATTCAATATAATTTTCATGTTATATAAATATAAATAAATAAAAAATGACAGATCTAATAAATGAATAATGGTTTGGAATTTCATGAATTTCAATTTGTTTTTAACATCCTCTTTAGTTCAAATATCGACATTTCATTAAAAGTTTATGTTTATTATGATTATAGAAAAAGGAATTGTTTCAGTACTAAGAAATCAAATGAAAAATAGTTTAATATTATAATCATACCCATCGTGTACAATATAAAAAATATGTATTTATACTATAAGGATAATACAGGATTTAAAGAAATGTTTAATCGTTTATTACTTTTCATCGTTGTAACGCTATGTTCGTCACTACATACAGCGAAGTATATTCTCAAGACATGAGAAAATTATATGCTTGCGGCTATTGCTTTAAATGAAAGTAATATTTACTTGGCTTGAAAAATTTTTTCTACATTTAAGAATTTTATACTTGAGTCATATCCCTTTATTCTCAACGAGAAAATATCTACTTGCGGTATTGCTTTAAGTGAAGTATTTACTTTTCTGTGTGTACTACAGTCCGTCTTTCCTGTCAGTTTCTGTAAAAATGTAAAGAAGTTAATACAATAATTTTGAATAGCTACAATGTATGTATGATTATGTCAACCAGAAAATAATAGTTGGGTACAGGAAAGCAACCAGTATCATTTTAAATGGTTTGAAGAGGAACATTTTCATCAACATAAGTACCAATCATAACCTACAGCGATCGGTATTAACGCCGGTTTAATTTACCATTTTGAATTTTTAATTACCCGGTAATTTAAACCACCATAATTTACCATTTTGAATTTTGAATTACGTGGTAATTTAATACTTGAAATTAATAATTTTAGTTTCAACGGTAATTTACGAAAAAAATTAATTACCGTAATTTAACATCTCTGATTATATTTCATAAGTTTAACAATTGCCCCTAATTCCGACACTAAGCGTATATTTTGATCCGAAATCCGACACCTCAGTGAACCTAATTCAGACAGTGATCCTAAATCAGACACTTGTGGTATATTATTCCGATAAATATAAACATTCAATTAAATACTAAGTTTTAATGATGAAATAAAATGCAATCTCTTTTCCTTGCGTAGATTTGATTTATATTATCGAGACATGTTTCGATGCCTTAGCATCGTCCTCAGTCGGGAATCTACAAAAATTTTCGTCTTAAGATAATATTACAATATTTGTTACATCATAATTAACTCTACACACAAAATGGTGACAGAGAGAAAAAAAACAAACACTGTTTATGATAAAGCGTATTATAAACTTACGGTCAGTTTCCTAAAATCTCACAAATTTCATTCTAGTGTACCCCTTTCACTTATAGCCTATATTTCAACCCAATTGCTTATTAGTTTAATAAAAGTTTAAGCCTAAGAAGATTTTCGTCGTGCGAGAACCACGCTTGTTGTTGGTATGAGGTTAGCTATGTAGATGTATATGCGCCGTGCAGACAACTTGCATCTCACTTCCTCCTGTTTTTCCTTTCTCTGTCGTTCGCTTGCAATTCTGGTGGTGGTTGCGTTTGACCTTTAGGTATTTTTAATGTTTCGGGTATGCAACCAACATCACAGAGATTTTAAAAATATTGGCGGGTTATAATAGTGTATTGAGACAGGTATATAGAGGCACCTTATAAAATTCAATTTGGTCATTGATTAAGTTTTTATTTGCGTCTTTTTATGTCGGTCTATCTCCAGCTGTTCCAAAAGGTCCATCTTATATCCCTTTTCACACTTATGGAGCAGTTTTGCACCTTTATAATTTATTTTATGTCCCGTTTCTATAGCGTGCTTGTATACGTTTGACGAACTTCTAGAAGCATGCTCAGTTAGTCTTTTTGATAATGGTCTTCCGGTTTGTCCTATGTAAACCGAATTGCAGTTACTGCATTCAAGGGAGTAAACTGAGCATACTTCTAGAAGTTCGTCAAACGTATACAAGCACGCTATAGAATTTGTGAGATTTTAGAAACCTGACCGTAAGTTTATAATACGCTTTATCATAAACAGTGTTTGTTTTTTTTTTCTCTCTGTCACTATTTTGTGTGTAGAGTTAATTATGATGTAACAAATATTGTAATATTATCTTAAGACGAAAATTTTTGTAGATTCCCGACTGAGGATGATGCTAAGGCATCGAAACATGTCTCGATAATATAAATCAAATCTACGCAAGGAAAAGAGATTGCATTTTATTTCATCATTAAAACAAAACCTTGCAATATGGATAATACCAATTAAATACTAAGTGTTTTAAATATTGTTAAATAAGATTTATTATTAAGAAATGTTAAACATTTATGTTTAACCATTTTAATGAAACACAGTATAAAATAAGTCCTTAGTCTTCTTCAGTCTGCCCTCTTAAGCTCATCTGTATTTTAATGTTTCTTGCATCTGGAATTTTTAGTGTTCTTTTTTTTGCGCAGCTTTTTGTTCTTGTTATTAGAATTTTCTTAATTACTTTTATCCTGTAGCGATGTAAAGAAGTCGAATTGCAGTTACCTTATAAGGAAAAAATCAACTTTTAGCATAACACTCAACTATCTAGATTCTAGATCTATTGGGTTGTAAAAACTTTGTATTTTATAAAACCGGTTCCCAAGATTACATTCAATTGATTACAAAATTAAACTGAATAGAAAAACAACCTCCAGCTAACTACTAAACTTGATTTGATTAATCTCGGAGCATTGGCAAACGGAAAATTACTTTTTGACTACTAGATTGGCCTCATTTATGTACTTTCCGTTCCCAAACCGTCAACAACGCACATAGAACTATGGATAAAGATGTGGCAGAATTATCAAACTCTGAAGAGGGATTTGCTCCACTTTTTCGACCAGCAATTCCACCTAGCCAGATTTCAGCTACTAATATAATATTTATTTGAAAAAGTTTATTTATTTTGAAACAGTCGCGATACAAACAAAATTGTTGGTTTGTGGTTATTAGAAGTCAGACTAAAAGAAGTATTGGAAGTTGGTGAGTAGGCAAATGTTCGTTCATTTTTTATTATACTATACGAGAAAGTCTTCCCGCTTTCCGGCCCTACCTTTTCGTTAACCAGAAACGATTATAAGAGACGCGGCCGCCGACACAAAAGTTTTTCGGTTAAAATGTAAAGGAGCGGGCCAGGATTGCTATTTAGGCCCCGGCAATATCTTTAATTCATTCCCATCCTTCCACGGAACCGGGACTTTTACAGCTCCCAGGGCACCCACTAAGGATCGGACTTTCAAATTTTATCGACTGGACTAGTCCGCCTCTCCACCGCTCCTTATCCTGAGAAAAACACGCCCGTCCGTCCAATTCTCTAAATAAATAAGACACGGCTCATAACAATTAGGGAAATACCTTTAAAAATGGTTATAAATCTTTCAGCTAATTGTGGGTCCAGGATAGTTGATTGTTATATTATTCTGTACAGTATTATTTAGATTTGTATTATTGACAAGGTACGGTATTTATTTAAGAATATACTCTACAGCAGCATTCTTCAACTTTGTGACGTCACCCTATCTCAAAGCATGGTCTACAGAAAAAAACAGTCTTCTGTTTCAAAGGCAGAGCCCACTATGATAGCACATTGCGGACAAGTGAAAGAAATATCAATGTGATTGTATGTCCTCGTAGAAACCCATGGTAACCTGTGGAAGTATCCGAGCAGGGGATTTTTGTTCGATCTCGTTAGCAGTAGCAAACAGTAAATTTCTTTCGGGAGTAAGATCAGGAAAAGAACAGAAACTACTTTTTCATGTTAATATTTCGAAACTATATTGTTTCTTCATCAGAACACACGAATTTCTACAATATAAAAGGTCATACTCAATTAAAAATTAACAACATAGACAGATCTACTTACATAGTTTAGTGAAGTCGACAGTGACATCGAATACCGCAATCATACCATTAAACAAACACAACGCATTAAAATCAGAAAACGTGGTGTATAAAAGGCCGACGTGAGTGGAATGAAAACCAGTTCCTATAGGCCATATGGGGAAGAAAACTTGCCAAAGAGCGCCCTCTGTTTACGGCGAAAATAAACAGTTTAGTTTTAAATTTCAAAAGTATTATCCAAATTTCGGTTATGAATGATATCAAAAATGTTAGAGTATATAGAACTAAGGTGACCGGTGTCTGTTTTAAAATTGACAGTGTTTGGAGTGTCGTTAATGTGACAAACTTCCAAAAACAAACGTCCATAGTAATTACTTTCAGCATCCAAGACGGAAGCGTTTTCGAAGTCAAATACATGGCCACTACTTAAACTGTGTTGTGCAAGAGCACACCCACCTTTACCCGTTTTGATGTCTCTCTTGTGTGAACTAATGCGTCTCTTAAACCATTGACAAGTTTGGCCAACATATTTTCCCTCGCAACCCCCGCACGGAATGCAATAAATAATGTTCGACCGGTATTCAACAGGAGTCCTATCTTTAAGTTTGCTAAACAATGTGTTAATGGTAACTGGATAATGTATACTATCTTTAAATTACTAGTTGAACGGTTTTTTATAAACATTTTAATCAATTTATCGGTGAGGGTGAGGTGAGGTGTCATTACGTTAGTAACATTTTGATTATTGGTATCTACGTTAATATTGTCTCTGTAATTAGCAGTCGAAAATAAAAGTCTGTTAAGCAAGCTTTCAGGGTACTGATTTTTTATGAAAATGTGTTTTAATTTTAACAAATTGCTTCTCAAAAGTTTAACCTCACAGATGTTCATGATTCTATGTTTCATTGCTAATACGGTATTAATTTTGTTTTAATTTATGGGTAGAAGAATAGTGGATATATCTTCCCGAAAAAGTGGGTTTATTGTACCAGTCGAACACTACGCTATTGTTATGACTTCTGATCACCTTAGTATCCAAAAAGGGTACAAAGTTTTCTCCATTATCTATCTCTATTGTAAATTGAATGTGACTATTGAAGCTGTTAAAAATGGCCAATGTGTCCTCGCAAGCATCCCTTGGAATTGCCAAGATGATGTCATCAACATACTTCTTTATAAAAGGTAACTGAAAAGGTAATCTGGGGATGACCACATCCAAAACATAGTCCATGACGATCTGTGCTAATATTGGTGAAATTGGTGAACCCGTAGGAGTCCCGAAAGTTTGTTGGTATATCAAATTGTCAAAAGTGAAAAAAGTGTTGTTGAAAATGGTTGAAAGTGTTTTTCTAAAAGATCTTGATTTATATCCCAACATTCGGAGACATACGTCCATCTCTCCCTTATTATTTCCAAAACTAGATTTAAGGGTGTATTAGTAAACAAACTAATTACATCTAATGATGCAATTATAAACACCTCTGGTATATTGAAGTCTCTAGAAGAAATATCAATAACATTATAGGATTTTTTTGCAAAAACTTTTACTAGTATGTAATACTTCAGAATTGCTCAAAAATACAAAGTTTCATCAAAGTTCAGAAACATTGAACATTACAATTTCAAAACCTTTCCCTATTATTCAAATGCACCAAAAAAACACCAAACTTGAGAACAGTTAAAAAAAAGCACGTGGTATTTAAACAAAATTGCGAAGATATAGTTAATTTCTTTCGTGTACTGCAACATTGCTGTTTAGGATGTCTTTTAATGACATTCCTATTTTTCTCATCTAAAGTTTGTGTTCTAAAGTCAACTACTGCCAAATACTAATACCTAACTATTGTCAAAATAAAAACGTCAAGTCAAACTGAGGTTCAGTTCAGCTAATTGATCTCAGCTAATTGATCTCATGTATTCAAATCCATAAAGATGGACACCGAAGATGCACAGCCAAGCGGCACTCGAAAGACATTTGAAAATATTATATCGAAAAAAGAGCCAGCGACGATTTTATACGAAGATGATGACTACATAGCATTTGATGATAGCAATCCCCAAGCTCCTGTTCACTTTCTGGTGGTAACCAAGAAGAACATTGCCATGATATCACACGTTAAGGAATCTGACAGGTTGCATTTAGGAAAACTGTTGAAGATCGCGAAGAAGCTGGGTGAGCAAAAGTCTCCGAAAGGATATCGAGTTGTCATCAATAACGGCGGTCATGGTGGTCAAATTGCGAACCTTTTGCATGCGCATGTTTTGGGAGGAAGGCAAATGACATGGCCTCCAGGTTGAACAAGAGCAAGTATTGGTTTTGAATTGGATTTGTTTTGTTCGAGAATAACTCCTGTCGGTTTTGTTAGGATTAGTTGATTTATTGATCATTAAGAAAATAATGTTGAATAAATAGAATTGACAATAAAAAATATGCAGTGTTGGTATTTGACACAACTCTTTGATCTGGAAGAAATTGCTCTCTTTGCTCTAAGCTGCCACAGACAGAATTATTTCTACATAACATGAGTGACTATCAAAATTTTCTGCTCAAAATGTACCATATGTTAGCAGTTTTTAATAAACGCTGGTCTTTCCAATTTTTTTTCTCCTAGACCGCTTGCCAAAAAAAATCAAATTTACACAGAGTATAGCTCAAGATCTTGTCAACATATTGGCATTTGTATTTTCCTAATTTTCCTTGCAATAAAGGCTATAAACAAGATTTTCATGAAAGCGGATATCTCCGCAACGAGTATTAGCACGACAACGCGACAGGAAGGAAAACAAGAGCAAAATTTTGTTTAATGAGACTATTAAACTAGAAACACATTTCAGCCTGTACCGCAGGCCCGTACTTAGAATTAAAACAAACATCGTATATATTTATTTATGTAAGCAGAATTGAAGTTGCAGGTTAGAAATTGTGGACTCTTTGTTTAATGAAAGTATAGTTTGCAACTGTACAGCGAAGAGCTGTAAACATTTTCTTTTTGTTTTAACGCATTTGAATCAACAGCAGCAATCAAATTTGATATTAGCAGCAAACAAATAAAATAACAAAAGAAATTCTTTGTCACAAACCCCAATAATATACGTAACAGATTGAGTTTGAGTAAAATCAAGATTATGTAAATACATAAATATTCCATTGATAACTAATTTCTCGAATAAAGTTTCTTGAGTAACCGCGTTGCGTGCGTACGTGTTTTGCAAGTCTTCAGCAAAAATGCTGAAGTATTATTCCAAGGAAGTTAAACAATGAATTATCAATGTCAGAAATTTCTTTCTCAATTAACTATAGCACAGCTGTTGTATGTGTCAAAATCACCTCCAAAAGAAGGTACTTCTATTAGATTTTATAGCAAAAAAAAATCAGTTGCAATGAAGTAAAACTATTGTGGTTACCTGTATCCCATTGCGAGTTTAATGCAATTGAATCAATCTGGGCTTACGTAAAAAATAAAGTTGCAAAAAGCCACAATACATTTAAAATGTATGTCATATAATCATCACCAACTGATTTTTGGCAGAAATAATATTGAAAAGTAATAATTAGAGCGCGGCAGAGATATTAAGATATCGAGACAACCTGCCCCACCATCGCCCCACTACCGAATCCGTACGTAGCAACGGGAGGTAGCCTCGCGTCGCTGCTTCACCGCGCTCCCAATTGTTAGGTTCCCGATTCATGTAATTGTAAAAAACTATTCGCACAAATCACCATTAGTTTTTCGATATTATCGGCAGTGAAAGACAATTTTTTTGAAGTCAGGAAGTCCTTAAATACCGAAAACGTTCTCTCCACGTCTACACTACTTAAAGGAGGATGGTTTAAATATTGCCTAAATTCATTTCCAGGATTTCTTGTACAAAATTCTTCCAATTTGTGGAAATCGGGATTTTTGTGAAATATTGCTTGTATTTTTCCTTGAAGTTGAACGCCGAACTCATCTAGGATATTTTGAAGAGATTGAAGATACGATTTGAGTTTGTTATTCATTCCGTTAAACACAAATTCTGATTTTCAAAATATTTGATAGCTAATGGTAATTCATGGAAATGATTTTCAATATACTGTAACTCATTTAACAAATTAGGTTTGTTTAATAGTTTCTTGCAATCGACGACGCTCCGAGCGTCGTCTTTTAATTGCACAACAACGTTCTTCACGTCTTCAAACTGTTTTGTGTAAAATGGAGCGGCTTCTAGCCAGGTACTCCAACGAGTAATGATAGGTGCGGGAGGCTTACAAATATCTGGACATAATTCTCGATATATGGATAATCTCTGCGGCGATTTTAAAAATATCTTTTTTACAGTACTGATTAATGTATCTACATCTGGAAAATTATCTCTAATAAATTCACATATGCGATGGAAAGCATGAGGTATACAGGTATATGGCTATATGTTGAGTTAATTGGTAGTTTGTGTGACACTCAAAATTTGCCTTACAGATATTACAATGTGACAGTAATGACAGTACAATTTTCAATTATTGTAAAGATATCTCCAAATTCGGTAATCCACTTAATAAGAATTGACTGCGATGAAGCCATTTTCAAGATTTAAAAATTAAAAAATTACTCCATATATACTTAAATAAAACTAAAAAGATACTCCCAGATATATGTAAATAAAACTAAAATATACTCCAGGTACTTATAAATAGGTAGAACTAAAAAAAGACTCCTCAAAGATAACGCCAGGAATCTAAACATTGAAACAACTAAAATCGAATAACTACGAATGCAAAGAAAACAATGGAAACTTAAAGAACATCAGCTAGTATACAACTGTGAAGCGAAAATGCGACGTTTGGTGCAAATATGCGATACCACCTGATACTAGACTGAGCGACAAACTGGCGACCACTGATACGACGCACAAGCATGGTAGTATGGTCCGGAGGGGAATACGTTGGGGAATACGGATAGCCAGCGTGACGTGAATGGTGGGGGTCAACTTAATATGTCTGCCGCGCTCTAGTAATAATAAATCACAAAACAGAACGAAAAAATAAAACCGAACGAGAAAATGACAAAAATATTGAATACGGTGCAGAGAGTTGATCGTTTGAAATCATCGCGCGAAGCCTTGCATCGCTTCCCGCCCGTAATCCCCTTTCCCCGAGGGGAACCATCCTGCGCACAGAATCGATTACATTCAATTCACTCTTAAAAATTGCCAAATAACTTTAATATTATTATACATCAATGGATGAATATCACAATAAATAAGGATTGTTTACGTGCTAACTGCGTTGTCCTGCTACTGTTCGTTTCTGAGATATCCGCGCCCATAAAAAGCTCGCTTACAGACTGTATTCCACACAAAATCAAGAAAATAAAAACACCAATCTATTGAAGAGACTCTAAGTGTAGGCTGGCCATAAATTAAAATTTTTTTGTTAAGTGGGTATTAGTTTTAAACATCACAATGTATCCTCACAAAAAAAAAACGGAGAGCCTGTGCCTTTGGCAGTAACTTTTTTTGTATATTATTTGTCGAACAAAAAATGTTGCTTACAATTCACTAGCATACAGATGTGGAAATCGCCGTATTTCCTGAAAAGGACTGAAATTGGGATTAACAGTAATTTTCCAAACCTTTCGCCCAGAAATCCAAACAGAAATTCTACTAGATTGAGCACTAACCGGAAGTAACTGCTAACAGTAACTGTTACGACGTCGTTGTTTTTAACGCAAAATTTGCCAGCCACTGCTACCGTTATAATTCACTTCCAAACCGATGCGCAACGAATTTTTTCTGCCTTCAAATTTCATCACAATGGAAATTACACGCACAAACGGCGGTATTAAGGAAAACCGGTACATTTGCTTCGCAAAACGACCGTGTGTGGGTGTTATTTACCGAGTTGTGCGTAAACCCCTTCCGAGCCATTGATTTTACGGTAGGTTTGCAATAGAATGTTCATCTCACGTTAAACCTTCACGAAAAATTTATTAGAAGACTCTATAGTTGTTTCTGTTATACAGTGTGCAGAAAAATAGTGCACATTTGGGTGTTCTATAATAATCCAGTCAGAAATCAGTTAAATTCCTAATGTTTTCAGAGATATTGTAAAAAACAAAACAAAAAGCATCACTTTTTAAATATGGGCATAACTTCCTTATTTTTGGTTCGATCGGGATAACGTTTTTACTTCTCATAAACCGGTTTTCAATTTACAGTTAGATTATGTAAGCTTGCAGTTTTTGTACCAATAAATTAACAGAAAAAAAGGAATTTTCATTTCATTGAACGATA
Organism: Aphodius sticticus; assembly: GCA_963966075.1. Taxonomy (NCBI): domain Eukaryota; kingdom Metazoa; phylum Arthropoda; class Insecta; order Coleoptera; family Scarabaeidae; genus Aphodius; species Aphodius sticticus. The sequence goes on from OZ014513.1 coordinate 15,110,208, forward strand.
TATTGATAACTGCCAAAACATTATATAACTGTTGAATTATTCCAAATATTTACAATATTCCAATAAAATCAGTGTTGGAGCATCATGACTTAAATAAAACCAGTGATGTGGGTCGGGTAAGTACCTGTCGGGTGGGTAATTATAAGATGGGTATTTACCCCTACTTAGGGTAAATACCTAAGTTTTGGGTATTTATCCTTTTTATCCTTAAAACATTTAACAACATTTCAGCGATCTTTATACATCTTTATATATAACTTTTTATATGGATCTAATTGTTTTCGCAACTCCAAGTTACAGCCGCTTGAAATTTTAACTAAATAAAGTAAAATAAACAATAAACTACATATCAAACAATGCTAAAATTAAGAAGGAACACAATTAATACCCATAACAAAATTAAAAGTAAATAAATTTAAGTAAAATATTCAAAATGTTAAAAATAAACTAAATATACAAATGAACGACAACAAAATACATATGAAATTTTTTACACATTTGTTTCTCTACAAGTAATTGTCATTCTGAGTATAAAGTTTCTTTCATGCTGACTTATCGTGTTTATCAATGGCTAAAGAAGTTAAGTCATTTAATATACAGTTTTGCATTTATTTTACAATTATTTCAAACGATTCTAATTTTTTAAGGAATAATGAAAACAAAAGGTCCTTATGAAACTTTTTACTGAGTGTGGCATTTACTATCTAAAAAAGTTTTGCGGGGAAAAAATTGGACACTCTGTAGATGTGTACTCTTGATTACAAATAATACTTGTGTTCGATTGCTGGCCGTGATCAGTTCTGTTCAATCTGATTCGCACCCATTTGGCTAAACTGCCGTTCCATTGCTCGTTTGACGTCTGACTCAAATTGATTCCACCAATAGAGAGCAAGTATTTCAAATTTGCGATCAAAAAGATCAAAATCCGATTCAATTGAACAGATCGCATAGCTATAGTAAAATAGTTGAGTTATATAAGAACATTCAGTACATTTAGTTGGATTCATGGCAAAATAAGAAATTGATTAACAACAACAAAAGCCGATAACATACTTAACATATAATCATAAGTTTCTGCTAAATATTCTTCGATAACAGAATCTGAAAATATGGAAGATTCACACGATTGAATGGACAATGATGACAAGGAAATGTCTGCTGTTGATATATCGCCCGAATGGTATTTTATTCTTTGTTTTAAAAATGTTTTTATTTTTATAAGAATAGTCTTTATTATGTGATAAGAGAATAATATTCAGTGAATACTGAATACTGTACTCAGTATTCAGTTAGCTCTGAAGAAGCGAGCAACATGGTTTGCGAAACGTCAGCATTAACAAATCTTGACACACGGCATAACCCGGAAGCAGTTTATTTTCTAAATGCTTCTGGCCGTGAAAGGCTACGTACTTACTTAATTGTTCAGTTGTTTTCCAACGCAATCTAGAATTGGCGATGTTGTTATGTTTCAAAATGCATCTTAGATTTAGGACATTTTACACAAAGCTGATCTAAAATTTTCCATATAATTTAAAAATGCATTCATATAGAGTTGTCATTTGACAAATTGACTTTTACTACTTATCTCGAGTTCAACTTTGATCTTATAATTTGAACGCCCTGCATAACTTTTCGAAAAACTCTGCCGATGCGTCGATAACATCTTATCTTCGCTATAATATTGCCAAACAACTTTTTTCCAATGGCCACAGCGAATAATTTATAATAAGTGATCTTTCTTATCAAAGAAAAATCAATTTCTCAAAAATTACACATGTTAGGTATAGAGTATGTAACATACAATTGACCTAAAATTAAACAGATTTCAAAAATGCTATAAAATACAGGCTGTTCCATTTGAAATATAAAAGTTGACACCATTTCCGGTGAAACCGGAAGTAACCAAGAACTCATAATAGTTTAGTCCACAAATTTTCAATTCCTCATTTCATTTGGTTTGCCATAAAGTTCTAACGACAGCTCGTCGTGAAAGATCCTGTATATTCTTTGCGAGTACATACTCATATTTGGCATGAATAAAATACAGTAAAGTACATACATGCCTTAATCACCGGAGTTTATGTTTAACTTGCGTTTCGTAAAATAAACAAAAAGAAACACAGAACGACCACCTGTGCCCGAACCGAATAGTTATTTATGTTACAAGTGCCGAAAGTACGGAATAGCGCGACGGGCGGTAATGATAATAATAAAAAGCGGTTATATTTCTGTATAAGAAATGTTAAGTTGGTACCACTTCGACGAAACGTCAAGAATAAAAAGCTAATTCAAATTCTGACAGATTTATTTGTTCATTACACTGTAGATGTCACATGCGTACCAACATACTAAAATAAAACTACACTCGTCGCTATACTTTATTTACAATTTTCTCAATGTATCGTTTTTAGAATTAGATATAACAACGGGTTGCTATTCCTTATCAACACACAATGAAATTGGGGATCTTAGTTTATTTTAAATATGTATTTTGTACTTTGCCGCACTAGAGCGGCAAATTTCCATAGCGGTTCTCCAACCTCGAACGAAATCTCGAACGAAAAAGCTGTTTTCGAGTGTGACAGCAGAAAAAATTTATATAGCATTTTTAAGGAGAATTTAGAGTGACTTGCAAACCAGCTTTTTTGTGAAGAGTTTGTGAAAACAGAAGAAGCGGTGCGTGATCCAATGTTTTTAAGATATGTGAACAGCTATAAATGTGCTCCCACACGCAGTGCCAATAGGGGCCATCATTGGCCATCGCAGTGTTTCGCGTAGCGGCACCCAACTGTGCCAATGCACATCGCCAATATGTCGACCTTGCCCGCTTTATTTCATTCTGTTTTAGCATTGTACGTACTACCGATGAAAAGTTTAGTTATCTATCTATGTTTTATCATATATACTGCATTATTTATGTTTGTACGTACTTTAAGGACAATGATGATTTATTATTTGCCCAAATGCCTGATTGCCCAAATGTAAAAACATGAAAACTTTTTTTAATGTTTTGTAAATTTATTCACAATAATTATGGTTCTTATAAACATTATATTAACCTCACAGTTACAATAAATTAACAAGCAATAAAATAATATTCTGAAGGCAATATTAAAGTCGTTATAATGGGTGACCCACGGCATAGGTACGTTTGTTTATTTTTTGTGTTTTTGACGCCGAAGGAATAAACGTTGTGTTAATAGACAGTAAATGCCAATTTATGGGATGGTCTTGAGGTTAGTATGACTTCCGGGTTTTCGAGAAATGACGTCATCATTAAAATGTTAAAAATGAATTCGCACACAATGGGGAGGCATACGGTATTTAGGTTCTGGGATTGCGGTCAACCTTATTCGCTAGGGTGGGGTGGGAAAGGTGTGGGAGGGGGTTGGAGGGAAGCGGGATATGAATCTACACACGATGGGGAGTCATACTGTATAGGAGTCCAAGGACTGCGGTTGCTCTTTCCTACAATCTTGACTACAATCAAAGAAAGTTGCATTTATATAATTAACAACAATTAACTATTTATTAATTAACAATTTATAGATTAGTTCTAAGCGGCAAATTTAAATAATCTGGTGTATTTAATGTATTCAACAAAGCTTAAAAACTATACTGGATGCTTTTCCTTATTTTGATTATCAGAAAAATATCAAAAAGTATATCTGTTACTAAAAATATTGGGTTGATAATAAATATACCTACATAATATACATACACGGAGTTTTAATATCTATAATTAAAACCCCGTGTATGTAAGGGTTCTAAATTTTTCTTTCTATCTTATTATAAATGATTTCAGTTTTATTATATAAATTATATTTTAAATCAAAATTATGAATTCAGCGATTTGACTAAAATGAAATATTTATATAAAGAAATGACACAACTTAACAGGGTGCTTAAAAATATAGACCACTCCGTGTATCAGATCTTATCCCATCTTATTCCGCATTTGTTGCCTGAAACATAAAGAAAATAAACAGGGAGATCTTTTTAATGTCACGGCAAATATAAAAAAACTAAATAATTTTGTTCCCTGTATTGCTGTATATTTGTATTCGTTAATGTATTTAATATTTTCGAACGTACTGTATAAATAATGACTGAAAAACATGTTTAATATTTAGCAACCTTATTAAACAGCGTCCTCTTTCGAGGGTTCCTTTTTTTTTAATTCTAAGCAACAATGCACTGCTTAAAATAATGGGAGCTGCGGCAACAGCAACGATATCGTCTTCACTGTTCATTTTTAATTCTCTACGGGACGCTACGAGCCTTCTACGATACACAGAAATACCTTGCGCCCAATACCAACGTTGGCCAATGTTGGCGAAGTGAATGCGCGCACTACGCGCAGCGCGTCACATCGCCAACGTTGGCGAGACGTTGGCACTGCGTGTAGGAGCTCCTTTAAGGGGCTTTGAAACTTGAACATTATGATATTATTGGAATTGAAAGTGACTAGGCGTTTTCGATTGATGTATACAGAAATTGTGTATCTTCCACAAAACATCTGATATTGGAATGGACCAAAAAGCTAAATGTTGAGAATGAGTGTTTTTCGGTAAATCGACTACTAAATTCTTTTTCTAATTGACCAAGAATCCTTCCACAAGCCAGGGCATGTTACCCCGAATAAAACCTTAAGTAAACTGTACAACATTTTTAATAATACTTATATTGACACTCCACTTTATACTTCTTTTCTTATAATCTATTTTACGAGTACACACGAACTTCAGAAGAGGAAGACTTTTGCTGTTATTTGTTTTATTTGATTTTATTTGATTTTATCGACCCTCCCGAACTGAAGGAAACTTTTCGCGGTGTCCTTTCAGGACTTTCAACATGATCCCACGACGGCGACAGCATTAGTCCAGGGATTTTCCTTTCATAAATGTTTCCCCTCTTACCACAGCGCTGTGAGGACGAGCTCGAGCTTGCTCGTTTCGTTTGAATACTTTAACGGAATTAACGATCGGGAAAATGATCTCTTCTGGCATCATGATATAAATCTGCTAATTAATTTCAGGGTGGAGAAGTGGTGATACTTCTTTCCACTGAACAAGACTTCGACTCCGCCAGCGATGATAAACTTGAAGACGGACAACTCGACAATTTCCAGGTTTCAGGTCTCTCAATTACAGCAATATTCTGTAGGACGAGACGCAATTACAGTAATTTCAGGCGTACAATCTGAGGTATTTTTTGTCGTGAAATGATTCAAAGCTGTGGGTTTTGTTGACCGAATAGAAATCTTTCAAATATACTGAATACCGAACTCTCCTGAAATACTGAATACAGAAAAGAACTGAAATGCTGAACTCGCGAGCATGAAGTTTATACGCGAGCCGTAGTCGAGAGTGTAAACATGCGAGCGATTTATATCCGTCATGTGCAAGTCAAAGACGACGTTTTATCTACGACGTTTGAAGGCGCATAACTCTAAAACTACCGAACAGAAAAAAATGAAATAAAGCGTATCATACTCCTGAATCATTTCTACACAAGTTGTATGACTGTCAACATCTTTTGCCTCTCGGTGTACACATGAGCGCGAGAGAAATGAGAAAAGGTCTCCGATTTTTGCACTTTTAAATTAACGTTCGTCTTTCCATTTTTGTTCCTCGTAAACCGCTTGCCACAAAAATTTCAATTTTTGTTCAGGTTGCATTTAGAGCCTCTTCTATAGATTGGCGTTTTTTGTTTTCTTCTGTTTTTGCGTAATAAAGGTTGCGAACAAGATTTTCATATACATCTGTATACAGGGTCCTGCAGCTCAGCTCCCGTCTTCTGTAGCTCAGTTACTAATTAAGCTAAGAGTTTGACATTTTGCAAGCTTACCCTGTACTTCAAGGTACATTTCAAGAAATTATTTTTTATTATACAGGTTGTCCCAAAAACGTGATATATTTTTTAAAATTGCATGCTATATTTTTTTACACATTTGGAAGCCTGTTATGGTTGCCTACATACCACCAAAATTTTATTGAAATCGGTTGAGTGACTGCAGCGTAAAAAAATAAAAACAAAAGAAAATTGATTTTGCATCGTTGGCTTTAAAAATCAATAAAAACCACAAATTGCACCTCGTTAATAAAATTTTGCGACGTCCTTATTCAGTTAGATCTAGTAGTCTCGTTAACCAAGTGTCATTGATCCAAATTATACAGGATGACCAAAATCTAGTGTCAAACTTGTCAAACTTCAAAGCGTGTTATTGTTCTTATTTTAAATTGGAACCCCATACATTTTTTTAGGTGAAACGATGCAGAATTAAAAAATGAACATTGTTTCTAAATAGGTACGACTCCATCACAATTCCCAATATTTTAAAAGTTATTCGCCAAAAACTCATTTTTCAACGTTTCCAACGGCAATTGTAGGTAATAAATATCGTACGTGGCGTTGAAAAACAATTTATTTTATAAAATATAACGCAGAGAAATATTTTAGATTTGAGTGTACTTAGTTAAGTAGTTGTTCAATTGCTAAATTTACTTAAAAATTTACCTATAGCGGTAAGGGTGGACAGTGGACATGTGGCTGCAACATTATGGAGCTCCAGCACATTACTCGTTACATGTCAGGCACCAGCTCAACGAAATCTTCCCAAATCGGTGGATTGGAAGAGGAGGACCAGTTGCGTGGCCTCCTCGATCACCGGACTTAACGAAACTGGATTCCTTCCTGTGGGGCTACGTTAAGGACATCGTTTATGCTGAACCTCCAACAACACCAGAAAACATGCAAGATAGATGCATTTCTAACTATTACGCCCGACCTATTAAGAGCAGTGGCGAGGTCATTTCATACTCGTCTTCGTTTATGCCTCGAAGAGCACGGAAGACATTTCGAACAACTACTTAATTAAGTACACTCAAATCTAAAATACTTCTGTTATATTTTATGAAATAAATTGTTTTTCAACGCCACGTACGATATTTACTACCTACAATTGCTGTTGGAAACGTTGAAAAATGAGTTTTTGGCGAATAACTTTTAAAATATTGGGAATTGTGATGGGGTTGTATTTAGAAACAATGTTTATTTTTTAATTCTGCATCGTTTCACCTAAAAAAATGTATGGGTTCCAAATTAAAATAAGAACCATAACACGCTTTGAAGTTTGACAAGTTTGACAGTAGATTTTGGTCATCCTGTATAATTTGGATCAATGACACTTGGTAAACGAGACTACTAGATCTAACTTAATAAGGACGTCGCAAAATTTTATTAACGAGGTGCAATTTTGTCGTTTTTATTGATTTTTAAAGCCAACGATGCAAAATCAATTTTCCTTTGTTTTTATTTTTTGCGCTGCAGTCACTCAACCGATTTCAATAAAACTTTGGTGGTATGTAGGCAAAGATAACAGGCTTTCAAATGTGTAAAAAAATATATAGCATGCAATTTAAAAAAATATATCACGTTGGCGTTGCACATTTTTGGGACAGCCTGTATAATCAAAAATAATTTCTTGAAATGTACCTTGAAGTGCAGGGTAAGCTTGCAAAATGTCAAACTCTTAACTTAATTAGTAACTGAGCTACAGAAGACGGAAGCTGAGCTGCAGGACCCTGTATATCGGATGTATCTGTAACGAATATTAGCACGATATCGGAATATGCACGTAATTAATCGACATATTTCATTTAATGCGATTGTAGAAACAGAACCGCATAATAATTTTTAAGTAATATTTAAAGCGATTGAATATGAATGATATAAATTTTGTGCGCGCTGCACTACGTCAATCGTAAGGGTACACGGAAACGTAGTTGGGACTGTGGAAGATTATTTACTATTAGTACGATAGATCAGAACAATTTAATTTGGGAATTTTGAATAGTAGTGCGAGTTAAATATAAATAATGAATTTAGATGTACAATTAATTATACCCAACAATATTTTACAAACACAGATTCAAACGGATTCACTGATCGTATCAAAACTTCGCATCTCGTTCGACTGCCTCGCACCAAAACCCACAAGCGAGGGAAGCTGAAACTGCGCAAAATATTGTTCATGTTTATTTCGGTCTTAAAAATTAACAAATAGTCGGAATGCTATTAAATTCAAGGGATATGTATCGCAGTAAATAAGGATTATTTGCATGCTAACTGCGTTGTCCTGCTAACATTCGTTCCTGAGATATCGGCTTTCATCAAAATCTTGTTCGCAACCTTTATCACATAAAAACGGAAGAAAACAAAAACGCCAATCCTATAGAAGAGACTCTAGATGCAATCTGAACAAAAACTGAAATTTTTGTGGCAAGTGGTTTAAGAGAAAATAAATCGGAAAATAAATCGGAGCTTTAATTTAAACTCGGGTATTTTTTAAATTTTTTAAAATTTATAAATTTTAGACAATAGACAGCATTAGTTTGGTTTTGATCAAATGTAGTAGGTATAGTCGGTAAAGTAGAACTCCTCAAATATTCTTTTTCTATATTTATGGGGATTCTTCCAAATCCCAATAAAAATAAAAATTAATTACATCAAAAGCGTGATTTATTATTTTCTGATATTCCATTCACAAAATAAAAATGATTCTAAAACTCTATCTTTTCTATTTCAGTATGCCTGGCCAACTTAGCACCATCATTCTCCTTGGACATGAACAACGTCGTCCTTCCCGAAAACACCAAAGTTGGCGACGTCGTATACAAATTAGAAGGATCAGACCCAGAAAACAGCCCAGTTCACTTCGGCCTGCGAGGAACCGACCTTCTCAAGGTCAACAAGGACACCGGGGAGGTCACCTTGGTCAAACCACTCGACAGGGAGATCAACGACACCCTAAACTTCTTCGTCAGCATAGAAGATGAAGTCAAAGATGCTCCAGTCGGTGGAAATAACATAGTTGAAATTCCGGTCACCGTCATAGTCCTGGATGTTAACGATAATGCCCCAAACTTTGAGCACGTGCCATATAAAATTGAAGTGAAGGAAGATACTCCAATTGGGACCACTATCTTCGATAATATTGAGTTGACAGACGCTGATAGTATAGGAGACAGTTTGGAGGTGGAATGTGTTGATTTGGTGGAAGGGGATAATACTTGTGAGAAGTTCCAAATTGTTATGGTTGATTCTGATCAGAATAAATACACAGGAGGTATTATCCTGAATAGTGAGCTAGATTATGCTACGAAAGAGTCTTATACCTTCTTGTTACGAGCAACTGTACGTTGATGATGTATTTTTGACTTAATCTTTCTTGACATGAATATATTTTAGGATGGCGAACTTCATAGTACGACAACTGTTGATATCACTGTGCTTGATGTCCAAAACACACCACCGAGGTTTCTACACGAATTAAACGCTGAAGTATATGAAGATGTTCCCATCAATACCCTGGTGATGACAGTGCTAGCTGAGGATGGTGATAGGCAGTTTCCCAGGAAGATAGTTTACGAACTGGTCAATAGTAAGTACAGCTGTGAAAAAATATAGGTCTTCTTAGCTCTATTTCAGAATTTTAAAAGCGTTTATCGGTGGTACATCCATGTAGATACTATTCTTTTATCGTCTCACCTCTCCCCAAAAAATCGGCGGTTACGTGGTTGTTTACGCTCACGAGAGCTGAGAGTGACTCATCATCCATTTCAGCTGTTATTTGGCGCATACGTTAGAGTTACTATCAGCTTTCGTGAGAGATACTATATACGGGATTTGTTGTTGTATACTATTCAGATCATTTCCAGTTGATTTATAATAATGTTTTTATTTATAAATTGTTTGATCCATTTGCAAAGTTTATTTCTAAAAGTTCTGTTAATAAAAAAGCCTCTTGTTCTTCGCTATATGTTTATTTCAATTTATTTGGGGACATTTTTCGACCTATCTAGGTCATCTTCCGCCCAAATAGTCGATTTTTGAGTCATCCATCCAGCATAATCAGGGTCTTGTTCTCTCCAATCAAACGTATATCTGTTTTTTACTTTATCATACGCAGTATGTAAAGTATTGTAATCGTACCAAAAAAATTTTTTGGGATTTTAGCGGAAATATGTCTTTTTGAGTCCCCTGAACATTTTTGACCAAGGTTCTAAAAAATGTCTGTGTGTGTGTGTGTGTGTTTGTGTGTGTGTGTGTGTGTGTGTGTGTGTGTGTATGTGTGTGTGTACCCGTTTTTTGTGGCGACGATTCCGGAGAAACTACTAAAGGTATCGGAACGAAACTTCATATCTAGAAGTTTCATGACCAAACTTAGAGCTGAAAAGCTTTCTGTTGAAGAGGCTCCAAAGGAACTGGAGGGTTATTCTTAGCATTTTTGAAAAATTTTGCAAATAAGCCGCCATTTCTGGAATTTCGTCGAAATAGCTAAATAATAAATTAAAGATGCGGAAATTCTGAATAATTTATGACTATGACATTTTTTGGTACAATCAATAGTTTAGCTGCATGAGCAAATTCTATTTCATCGAGATCGGTCGTACTGCATTGAAACTAGTAGCCCGGATTTGTCAGATTTTTTTATTCTAATGACAGTAATGACACTAATGACAACGCTAATGTTTTGACAATAACTTCTGTCAATATAAGCTGCGTTCGGATATTGTATTACACTTTTTACACCCAAAAACACGTGTCATTTGGACTGTGTACCCGGTGTCAACGGAGTACAATATCCGAACGCAGCTTTAATCGACATATCTGTCTAGTTCTACTAGCTTCATTTTATTGCAGACATGGCCGATCTCGATGAAATAGAATCTCATGCAGCTAAAATATTAATTTTTATATAGTATGATAAAGTCATGTGCCTGGCCACATCAGATTTTTTTTTTCGATGTAATAAGTTACCATTTAAGCGAAGTTGAAATAAAAAAGAAGAAGAGTATTTTATTAACATATGTTTATGTATAAAATTATTTTTATACTAATAAACTTAATTTTTCGATGAAATGAAAATTTCATCAGATCTTGCATAATATCACAAAGCATGATTAAAATTTATTACATCTAATATACATTTTAATTTTGCAAGTAAATGCACAAAGCAACTTCTTGTTCCAACGATTATTATTGAAGATAGAATATTTCAGAATTGTAGGTAATAGTAGAAAGTGTTTACTGTGTAAATAAATTCTTTAAAATTTGTTTAAAAAAATATTTATTATTTCTGAGTTTTACTGGTGAGTTTTCGAAATATTTTACTTCAAAGATGTATTCATTGTTTGTTCGTATTAATAAATAAATAGGGCCATAAATTATGTTTTTATTTTACAGCAAATTGATAAGGTCTAATACATGCTTGAAACTCAAATTAATTAAAATTATATCAATATTAAAAATGTATACAGGCTGTTCCTAAATATCATGTAAATACGAAAAGGGGTAATTCTTTGGCTTATTTAATGACTAAAAATTCATATAAACATAGGCCCGCAAACGCTTCGTTGCCGATCTACAGGGTGTTGAAATTTCAAGATTTTCTTAGTTTGTTCTTTATAGTATTTACATGATATTTAGGAACACTCTGTATATGTCGTATTTTTTACTAAGATTTCTGAAAAATGTTTACTTATTTATTAATTTTACTGCGTGCCCAAATTTATATTAGAGTCGTGGAGAATATTTTAACATTTGCTGGTATATAAATATATTTTTTTACATTTGCTGGTATACAGGACGTCTTAACAGTGCGATCTCGGAAGATTGTGCCTCTGTTAATGAAGATATTTAAAAACAGATTTCACTCATATATACAGAACGCCGATGCGCACATTTTAAAATTATTAGCGTGTATACAGGATGTTCCATAAGGTAGTACCAACCCAAACTTATTTCTTTTTATGGAACAACCTATATTTCGGCACAATTTTGAATTCCTCGCAAAGTTTTACGACAATGAAAAATAACATTACCTACCCTAAACTTTATACTTTTTGATTTATTAGCATTTTTATGGAAAAACAGCTGTCTAAGAGAAAATGTATCTCAATACCTGTTTTTAATTATATTGGGCACGCTAAGATTATGATTAAATAGGAAACGTTCTACTAGCGTGGTTACCTACCATATCTAAATTTTGTACAGGTTGGTCATAATCTGCAACAAACTATGCCAAATAGTTTTTCGTAAGAAAGTTAATTTTTTTAAATGTAACACCAAGTATCTAATTAAGTTTTTGAATTCTACGCATCGTTCTGCACAAAAAAGTGCTACTAGCACACACCAGTGCTAAAATAAGCAATTGCAGAGATAACTAGTCTTTTTCATAAAAAATCGATAATATTAAATTGCAGATGTGATCAAATGTTTTGATTTATTAAAAAAAAGATGAAATCATGCAATAAAACATTAATTTAGATAAATACTGCTGGTTTAATGGTTAATGCAGGTGTAGAAGCACTTGTTGATATAAAAATCGATTTTTTTTATGAAGAAGACTAGTTATCTCAGCAATTGTTTATTTTAGCACTGGTGTGTGTTAGTACTTTTTTTGTGCAGAACGATGCGTAGAATTCAAAAATTAATTAGATACATGATGTTCCATTAAAAAATAACTTTCTTAGGAAAAGCTGTTTGCTATATTTTGTTGCAGATTATGACCACCCTGTACACAATTTGGATATAGTAGGTAATCACACTAATAGAAGACGCGTTCTACTTAATCATAATCTAAGCATGCACAATAAAATTAAAAACAGGTATTGAGATATACAATTTTTCTTAGACTGCTATTTTTCCATAAAAATGCCAATAAGTCAGAAAGTATAAAGTTTAGGGTAGGTATTGTTACTTTTCATTGTCTTAAATTTTTGCGAGGAATTCAAAATTGTGCCGAAATACAGGTTGTTCCATTTAAAAAAAAAAGATAATTTTGGGTTGGTACTACCTTATGGAACAGCCTGTATACACGATAATTATTTTAAAATATGCGACTCGGCGTTCTGTATTGAGTGAAATCGTTTTAAAATATCTTCATTAACAGAGGCATAATCTTCTGAGATCGCACTGTTGAGAAACCCTGAATAAATATGCATCAGTTAATATTTTTAATATTGTTAATATCTTCTTTTTATTAATTTAAAAGCGGTCACAATACTGTGACAAATGTATTGCAGTGCAAGTCTGAAGTTCAGACTGTGCTTTATTTATTGTGCAGTTATTTGAAATAATATCTGAACAATAAAGCTAAATTGTACTGAATTTTATTTTTTAGTTTTTAGTTTTTCTTTAATTTCAATAATAATATCATCAAAGATTCAGTAAACTAACATTTTTATATGATGTTCAGGACATTTTTCTAAATCTATTAGTATTATTTTCATAGGCGGGGGGATTATTTACCACGTTCAATGATCTTGTGTCCGAAATGACTTGACTATAAAGGAGGAACAACACTTCAACTTATTTTACTTTTATACACAGCTTTTATAGTTTTTCAGACTTATACCATTGAGTAAATAAGTTTTCTAAAGAGGGGCAACCGTATAGCTTTGCGTGAAAGACTGAATCGACCTGAGATCGAGATGGCGACTTGCAAGCGGCCGTATTCTCAGTACTCCTGCGAAGTTCGTCGTGCGGACCTCATTTAAAATGTTACCGCCGAGCAGAGTGGTCGTGTGCTTCTAATTCGTCCGGCAGCGTACGCGCCCCGGCACAGCCGGTTGCGGTACGGAGTAGACGCCGTGAGCGGGAGAAGGTTGCGAAGCACGACTACGGCTCTATTGAACAGCGCATATAGGGGTATTCAAGGAAAAACCAGGCCAAAATTATATCTTTGTTCGTATCGAATTGAACTATGAAACATAAAAGTAAGCAATAATTGGTACAAAATAAATGGTAATTAATTATTATCACATTATTTACCTGAAATAAGAACACTGGCAGTGAATGAATGTAATGTATTTTTTAGGCTGTGCGGATAGGAATATCGACTTTTTATGCGATAATGGCTCATCCACGGCAAGCCTGAGAAACAACTTGAATTAACCACTTAATTAAGTAATGCGTTTTATTTTAATGTAAGTTAATTAAAACTTTGCAACATGTTGAGCTAACAAGATTTTTTAATTATTTTGTTCGCAATGTATTTATTTTTCATAATGCTGATTATAATGGTATTTTCTTTGGCTTTTATCGCTACATATTTTGAAGAACTGCGTTTGAATTTGTGATCGGTATTGATTCTCTTTTGTAGGCGGTAAATCCCAATTTTTCTTTCAATTTGAATCTGATGTTTTGCAAATTTTGAATTTGCCGCGGTCACAAATTTATATATATATAATTTATTTTTAGTGTGAAATCTCGAGAACAAATACCGATGGAGAAAAGGCGTTATTTCACATTTTAACACCGTTTTCACAAGATCTATCGTTTTTACTTTCGCCTCGAGTGATGAATCAGTTTGAATATTTAACGCGCCGAAAAAATTGCATTGTTTTATTTTTTTATAATTAATAACACATAGATCTAAATTTATTTCATGTTTATTTACTGTTTAACCGGAATTTTACTGTTATATTTTAATTGTTTATTTTCATTTATATTTCTTTTATTTTTCACAATTTGAATCTTCGCACAATTTATATCTTTTTTTTATGATATTATTTTTACTTTTGTCTGATGTTTATAAGTTTGAACTTAAGGGATTTAGAGAATTTGGGGATGAGGGAAAAGTCCCTAATATCATTTCTTGATTTTTTCCATTTACATACCTAATTGATATATTACACGGTGAGCAAAAACAATCCGTACAAATTTTCCTTTTACCCGTATTGCTAATAATATTAAGTCAATTAAAATATTTCTTTAACAAACGTCTTGTTTATATTGGGAAGATAGTATAATCGCAATAAGAAAACGTTTCAATCCAATGCTATGTTACTTTGTGTATGGCTATTTAGCATTTGTGATAATATCTGGTCAATTTAACGTGAATTGAAAGTATATTGAAATGAGTAGACATTAGTTTGGTTTTGCTCAGTAAGTATAGTTGAGATTGTATAGCCTCTTCATCTTATACAGGATTATTTTTTTTCGTATACAGGTAAAATTTGGAAACATTGTTATTTTATTGTTGTTACTCAAAAAGCAGTGGCTAAAGTCGTTTGTCAAAACAAAACATTGCACAAGCAATTGCACAGGCATTTTAGGTGGTATTTTCTTCAGTTCAATTGTGAACTATCACACTTGTTGTTTAGCTTGAAATTTTAGATGAATTGTACTATTTTAGTTTTGCGAAGATTGATCAGGGGCATAATTAATGTTTTTTGAGTATCAACAAGAACAACAAGAACTGACCGTCAGACAATAGGGTATTACGGCACTTTTCAAATTCTGTTCTATTACAAAGTAGGTTAGCTTAGCATCACCCTTTCACACGTAAAATGCCAAACAACGCTTTAATTTAGGAGAAAACGCGTTTTGAAATTCAAATAAAAATCCTACTTGTGACGTCCAAGGAGGGATTATAATGCGATACTTGACAACGTCGCGCATAGTTATTTTATGTTGCTGTGGTGCCAACAGTCGCGTAGTTCACTCTGTTTACCGTTCGTGTATTGAGGTTAGGTGGTCAGTGATTTTTTAATATATTAACACCAGCAAACACCATACATAATCAACATGAGCAAACAATAATATAGTTTGTTGTGTGCCGGGTTGCAACAGCAAATCAGTCGATTATATAATAAGAAATGTATTGTCAATATGTATTATTAATAAACTTCTATTTAAGCAGTTATTTTTTACTACTAGTCTTTCCCTCTACATTCAAATTTCTTTGTGAACCATGTGATTGGGGGATGTTTCATTACTTTGTCGTTAATTTACTATGAACAATTGCAAGCTGGTTGAATAATATGTATGACAGTGTATGATCGTGGGCAAATTTTGTGAATTCGCTTTGGTAAAATCACCTTCCACAGAACACATGCTTGCACTGGTAACTTAACAACTTATAACAAACTTACTTAATAAGTAATAACTTTACGATACGCTGTAAATAGTACCGTCGAAGTTTGTCAACACACATACAAACAAACAGCGGTGCAAACACTGTTACAAGAAAATTCCCTAGGTTTTGATCAATTTCTTGGCTACGGTGCCAATTCTACACGGGGCCAATCACGACAGTGATCGGAAAATTCAAATTTTAATTGTAATTTTCTCAACAAATTCTGAATGTAATTTAATTTTAACTTAACAGAATTTCGGGTTATATACTGTAAAATCGCTTAATACACGCTTTTGCTTAAATTTCCACATGACCGTAATACCTTATTGAAAATAAACTGTCATCAAAATTGTTCAATACAAAAAGAGCTTTTATTGCAAAAACACAACCAAAAATAGAAACATTGTCATGTTAAAATCATAAAAAAGAGAAAAGTTGGCCATTGTTTGAATCCATCTTTTTTTAAAGATAACTCAAGTGTCCACGGAAACAGATGTGTCGTGCCTGAAATGCTGTACAGCCATGCCTAAAGTAACATAAAATTGGATTGAAATTTCATATTATTCCGAATATGGTGCCTTTTGAATCTTCACAACCTTCATAACCTTTTTGAGTTTGAAGTTGAGAGAAATAATTGAATTGACTAAATATTATTTGGAATTCGAGTAACTGAAGATTTGTGCCCTTTTCTTTGCCCACAGTGTATAATTTTTTTTTCCTAAACCACTGCAAGTCTACAAAAGTTAAGGGACAAAAAGGCCACCCAGTGTGCGATAACACTATAAAACAAGAACTTTTTGTTCATAAAAAATAGAAAATTAGAAACTTATAAATTTTTTATATTATAATACAATTTGGTAATAATTTTAATTTTGTTTGGAGCCAAAAGCATTGTCCAATGGAATTACAATTTTTGCCGTTTTTTATGACAATCAATACATTTTTCCAAATTTACGAATTTTTAATTCAATACTTATACATACTTACATATTTTAATCACCTTTAGTGGTAGGTAATGCATGTTAATGAATTTATCATATTTGTAACATACTTAACAAATTTAGTTTTTATCACTACAAAAAAACAGGTATGTATACTATACACAGGTACCTATAGTTGAAAAATTTAATACATAATAAAATTTGTGATTAGCTCGCAAAAGTGCAATCCCCGCGCTACTAGCTTAAATCCCTTTCAGGTCCTAGCGAATACCGTATTTGTGGTAGTGGTGGGAAAAACGGTTCCTCGTCTGTAACGTTCCAAGCGTTACAGTTCCACAGAAAAAACGTTCCTGAATAACGGTTACTGTGGAACGAAAGGTGACGTTACTTTTGTCACCGATCGGAGCTCTCGTTACTCCAAACTGCTGCAAACGTTACATTACTATGCGCTCTACATCGTCAGCGGTGCCTACTGAAAATAAACGCATGTTCATCTGGATTTGTGATCTGTTACAATACATGTGTTTGATTACCGGTCGATATTCAAGCAGATTAACAACCCGCTGACGAAAAGGTGTATTGATCGTTTGACTTTGTTTCTATTTCAAACATCGAATTACGAGTTGTTTGAGCAACTATCTCAGTCAAATTCGCAGGTCGCACCCCTTAATTTATTCTTTTTATGGCAGCCTTTTGTAATGAACTTGGAACTTTTGCTGATAATACAAAAAATATTCGGCTCAATTCTGTACAGTCTAGGTGATGGATTTGTTGTTTATTTCAAATAAAAATATTTTTATATAGAAGTACCGGAGTAGAACCAGCTCTATCACCACCTAACTATAAACAATTAGCTCCATTGGTAGTCATAGATTGCAGTCATCAGTCGGAAGCCGTTAAGAACGGAGCGGTTGACATTAGATTGGAATTTGAAACTAGTGAAAACGTTCCCGAAAAAACAAGTGCATTTTGTCTCACATTACACGATCGTATCATAAAGTACAATCCGTTAACGAGCGTAGTGAAAATTTTCTAACAGAGGACAACATAAAATGTATATTGTAGATATTCAAGGCTTCCAGTATAGAGATGGTGCATTTATAATCAAGGAATTAGCTGTTTACAATATGGGCTGCGATTCTCGAGTCGTTCGAAAATACGCGCATACGCAAACATTCGCATGAAAATTTTCTAATAGAAATCATATTTGCTATTCTTGAAACCATTCGTAATTAAGTATTCGAATAATATTCTACTACTTTTTCGATATCGACGTGTGACTACGAACGCTGTGGCAACATCGCAAATTCTGGTAATAGTTGGTACTTTTTGTGTTCTTGAGTTTAGAAATTTATAAACATCAGATGACATATAACGGCGTCACACAGTTGTTTATATATTATTAGCTTTAAGTTTGAAAAAATATGATTTTAGTTTTCTTAGAGATTAATGTTATAATTAAACAACGGAAGAGAAATTTCAACTCTCTTGGAAAGGGAGTTCATATGAGATATATCGGCATAGTTAGTTATGAAGATCATGTACGAAGGTATAATAATTGTGAAAATATGGTCCAAATTTGGACACCGGGTTAGCATACATTATTTAAATACTACAAGTAAAACTTCAACCCCACAGAAAAGTGTTTTGCTTCGAGGTACCAATTTGGGGGGTTAGTGTTTTCGGAGAGTACCAATTGGTGAATCTAGATGTTTTGCGAAGTGGCGTTCTGTAGTGTCGCGCGCCGTCTTTACCCCCCGATTTTGGGGTGTTCTTTTGATGTACTAATTCGGGGGTTAGTGTTTTCTGAGTATACCAATTGGGTACTAAATCCATACAAAAGTTCAGAGCGATTCGAGTTGTTTTAAGATAAGTAGCATTCTGAGGTGACGTTCGAAAGAACTACCCGTAATTTAAGCGGGTTCCCTTGAGGTACAAATTCCGCGGTTGGTGGTGCCAAATGGTTCTAATTATATACTACAAATTTGGAAAGTTTCTAGTCGATATGTGAAAAATGACGTTCTGAGGTAACGAACGTCGTTATCACGATGTTGATATCGCCTAGGTGCTTGCTGATTTAACATTTCAGCCTCATCAACATCGTCTAATGCCGCCATCACAACAAACTTATTGACGGTTAAAGTCCCACGAAAACCGAAGCTGTCAAACACGATACGTCAAATAACATTCGTAATCTATGATTCCGCACGCTTTTACCACTCGTTGCATTTCATTCGAATATTTACGCATGCGCAATGCTTTCGCCCACTCGAGAATGCAGCTTTTTCAAAGTATGCGTAAATTTGCCACTTTCGCATGCGAAATACTTTTCGAACGACTCGAGAATCGCAGCCCAGGGGCACTGGTGAAACCATACACTCATTAAGTTACCTACCTCATAAATTGGAATGCTTCAAATCGTATATAAAAATCACTTACTCTGGCTCACCAACAACGTTCACGGTTTGACAAGCAACGATGACGACGGCGATGATGATTACTCTACAGTTTTCCATATACCACAAGAAGATATATCCAGATATTTAAAAGATGCCATTGGAAATGAATATAATATATCTTAGGGTCGATCTTACAAGTGTACGTATAAGGCCCGCTCCTACCAACTCCCTGTTATCATCCGGTTTAGATGCCATGGGAATACGACCTGCCAAGTGGATATCAGGATTGTGGTTACTACCATCGCATTAAACCAAAGGTTAGCTTATTCCCCTGGCAAGATGACATGCCTAGGGATTTTTTCGAAAAATGGCAAACTTGAAAGTGTCGAATGACCTAATGTCATTTATTTGCTCTAAAATATAACAGATATGACAGATTTGTGACATATATATGACAATTTTGTTTGCAAAATTTAAAAAAGGAGAAATGGAGATGTTAATTTATCTGTAGTTACTAGCAATAAACAATTATGCTTTATATGAACAACTTATTAATAAGCAGATTAAATTGATGGATAAATTAAACGAGGAAGTGGAGGCGAGATTTGCAGCACAAGCTGAAATCCATAAAGGAATTATTACTGATAGAGTATTATTAGATAGAATATACAAAGTTAACTGCTCTGGAATTAGCTATCAAAAATGAATTTGATAATGTGAAAAAAATCAATACTTAAATGCGAGTTATTTTTTTTATTTACAGCCATCGTATTACAATAATAATTCTGAAAAATATACCACCATTCCTCGTCATCTGCTATCATTGCCATCTCTTTCATCGATAATTTTATCACAAGTCATGTACAGATATTAACAGTTGATTTTTTTCTCATATCATCCCCTTCTGGTATTTTGCAATACCGTTGGCATAAGTTACCAATTGCAAAGCTTACTATTTTAGTTGTAGTAATAATCTTTATTCCAACATCTAGCTCTATACATTAGGTTTATTATTACATAAGTTATATTATATTTCATTTATTTTTAGGAAATCTGGAAACGATTTTCTAAGGAGGGGTGTTATTCCGGATTTTTCGTACAGTAGGACATTAGGAGGGATATGAAGGGGGTTGTTTGGATGTCTAATTCTTGTGATGCATCATCTAAAAGCGACTCTTTCAGCTATCATAAGTGATTCTATGGTTGATCTGCGCCGATTACTCCATAAATTTGCTCCATATTCGATCATAGATCTGCGATGGTTTAATATATGTGGGTTGCTGTCTTCACACTGATTACGTGGTTTTAGTATGTTAGAGTTCTGAAGTGCGATGCTCTCTTCTTCATGTTTACTTTCGTTGTATTGACGTGTTTCTTGAATTTTGAGTTTTTGAGTCAAATACGATTTACTATTTTAATTATAAGTGATACTGACTATTGGCAGATGCCGAAAAAATCGGCGAAAACCATATTTGCATTGCTGTAAGTATCTTGCAATAGAGACATATTTAACTATACAAGTTTACCTCTGACTCAAAGGTTTTATTAATTGGTCAATTTTAGCTAGAAAATAGTTAAGGAATTCCCATGATAAACGAAATCTTTTAACAAATTCAAAATCAAAATGCCTATCTGCATGATTAATTCTAGGTCTAAGATCTTTTCACAACGTATGGGAAAAGGAATTTTTATTTCTTCCATAACCATTTCTTTATCAGATGTTGAAAAATAATACACAATTTTTTAAAAATAATACTGTTTTTTATCAAAGATTAACAAAAATCACTTTGAATGACCAATACAGTATTATCACTTTCTGTACAACTGACAGCAAAATTGACACTGACAGCAAATTACCAGCAGGTTTTGTACTTAACAGCAACTTTTTCCTGCGGTGCCTGTTATCCTCACAACTGCCAAGGGTTACCTATGTTGCCTTAGCGACAGGATAACTTTGTTGGTAGGAGCGAATTTTAGAGATGCCAGGAGGTTAAAATTGCCAAGGAGATGCCAGCAGGTCGTAATAGCGGGCCTAAGTAGTAGAATAGTTATTCCCAGTATAAATAGTGCTATGCCGCCTGCCAGTGGCTAAAATATTTGTGTTGTCATAGTAATAACAACTTATACTGGTATTTATGCCAATATTTAGTTATACCAAGGTATAACGTGCTTTCTAAGATCGGCCCTTAGTGAAGGGAGCTAATAAAAAGAGTGCTTGAAAAATATATTTCTAATGTAGTTATAGATATAAGTAAGTTTGGGTGTCCTACTTTGAAATCTCTAACTAAAAATACTAACTATCACTGTAATTATCATTTAACGAAAGTTCACTTCAATTGTGCTCTGCACAATATAAATCTATTACATAACTGGTTCGTTCAATAAATAATTTTGATATTAAATCATCTTAGTGAAAGGAACTAAAATGTAAATCTATTGTATATAATTGGTTAGTCCAATAAATAAAACAAAATAATTACCATATATGTTTTTTATTAATCAATTAATCTGAACATATTGTGATGAAGGAGGAGGGGGAAGGTTGTCGTCCTCTTCTTCAAAAGTGTTGATGTGGCAGGTCCTCCTGGTCATTGTGGAAAACATTCACTGTTTTTCTCCTTTTCCGTGGGGGCTCTTCTTCTTCTTCTTGTTGGTGTTTTTTCACTTGTTGTTGTTGTTGTTGTTGTTGTTGTTGTTGTTGTGGTGTTGCAGTTCAGTTCACCACCCCCCATTTTCAACCATCCTTGTTGATGATGATGATGATGGTACCGCACCACTCTCTACGGGATCTATTAAGAAACGGCAACTGCTGATCGCCTGTCGGAATAAGTCTAAATCTTCATCCGTCTCTATGTGTAGTTTGGCGTAACCAATCGGCAAATTGTCGAATTTCTTTTCCAAAGTTGTCAGCTTTGGTGTATATGATAGAGAAACCTGCACCTGTGTCTGCTTATCTATCACGGCTTTCACACCGAACACAAAAATTTGTTTGCAAATCACATATAACATGCGATTCGGCAACCGTAGGGTATCATTTGATATCGCTATTATCGTACAGGGTACGTTGGCCATTTTGTTGTTGTTGTTGTTGATGGTAATATTCTGTAAGAGAGCTAAACTGAATGCTTCAACGCTTTGGATCAATATATATCGTTTCCCCCCAATTAAAATAAATAGCAACGTGAAAAAATTCGTTTGTGTTATCGCGTTTAGCAATGTCGTCGTTGCAAAATTACTGTTATCTATGTCATTATTTATACATATTATACATACATTGTAAGAAAAATATGGAATTCCTTTTGTTTTACGTAATATCTACGCGTGCTAGGAACTGATAAGATACTGATACATAGAGGTTGCAACGATTTACAATATTTCATTACTCAATGCTTATACTGACATGAGCCGTTGTTGCGTTATGGACAGGTTTATCAAAATGCATTTGCATAACAAATAAATGTATTGGTGAGTTTTTAATTAAATACAATTAAAAACATTCAATGTGTTTTTTATTTTTTTGTTTGCATGTCAAAACTCAAAAGTAGACAATTTCGTAGCACCTAACTACAAATTTAAATGAAATTTTAAAGAATTTATTTACATTTAGTAAACAAATTTTAGTAATAGTTCTGAAATATTAATAACTCTGAAATATTCTATCATCAGTAATAACATTGGCAACATGAAGTTGCAACATGAAATTTGTAGAATGTGTTTTTCGTCTCATCGAAAATTTATGGTTATTAATATTAACTCAATTTGCAGCGTAAACAAACACGTGACTGGTCAATTTTTTGGACAGAGCGATCGAGGTGAAAATAACACACAAAAAACAGTTCAGGAATATATCACCAAGAGAGTCTTTTAAAATTCTCGTATAGGGATAGGAAGATGCATCTTTGCATGATTCATTTCTATTTATTATTTGTTTATTAATTATTGCAGACCCAATGAATTATTTCCTACTGGATACCATCACTGGAGAACTGAGGACAGCAAAACCATTAGATAGAGAAGCTCTTGACAACCCTCTCGGTGTATTAACTTTCAATATAAAGGTAACTTTCTAACACCATATACGACACATTTATTTTGACCATTCTATTTCCATCAGGCTAGAGAACTAGTTGATGGCGTAAAAATTGACGACCCATCAGTCATGACGATTTCCGAAGCAACCGTGACCATCAAAGATGTCAACGACGAACCACCAAGGTTCAACAAACGAGAATACTCAATCTCCATACCAGAGGATATTGCTCAAAATTCTGCACTGCCCTACTTGAATATGACCGTTCAAGATCCAGATTTGGTACGTTTTGACCTTGAAAGATTTTAACAAATTAATCCAATCTTTATTTTTCAATTACTCTACATAGGGCAATAACTCAGTATTCTCGTTATCATTGAACGACATCTCAGGAGCCTTTTCAGTTGAGCCAAAGATAGCCCACGGTTCAACAAACGTCACAATAAGAGTCACCAACTCATCTCTGGACTATGAAAACCCCAACCAAAGGCAATTCATCATATTGGTTGTTGCTAAAGAACTACATACTGATCTTCTGCTGTCATCGACTGCTACGATCAAGGTCACAGTGACGGATGCCAATGATAACGCGCCTACTTTTGACCAGGAGAGTTATTCAGCTGTTATTTCCGAAATGGCAACTGCTAATACTTTGGTGACTACAATTGTGGCAAAGGATAGAGATAGTGGACGATTTGGCGAGAATGGGATTGTTTATCAGTTGGTTGGTAATGGTGCTAATAAGTTTGTGGTGAATGACCGAACTGGAGCTATAACTGTTGCTGAATGTGACAGCCCAGGACTTGAGCCTTGTTTGGATTATGAGATGAAGGAAGAGTATTTCTTGCAGTTTAAGGTAGGTGAATGTTGACCATGAACGTAGTGCCAGTTTTGTGTATGATGTTTCTTCCAGTTTCTTCTGGTTTTGTTCTCTTGGAACATGTTCCATGCTATTCAGTCTTTTGTACTTCCTTCTCCATTTTTTCATGTCTCCTCTTTAACAGTAAGCACAAGTCTAATTGTATATGAAAACCAAATTGTGACTGCCAAACATTATTACTAAAACGTTTCATCAACATGCTTTCTTTTTTATTTAGAACTACCCATAAAGTCAAAATTATGATTATTTCCGTAAAATTGAAAACATTGCAAAATTTGTCGACATAAACTATGTTGGTTGATTTTATAAAATTTACATGTAAACAAGAAAACAAAGGTTGACTATTAAGGGAAAGTTTGGAACCATTTTAAACCAAAAAAAAAAAACAGTGATTATTGGAACTGAAGAGCTCATGCTTATAGTCTGTAGATAGTTTTTATCCGATTTAAATATTTTTTTTGTAACTATCAATTGACTGTGGTTTTAAAATTGGACATTGTGGCAGATATTTGAAATAAGAAAATACCATGTCTGTTAAGAGAAACTTCTGGCAATAATCGTGAAGAAAAAATCATAATTTTATTTCCAAACATTATTGATTATTGAGCAATTCTTCAGTGAGTTCCATTTATAAGAGCAATTATTTTTAACATACGATTCTTATTCAAACTAATGCAGAAAATTTGCTATTTACCAAAAAATAACATTATTACTGCTACAATTCATTGCCGTGTATCTGCAAATTTGTAGAAAAATATTGTTGAGCTTGTTATAGCTAAAAGATCTAAAAATATGACGAAGAATAAAAAAAGTACTTGAAGATCAATTTTGAAATTTTATACACCAATAGGGTATTTGACTGTATTAAAAATGTGGCTTGTATTATAGTCATCCTAATACATTACAGTTTAAGAAAACTATTTGTTATTACTTTTCAAAAAAAATATGCTTTATTTCTATTAAAAACCAAAATTAAAATTAAAATTATTCACGTCCTATCACGTGATTGAAAACGCTCTGTAATTGGCTCAGTCTCCAGTGACGTCATTCGTTAGTACGCTTAGAGCGCGTTCGGTTTGTCAGGGTAGGGTATGGAGAGAGCAATGCTCAGATAACCTGGGTCGGCTGTCTCTCTCTTATATGCAGATAAACGCCGTATGACGTTAGTCCGCCTATTATGCAGCGCGTCACTCTCACCGTACCCTACCCGATTATCCGAACGCGCTCTACACTTTTATGCACGCACTCGGTGCGAACTGGCTGACTCCGAGCATAAATATATAATAAATATATAAGTCGAAAAGACTATAATTTTTGAATGAATCTTGCTCAAAACCCTGCCCGCTGGATGTCAAGGCCCCAACTAACCCATGACTGACCATCTATATTCGTTGACAATCAACGGAGCCATGTAAGCATAACTTTGTAGGTTAGGTTAGCCCTAACCTTAAGCTGTCAGATCAGATAATACCTGGTTCGAAAATACGATAGATAACTTATTCTAGTCAGTTTTACTTATGTCGAAGTAATCTTCACAACAAAAAACACTTGTATTGGCCGCTATTTATTTCATTTGGATTTCTACCAACCACTTTCTTCGCAGTTTCTTCTACCAACCACTTTCTTCGCAGTTTCAAATCTTGCGGAACAGCTACAAATAGTTTATCCGGAGTTTTTATTGACGTATTTCTGCATTGTGGATTTTTACACCATTTATATAACCCATTTTTATGTAGAAATTGTGAAAACAACACATCATACAACACAATTACCAAACGGCGACGGTGCCGATGCTGACAGACCATATGGGCCGATTTGACATCTACTATCGTGTGACGTCAAACAACAGAAAGTATCGTTTTGGCGGGACTTTTTGTGATTCAATTTTTAACGCTGATTTTTATGAAATACTGAGGAAATTATTACGAAAAATAATGCATTTACAATGTAGAGTGAAGGAATAAACACACTAAGATGGTTTTACAATAATAATCAAATACCCTATTGGTAGCTAAGGGTCGCCTGTACTTATTTTAGTTGTGTCCGTTCGAGATTAGAATCAAAAAATTCAAAATGTCAGCTTTTTATGTTGAAATCCATAACAAAACAGCATAAAAATGCTTAACTTTGCCAAACTAATTTTGGTTTTGTATTTCCTGTCAGTTATCTAAATATGCGACATCAACAGATGTTCTCAGAAAAAAAGAAAGATGTCAAAATACACAATTAAAGAATTTTAAAACATTAAATAAATACATTAAAATCTTATTGCCTGAGAAGATATTACAAAAATAAATTAAAACGTCTTATCTCGTTTCATTGACAAATATTCGTATTTAAGTAATATATTCGGTCAGTCAACAAGCATCAAAGTCTCCAGCATTTCAATTATCCAACTTTATGCAACTTTACAAACTTTATCCAACTAACCACTTTATATACCTACTGAAATAACATACTTTGCTTGTGTACACAAAATATCATAATAAAACCTCTCAAACACCAACCAAGTCTTTTCACCAAGAAGTCTTTCGTATCCTTTTCAGGCAACCGATGACGACGGCAAAGGACAAACCTCATTAGTGCCGCTCAAGATTATCCTTACGGACAGCAACGACAATGCCCCAGCTTTCAGTCAGCCTGTATATAGGGTTTTTGTTGACGAAGGAGCTTCTAGATTTGACCCAGAAGTAATTATTACTGCACGTGACTTTGACAAGTCCTCGCATGTCTCATATTCCATTATAGCTGGAAATGAAGATAATTTATTTAGTATAGACTCGAACAGTGGCAGGCTTAGGATCACCAATAACAAAGGATTGGATGTGTCGAATGAGACCAGTTCGAATGATAATATCGTCTTGACCATACAGGTAAGTGTTTTTTTAGTATTATCATGAAGAAATTTGACATAAGAGGTACTGTGCAATTTAGAGTGCATCCTATAGTGATTAAAAATTCAATTCAGATACAAATAAAATGGTTGCGGACATATTATGAATGAATAATATGAATGTCTGAATGTTTCTTCTTCAAATAACACAGGTCGACAAATTTTATTTTTTTTTGTCAGTAACTTTAAACTAGATATCTTTTTTTTGCAAACCAAAATGTTATTTTGTTGAGAAATCCAAACCTGTAAATAAGGACCTTGTTGTTCTTGAAAAATGCATTTTTATGATTTTCCGAAATTTCTCAATAATGAGACCACTGAGAAAATATAAGGGGCAAACACGCTTCAGGATTTGCATGCTATTATAAAACACTCGGTTTATACAGGGGTGTTTATAGGTATTATACCTACCTACAACTACAAAATTTCAGGCAAACGATGGAAAATTCACAGCTGCTGCTCTAGTCAACATCACTGTAAGGGATGTCAACAACAACCCCCCAATATTCGAACGGGAAAATTATCTAATTGACCTTTCAGAAGATGTAGCCATTGGTAAGACTTTTCCACGTTATTTTCTCATTATTTTAATCAATGAGCTTTGTTGCTCAGGTTCTTCGGTTGTCCAAATACTAGCATCAGATGCAGATGTTGGAATGAACGCAGAGATCAGATACAAACTCCAGAAAGGTTCATTTGATGACTTTGTCATCGATAACATAACTGGCCTTGTAACAGTTGCTTCGAAATTAGACTATGATAGGAGGAATACGTATCATATTGAGGTTATCGGAACTGATCTAGGTACTCCAGCTTTGAGTGGGACTACCACCTTAACAGTTAATATCATCAACGCCAATGATAAGCTACCATATTTTGTGCCAGCAACGCAAAAGACCGAGGTAAGTCAAAGCAACACCTCAGTCATACAAAATCTAAAAAAAGCCAACGGCATTATTCAAAACTGGATATTATTTCAGGTAATGGAAAACGTTCCAATTGGAACTGTGGTCCACACGCTGATAGCTTTGGATCCAGATGTAAATACATCAGAAGCACTTAATTTTGCTGCAACTGAACCCATAACAGCTTTGGACAAACATGGGAAGCAAATTCTCGCCAACGAAATCTACAAAGAATTCTTCACAGTTGACAAGAACTCTGGAAGAGTTACGGTGATCAAACAATTGGATAGAGACGTAGCAGCAGTGATTAGAATAACAGTTTTGGTCACTGACATAACAGCACCGACTATGCAGCAAGGTGAAGGAATGCTGATCATAACTGTCAATGACGTCAATGATTCTCCTCCGTATTTTGTACCTCCATGGACACCGCAAAGGCCAAGTTACGATTTAGAGCTGAGGGAAGAACAACCAGCTGGTACAATTGTGGCCACCTATTCCGCGCATGATGAAGACTCTGATATTGCTGGTTATGTCATCGACCCTCCAAGTGAATATTTCGAGATTAACTATGGAACTGGTAAGTTATTATATATGTTCAACACTGGAATTACATTTTATTCGCTACTTAATTAGCACCCTGTATCTGATCAATTGATAACAATATCTTCCTTCCAGGTTATGTCCAAATAAAGAAACCGATCGACTACGAAAAAATCAAAAGTCTCAACTTTACAGTAATTGCCTTGGACACAGGTATACCACAACTGAATACATCAGCAACCATAAACGTCCGCATCAAAAACGTTAATGACAACGACCCAATCTTCTCCCAGAAGGAATATAACGTCTCCATAAACGAAAACTCGCCTGTGGGCTCCCACATCTTAACTGTTCGCGCCACAGACGCAGATGCTGAGGAATTTGGAACAGTAACATACAGCCTGGTTGGCGAACACAACGAAAACTTCAAGATTAACCCTGAAACTGGGGAAGTATCAGTTGCTAATATGGAATTTCTAGACCATGAGATTATAAACGAAACCACGATCCAAGTGGTTGCCCAAGACGGTGCTGATGGTAATCTGAAGAGGACAGCCTCTGTGCCTATACATATAGCTATTGTGGATATGAACGACAACGCTCCAAAGTTTAACCAATCTGTTTATAATGCAACTGTGATTGAGAATATTCGGTTAAATCCGCCTGTACCTATCCTGCAAGTGTTTGCAACTGATGAGGATGTGGGTGTGCATGGAAATATACGATATAGGATTGTAGAAGGCAATAAGAATGGTATGTTTTTAAGATATACATACATAACCTCAAAAACCACAAGGTTTCAAAACCCATGTTTTTGTTATAGATATCTTCTTATTGGGTGAAGAAACTGGCATTTTGTATCCTCACAAGTCCTTCATGGGCAACACAGCTGAATTTCAGTTGGTCATCGAAGCGAAAGACAGCGATGGACCTGGTGCTCTTTCTGATAGGGCCGTTGTCAATCTTCAAGTGATGAACGTCAATGAACATGAACCAACATTCATTTTACCAGCGCTGTCGAATGCTACTGTTGAAGTTACAGAGGTAAGTGAAAAGAAAACGTCATCGATTGTAAAAGATGGCGCCTCTAACTACTATCGGTTGCCCTGTGTTTGAAGACTCGAAAGCCTGTAACGACTGGACAAAAAAAAATTAAATAAAGTGTGTGCTACTCCTGAATTATTTCTACATAACATGACTGACTATCAAATTTTTTTGTCGATCGGTTTAAATATGAGCGCGAGAGCTGACTTTCGATTTTTTTCCCCTAAACCGCAAATTTTTTTTTACGTTACATTTAGTACCTCTTCTATAGTTTGGCGTTTTTATTTTCTCACTTTCGTATGTAATAAGGTCTGTCAGCGAGTTTTTTTATGGACGCGGATATCTCAGAAACGAACGATAGCAGGACAACGCAGTTAGCACATAAACAAACCTTATTTACTGTGCTGGACATTCATTGAAAGAAGTTACTGCAATTGATAACACTGGGGAACATTTTGAAACTTTTTGTATGTGACTGGGATGTGGCTACATGTTTTAGATAGAGTTGTCACAACTGAATACGAATCCGAGCTCAGAAGATGCCCATCACGTCAGGTTTTCGAAAAAAATTAGGTCAAAATATCAAAAAATAGCGTTTTTGGCTTCATTTGAACATGTACGATACATGAACCAGACGCCCGGGATACATCAGAAAGATCTCCCTCTAAAGCTTAAATCTTGCTCTTTCAAGTGCACCTATTATAATTGTTGTCACAACTGCGCTTCAGTTTCCGGCGGCGTTTCTTTGAAGTGGAGTGTACGCTCCCGCGCAAACATGCGAATTATTATTTTGTTATAATATTCAACTGAAGTGTTTAATGGGTTAAGCGATTAAATTTTTCATATATTTAAAATATTCTCGCTTTAGTTTTTATACATATAAAGGGTTTTTATGTAGGTTATAATCTTCATTGCTGAATTAATGTTCAAGAACTGAAAGTTTTCAAATAATTTACTTATTTTCTGGCTTTTATGATTGTGATTATGATATTTTTATTTTTATGTCATTGATGCGTGATTAGCCGTATAGAGTCTTTTGCATGAAATACAAAACCCTACACAAAAGGTTTCCATAATATCAGGTTTTGGAAAGAAAATGCGTGGTTTACTTTGTTTGGCATGTTCGCGAATATATAGCGGGTGCAGACTACATTTACATGCAGTTTTAAAAATGTTGATCATATTTCTCTGAAGGAACTGGTTTCATCCCAGCAAAATAAAATAAATGAAAAATTAATTGATTTTGACATTTTTGAAGGATTTTTCTTGCTTCTGTTTTACATATTATAATACCTACAACACTTGTTAGGCTGTATATTTATTGCAAACTTTTATGTTATTGTTTTTTACAGTATTTTAGAAGTAAAATAAGCATCATTTTTTATTGAATTGAAATTATGACAGGTTGGTTTCACTTGTCTGACGGTCAGGTCGAAAAAGCGGGAGCACACAATGTATTCAGGGTTCAGGTTGATGTTAGAAATGCTCTTCATTTAAAAATTCCATAAAAAATAAAAAGAAAAACTTGGTTTGAAATGATGTGACATACTGAAAAAAACGTTGATTCAGCTCCGATTCAATCGTTGAGATAACAAACAAAAGATGTAAGTAACATTCGTAACGACGTAAGAACAAGTGTGATATATCATAATTTAATCTGACGAAAAGACCACATAAAATGTTACAATCAAACATGCTGCCCTTAACAAAACCGAAAGTTGGCAATGGTTTCTCCGTAATCTTTAAACTCGAGTACAGTAGACTCTCCTATAACGCGGTTCCTACAACGCGAATACTACAAACGCGCTAAAAATGTTGCGACTTCATCTCCATATAACGCGATTCTCGTACAACGCGCATGCGTCAAAATTTGCGATCCTCAAATTCCTATAACGCGTTTTCATAAAACGCGTAATATTAAGCCGCGTTGTAGGAGTCTACTGTACTGGCACAATTAGATTTCTCGTGCCGGTTACAATTTATATTAGCTATTTTTTAGTAAAAACTATAACAAATAACTATAATTTATAATAAAAAAAAATTAAATTAAAGATAATAAAAACGTACAAAAATTTACCCTGTAGACGACAGAAAATCACCCTTTATACAATGCTATAAAATCTCTACTGTCCATTTTTATCAAAACACACAAATGTAATTGCCTATTGACTTTAACACACCTATAATTTCACATTAAATTGACCCGATATTATCAGAAATCAGGGTAATTCTGTTTAAAACATTTTGTTTTAAAACAGTGTTTTAGACATGTTTTAAAACAAATATTTTGTTTTTAACAATTTTGGGTTAAACATGCTTTTTTTAAATAGTTTGTTTAAAGTGTTGGGTTTTAAACATTTTATAACCTACCGAAATTTGAACAGCATATTTAATTATTTATATAATTTATAATTTTTGACTTTTTAATTGATCTATGCATACAAATCTTAAAGACCAGCATACGTCTTTAAGATTTGTATGCATAGATCAATTAAAAAGTCAAAAATTATATAAATTTTGTATTTATTAGTCAACTAAAAAGTGTTTCATAAAATGTAGTAATACTAGAGCAGTGGTAGCAAGTAAAGTAAAGAATGAAAAGTTGTCGATGAAAATACTTTCAAATAAAATAACCTAATATATGCATGATTTAAAACAAATTCTATTCCTTGTTTAAAACATGTTTTTTTGCGTGTGATGTAGACGTTTTTATAACAACCCTGTCAGAAATGCTGCCCAGCCGAACATAAAGTAACATGCCATTGGATTAAAACGTTCTGTTATTGCGAATTTATGGTTTTAATCTTCGTAGTACCACTCCTTTTTATTTACAGAGATAATTGAATTGACTAAATAATTTAGAAAATAAACTGCTCCCGGGTTATGCCGTGTGTCAAGATTTGTTAATGTTGACGTTTCGCGAGCCATGTTGCTCGCTTCTTCAAAGCTAATTGAATACTGAAGACCTACCAAGAAAGTCTCCCTTATATACCTGAATTTACACCTCACTGCGCACATCTGGAGCTACCGCTCCATGTGTTTTTCCACCTGACCGCGTTAGGATCGATTTCCAGACCCTACTAATGTCAGTACCGTCCTCGCGATTGATGTTGTCAGGATGTTTGTAAACTTCGATGGCTTCTCTAATAAGCATTCGATGATAATTACCCACCCTTGCCAACATCTTCGCGTCATCGAAATCCATTGTGTGTCCCGACTCGTGGCAGTGTTGAGCAACAGCGGACTGTCAATCGCGAGGACGGTACTGACATTAGTAGGGTCTGGAAATCGATCCTAACGCGGTCAGGTGGAAAAACACATGGAGCGGTAGCTCCAGATGTGCGCAGTGAGGTGTAAATTCAGGTATATAAGGGAGACTTTCTTGGTAGGTCTTCAGTATTCAATTAGCTTTGAAGAAGCGAGCAACATGGCTCGCGAAACGTCAGCATTAACAAATCTTGACACACGGCATAACCCGGAAGCAGTTTATTTTCTAAATGATTCTGGCCGTGAAAGCCTACGTACTTACTTGACTAAATAATATTAGAAAAACGAGTAATTAAAAATGTGTACCGCTTTTTATGGTCCACAATAATGACCAAACTGTATGGAAACTTACGTATTTACAATGCAAAATCATGTTACCTACTTGAGTAATGTGCTTACGCCTTATGTCTTTAAGACCTACTGCAGCGTTTTTCTGCCCCACAGTCCTAAATCAGACGCTGACAGGTTCAGAAGATTTTCATATTATCGCCGCGCGCCATCGTGCACACCACTAACAAGAAATGCTGTCGAGACTTATATGTACATGATGCAGACATTATGACTAGTTACTTGAAAGAGCAAGGCTTAAGCTTTATTTTGATGCACTTTTTAAGATTCTAGCACATCGCGTCCGTACGTTATATATTCTCAAATATGGCTAAAAACACTATTTCTTTATACTTTGACCTCATTTTTTTCGAAAACCTAACGTGATGGCCAACTTCTGACTTCGGATTTGCATTCAGCGTAAAAAACTGTAACAAAATTGTGTAGCTACATCCCCGTCACAAAATTGATGTTCCCCAGTGTAATTATTTGTTTTACTTCGTTGGAATAATACTTCGGCATTCTTTCTGAATACTTCCAAAACATATACGCCACGCAGCGTAGGTACAACTTTACATAAGAAATGAATAATCATTTCACGTGGTCTGAGAAAAAATATTTTGTTTTGTTGTTTTATTTGTTGGCTTCTGATTGAAAGTGCGTTAACAAAATCATGTTTACAGCTCTTGCAGTCTAATAAAATATGAATTTATAACACAAAAAACTTCAACGCTGCTTAAATCAAGAAATACGATGTTTGTTTTGATCGTTTAAGCCTAAGTACTGTTCATGAGCCGAATTTTCCAATCCCAAGCCACTCACGTGTTACGACCTCGTCCGACAACATGACGTGTTGCGCGGTATCCCAAAATTATATCGCACATTTATATCGTTTTATATAATTTATGAACAACTCAAATGTGTTTGTGTGTCACATTTCGCATTAAACAAAAATTTACGATTGCGTTTTTATTGCTAACACGTTGTCGTTACCGTGATATCCGCTTCCTTAAATATCTTGCTTATAGCTTTTATTGGAAATAAATTTACAATAACACAAAAACCAATCTGTAGACGAGATTATGAATTACATTTTGACGTACATTTAATCTTTTTTTGGCAAGCGGTTTAGGGGTTATCGTCTTCTCAATAACATTATTTAATTGCGAAGGCAGGTTTAGTAATATTAATACGAAAAGCAAAACAACAACTGTTTTTATGAACAAATTAAATAAAAATATGCCTAACGCATTTACACCAAGAAATGAATAACTAATTCTGGTTGTGCATTATTGTACACACAGAAAAGTGATCTCTCGAACGAAGAGAGAATTACTTGGCTGAAGTAGTTGGTAGGTTCGTATATACGCGAGAGATTATTGACTTCAACCAAGAAATTTTATTTCTTGGAATGATTACTAGATTTAAGAAAGTGGTTACTCTGGTGAAGTAAGTAAACAGTCTTCAATGAAGTGTATATTTTTATTCCCGGTAAATATTTTTAGCTACTTAATGTAAGAATTTTAAAGATTTGGCACAAATACGTTTTCTATTGCTAATTAACAAGATAGGTAGTACTTACTCGTTCTAAACTGTAACGCACGCAACAGCGTGCGTTACATCAAACTATTCCGTGTTGAAACGTTTATTGTACACTATAAATCACAATATACATCCCCAATAAATCACAAGGCACATCCCCTACGGGTAGTTCGTTATTGTTTTGCGTATATACTAGGTTAGGCTCCTTTGTCCTTTGCGGCGCCAGTACCACCCGCGGGTGCGCGAGTCTTGACAAAATCACGGTGCGCATATTTATTCCAGAGAAAGGGATTACTTGAAAGAAGTGACAATCACTTCAGTTAAATAATTGGTGGGTTTTTATTCAGTAAACAATACTTACTTATATTAGATGTCTTATATTTTCTTGGGTCAAGTAACTACGCACTTGGATGGATTTACTATTACTTCGTTTGAGAAATTAACATTTTTGGGACGAAAAATTCAATTACTTCTTTCAATACAATATTGGTTCTTATAAAGAAAGAACTTATTTGTTGACAGTATTTATCTGAGAAATTATTTTACTTATATTGAGTATGTGGCATTTCTTGTATATACCTAACTTTCTACATCCAAGTAAATATGCATTTGAATCTAGTAAATAAATTCAAGAAATTGTTTTCTCGTTCGAAATAATCACTTTTCTGTGTGTATTGATTTTTTATTGCGCCAGGAACAACCTTGCTATATTGAATATTCCCGGTCAATTCAATTGTATCTGTTACTTCTCTTACTCATCGGCTTACTGTGTGTTGCGTTAGTCATAAAATAATTTATCCAATTCGTAACTGTCCGTGATTTACTCCTAATCTGTTGTGTATTCTTCAAGAGCCTTAATAGCACGGAAAGCGTAACCAAAAATGTATAGGGTAGCGTCAAACGGTTGCCGAGTTCAATAACGCGCGCACCCTACCGGTAACAAACGAAAAGTAGCCCACAGTCCACCAAATACGTTTCCAACCGAGTGTTGTTGCAAATAACCCCGCTCCGTCTCACACGACCCCTTTGTGCCATCTCGCGTTCGCACTGCCCTAGTGTGAGACATTAAGTAAATTAGGGTACATTAGGTACAGGTGCTCAAATTTCTAAATCGCGTTTGCTGATTTTGTTGTATTTACAGAATGCGGCTACTGTGGATTACTTGGTAATGACAGTGAAGGCTGTTGATAAAGATATAGGTGAAAACGGACGAATCACCTACCATTTCAAAGTTGATGGTGAGAATGTTCAAGAGACGGAAACCTTTTCAATTGATATCAATACTGGTGAGTTGAGGAGTAAGAAGTTCCTGGACAGGGAGACTAAATCAAAATACGAGGTAGGTTCACTTTTCTTCTTAACATAAATGTCAGTTAACATAACTTTCCTTTTCCTATACAGCTGACTCTAGTAGCAAGAGACCATGGTAAGCCAAAATGGTACGAAACCTTACGCTACCTGCTAGTTCTCCTGGTCGACATGAACGACAACAGACCTGAATTCCCAGACTCAAAATCCACAAACCCATACACCTTCCACATAACCGAAAATTCAGCCCCACATCAACGCATCGGCCAGGTAAAAGCCCTCGACAAAGACGAAGGGCAACACGCGAAAGTCTACTACTACCTCCTATGGAACGATGAAGAAAAACCGTTTTACATCGACAAATTAGACGGAAGCATCTACACAAACAAGTCCTTTGATCGCGAGGACAAAGAAGAATATAATCTATTGGTTTTTGCTACAAACGACGGAGATTTCTTTAGTTTCTTCGAGGAGAGGAATGACATACTCGAGAACGAAGACATCGCCCATAATTCCAGCATAGCCAAGGTCAGAGTTATCGTGGAAGATCTCAATGATAACACACCTAAATTCGAGCAGAGCGTTTACCATACTGCTGTTAACGCTATGGCCAACATCAACGATTTTATTGCTAACATAACAGCTGTCGATCCGGATAAAGACATAAACGGAACTCTGCAATACTTTGTTAAAGCATCAAACTTGTACAAGTACGGTTCGACTACAAGTTCAGGCTCGATAATTCCATCGCCTTTTAACATAACACAGGATGGAAAACTGAAGACAGCCACGTATTTAGCTGAGAATAACCAGCATAGATTCATCGTGGATGTCATCGCCAGGGAGTTAGCATTTCCTGAACGTGAAGCTTTAGCCAAAGTCCACGTTTGGATATTCGAACCCAGCCAGTTGATCAGGATAATCCTCTCACGTCCTGTTGAAGAAGTCCTTCGAGAAAAGAACGAAATCATCGCGGAATTAAGCAACGCCACCAAAAGCTTGGTCATCATTGAAGACATCCGCTTCAATACTGATGACATGGGTCACAAAAACGAAGAATGGTGCGATTTGTACATCTTAGTTGTTGATCCGATGTCACAAACCATCCTTCCAGTTCCTCAAATATTGAAGATTATTGATTCGAAATATGACTTCCTCAAGGACTATTATTCTGGTTTTGCTATTGAGAACGTCTTGCCTGCTCTGGTTGCTGAAAACGAGGATGTTTTTGATCCTGCCTTGGCGGCGTTGATAGCTCTGGTTATTGTGTTGTTTGTGGGTGTTATTACGTTTGTTGTTGTGTGTTGTTGCGTGAGGCGATGGGGGATATCTTCTGGAAGCTTGAAGAAGAAGGATGCCCTGATCAAGAAGGCCATCATTGATGATTTGAACACGACGGAGAATCCGTTATGGATTGAGCAGTAAGTTTTTTGTTTGTTTTTTAAGTCACATTTCAATCCTGCATGAATCCCACAGTGGTAAGAACAGTTGTTGAAGTTTCTTACCTTGACCTTACCAAGGTAATGAGATTTATCTTGCAACTGGGTTTGGCAACCATGGCAGAAGTTTGGCGATGTTTTAGGACCTCTGGAGTGCATAATGCTTGTTTAAAAAAATGCTTGTTCCGCAGCCCTTGCTTTAATTTGATGTCAGTAATGACAATTAAAACAACCTACGTTTGCGGTCGCCATCTTGCGAACCAAACTGAGAAACCAATGTAACTATACTCAAACTATCTAGACTCAGAAGGAGCTCACAGGCGCCGTAATAAAAGGGCGCTAAAGGCTAGATTTCTCAATGCCAGTTTAAAACTAAAAGTGAGTTCAAATATATGCCCCAGTCCAAGAGATCGGGAAAGAGACAAGTGGCGCCTGGGCTAAAAGCGACAGTTTTCCATTTTCCAAATTAAAAAATGACGTAAATTGACCAGGAAAAATAGAATAGTTAGGGCAATTATTTCAGTTAAAAAGGCGACTGCACAGTCAAATAAAAATGACAAACTACCAGAGAAATTTAACAAATTAAAGCTGGATGTTTTCTTTACAAATAAATATACATTATATCTCCACGGATTGAGGTATATAGGAAACCAATTTTTATTGTGATTTTTAAAAAATGCCAAACTCCTAGTTGTGGGTTATTCGGCAGTAACGTGTCACACCCGTCACGCCCGTTTAGCAACTATACAGAAGGCATGCGGGCTTTTATTATTATTTTGATGCAACATTATAACAAAAAGACGACTCATCTTTTAGAATTGTTGTAGATAGATGTTCAAACTAATAAGTTTTGTGAAAAACCTTTTTAAATAGCCGTGACGGTCGTTACCAGCGCAGCGATCGCTTGGTTTTCGTAACCTAAAATTAAAAATTCGCGGAATGACCCTAGTGTAAAGTTTCTATTCGAATAAAGTTAATAAATAACTAGCTTATATGTGAAATTTAGGCTAGCTGCTATTATATTGATTGCATCACGTGTAGTAGCTAGAATAAGCATATAAATAAGCCACTAATCTTCTCAAAGACATTAATAACAATAATGGGGTTTAAAATCAAAGTACTACCTGACAATGTCACACAAACATTTTCCTGATTATATGTAGATATGATATGTGACATCACAACATGCCAATTTGGTATTTGCAATTTTAGAAAAATATGAAAATCTATGAAAAGCTACTTTATATGTGAAATTTAAGCTAGCTATTATTATATTGATTGCATCAGGTGTAGTAGCTAGAATAAGCATATAAATAAGCCACTAATCTTGTCAAAGACATTAATAACAATAATGGGAGTTAAAATCAAAGTACTACCTGACAATGTCACACAAACATTTTCCTAATTATATGTAGATATGATATGTGACATCACAAGATGCCAATTTGGTATTTTCAATTTTAGAAAAATATGAAAATCTATGAAAAGGATGTTCTAAATAATTTTTTTGTCAAAATGTTGATGGTAGTTTTTCTAGCATAACCTTGCTTTTTAAACAGCAAAACTCCGAAGTTAAAACTATGCCATGAAATAAATACTAAAACATAAGTTTACAGTATATTAATTATATTTTAGAGCCGAGATACCAAGGTAAGTATTTTAATCCTGCCACAAAACCAGGGTTAAAATTGATTGGCAACTGAATATTTACCGAAAGGCGCCAAATTTTTTTTCGCACACAGGGTTATAAAAAAAAGTACTTTGTCGTACTTTTTTTTGCTTAATGAATGGGTTAAGTGTTTTTGCCTATTTTTCCGGTTATCTATCGAATATTTCAAGGTTCTTAGAAAAAAAACGTTAGTTGCTACTAAATACGTCATTTGACAAAAAAATTTTCTTTTGCCTTAGGGCATTTGTTCCTTCAAGGTTATCCGTTATTTCAAAAACACCTTCTATAGGTATACCAAAATTCTTCATTTGAAAATGCTGGAGATAAGTCTGCGCGCACCCATATTCTAGCAGTAGATAGATTATGTAACAACCGCCAATAAATCTATCAGTAGAAAACTTTGCTGTAATTTAGCCATTTTTTTCAACTTACAGGAAACTGAAAATATATGAAGAACAGGAGCTCACGATGCAGGTTTTCAGCGAGCCTGAGAACGGTCTTACCAGAAGGGACAGTGAAGATTTTGTACCGGTATGTCTTTTTAGAAAGTATACATTTTGCTATGGAGACATTGTTATGCAATTTCAATATTCAAACATATGGTCAATTTTCCCAGATCGTATTACATAATATGTCTTTTTTTGTTTTCGTAGGATGATAACACTTACGCCACCATTCAACATCCGAATAGAAGAGGTTCTCAACATTTGGCAACCTTGTCCATTGCTGATGACATTGCGGACTACGCTACACTATCAGGGGTGCCACACCATTCTATAAGTGCCAATAGTTCCTTAAGAGGAGCACCAAATGTAAGATATTTTTCATAATATATATTTATTGTGGATTCCTATCATTCCAGTTCCAACCACAAAGCACCCACAAAGCTCTTTCATATCTTTCATTCTTCAATTTCCTTGGACGTTATTTACTTTCAGTATGTGGTCTAATCAAAGTTTTTTGAAGATCCACGATGCTTTTTAATAAGCATAAGATGCTTAACATATTGAAACTAATCTAAAAGATTAACCATCAATTTAAATCTGAATTCTTAAAACTAGCTACTTGTCTCTAATAGGCTATCCACTGATGTCCTATATTTACTTTGTCCTAAACAAGAAGCACTCACTGTGCTCTGCTTTTTACACATTTCACTGATTCACCAGTTCGAAGGGTTTAGTTCTTTTTAGTCTTCTCACTACATTCTGGTTATCCAGTAGTAGCTGCAGGGCCTCTACGTGAACGTGATGGCTTACGCGAGATTAATGCTTAGTGGCGAATCTTTTTATTTCTTGAATTACTTGTGGGACACCAAGATCACGGTGCAGGTCACTGTTCCGTATGTACCAAGGGGAGTTAACCATATTCCTTAGTACCTTATTTTGGAAAGTCTGGATTCCATGTATGTTGGAGTTTTTCGCACAACCCCAAAGCTGGATGCCGTATAACCAAATCGGTTTTAGTACTTGGTTGTAAACTTGTAGTTTGTTCTGTACTGACAACTGAGTTTCTTCCCAGAAGCCAGTAGAGTTCTCTGTATTTGAGGCCAAGCTCTACTCTTTTCTTCTTAACGTGTTCTTTCCTCCTTAGTTTTGTATCCAGAGTCATACCCAAATACTTTGCAGTGTTCGCATATGGAACTATGGCGTCGTTAATCTTGACATGAGGTATGTCCTCGATTATTTTGTTTGTAGTACTGTGGACAGATTTCAGTTCGTTGAGCTTGGTCTTCCATTTTTTGGTCTATTTATATACTTTATTACTAGCTTGTTCAAGATTCCTAGTAGATTCTCCAATAGTTGATCCCACTGCCATTATAGCCGTATCATCAGCGAATGTGGCGACTGTTACATTTTCCAGCTGTGGTAGGTCACTTGTATATAGTAGATAGAGAATTGGTCCGAATACACTAGCCTGTGGTACCCCAGCTTTTACTTCTTTCAGTGCCGAGTATCCATCGATCTGTTTGATTCTGAATAGTCTATCAGATATATAGGATGTTAGCAGCTCAACGTATTCTAAAGGTAGCATAGTCTTTAGTTTGTGTCAATCCTTCGTGCCAAACCTTATCGAAAGCTTGTGTCACATCAAGAAAGATTGTTGAGCAAATAAACTTTTCTTCTAATGCTTTCTCTATGATATCTGTTATTCTGTGGACATGATCTATAGTGATCTAATGCTTTCCTCTAAAACCAAATTGGTGATTAGGAATTAGTTCCTTTCTCTCAATGATAGGTTTCATTCTCTTTAGAAGCAGCTTTTCAAACAGCTCCGAGATCATTGGTCCACGTACACTGACATGAAGACTTTTGTACCTTGGTTTTTCGTTCTAATAAATCTTTCCGAACAATAGGAATACCCTAAACCTAATAATGTAATTTTCAGTACTATGAGGCAGCTATGGGATTTCAAGGATCAACATTTCAAGTGCCAGAACATGCGGGAAGCAACAGCGATTCCTATGACGGATACACGGGACGATTCAAAGGATCAGGACTGACCATCAACAACGACGGGCAACCCGAATTCGTCGCAGAATTGATATAACCTCACTTTTAACAGCCATTTGTAAAACAAAACTAACAAAAAAAAAATTATAAGTAAAGTGAATAAGAAATAAACGGTGAAGAAGACAATATCAACGCGCAATGTTGGCAACCCTTAAAAACGGAATCTTAAGGACTGTCAACCATTGAGACATTGCTGTGGTTCTTAGGACTTGAATATAGGTGATTTAATATTGACTTTTTTAAGTAAAATTCGACGATTTATTTATATTTACGAGATGGGACGACTATTGTTGTTATACGAGTATTTGTTATTAGGGTTTTAGATAATTATTATTATTATAAAATCTTGTGTAATGTTCTAAATACGTGTTTCTCTTGTCTTGGTTTTCCAAGTTTCAACTAATTTAGTTGCTAATTATTTTATTATATGTTAGTAAGATTTGTGACAGTTCTCGCGCCATATCAAAAGTCTTATTAAATTACTATTATTATTATTATTAACTTTTAATACTCATTCCATTTTATTTATATCTTAGTTCTTAAATTTTAACTTAACATTACATAATAATATGTTTACTTACCTTATCTCTACAAAAATGTTTCGTCCTTTTAGGGCACTTGTTAGATACTTGTATACATTTGTACATACAAATAAAAAAATAATATGTTTTGTGTATAGCGGTATTTTATTTATCCTTTTATAACCAACTCAATAAAAGAAAATAATGAACCCATTATAACTACGAATAGATACAACAATATAATAAAATATCAATAACAACTAAGAGTTAATCCATTGAAACAATGATATTATAATATGGATACGTAATAACATAAGATTTATGGAATAAATTAAGAAGCAACAACGTCAACACCGTTAATCTGCCGGTTGTGCGTTGCTTTGTACTGAGCTTTTGGCGAAACGGGAGGTTGTAGCGTTTCGTACTGTTGCCTGATTTCGTACGTTGTTTTATTGGTTGGTTTTGTAATTATTGTTTGTGGTATGATTGGTGTTGTTTTTGCTGGCGGAGCTGACTGCTGTTGGATTTGTTGCTGTTGCTGGATGGGTTGCTTGACTTGGTGTGATAGAATGTCAGCAAGATGTTCCTTAAAAACAATGATTACTTTATGGACATGTACTAGCGTGGCCATATATTACGTCCGCTCTTTTGTCGTCGATTTTCTCGCAAATCTAGATGCGAAAAAATTCGAAACAATTCTTATGCTGTCTTTGATTAATATGCTACACACTCACAAAAATTAGAAAGTTGTATATGTTGGCGTTTACCCGATTTTTCCAAATTAGGATGGCGCTGCTTTTGCCCCGTAAATTTCATTCGTTTAACTTTAACAATTAATTACTCCGGAAATAATCCATAGATTTCAACGAATTACAAAGTAAACTCACCCGCGGAATGTTAGGTTTCAATGTGCATTTTTGTAAAATGATTGGATTCGTGGTTGACCAACAAAAAGCTATATTATGCAATGCCAACAATTCCGTTATTAGAAGAGCTAGAATAATAAAATATAGACTATAGGCTACCCAATAATTAAAAGGTTTAAAGTTTATAACATAATCATTGTTTATCTTGCATTTTCCATACAAAAAATCGCGCTGAAACGCCGCGTGAATTCCGACGCTGTACGGTCTTTGGTGTGGTGCGGGGAAGGGAGTCGTTAGCGGTGCTATCGATAGTGAGGGAACGGCGGACAGCTGATTAGATTACCAATACACAAAAAGAACAATAACTTGCCAAGGTAGTAATTTTAACTAACAGAATTAAATTCTTAATTTTTGCAGAATTTTGCTTATAATATGTGACCCGGTACGAGAGAATGCCCTAACTGCCATCTGTCGTTTCGATAGTATTGACTCCTGTGTTTGATAACTCATAACTCTAAAACTACTCAACAGAAAGAATTGAAATAAAGTGTGTCATCTCAATCATTTCTACATATGTTGTATGACTATCAAAATTTTTTGCTCCTCGGTGTAAACATGAGCGCGAGAGAAGTGAAAAAATTTACCCAATTTTTGCATTTCTAAATTAACGGTCTTTCCGATTTTTTTTCTCCTAAACCGCTTACCACAATAATTTCAATGTTTGTTCAGGTTGCATTCAGAGTCTCTTCTATCGATTGGCGTCTTTGTTTTCTTCAGTTTTTATACAATAAGCTTGTAAACAAGATTTTGATGGAAGCGGATAGATCAGTAAGGAATGTTAACAGGACAACGCAGTTAGCATGCATATAATCCTTATTGACTGCGTCACATGTCCCTGAATTTAATAGCATTCCGACTATTTGTTAATTTTTAAGACCGAAATAAACATGAACAATATTTTGCGCAGGCTGGTCAGAGCGGTCAGTGACTCTGTCTGAGTCCGCTTTTGTGTTTATTTATTAGTAATATTTAAATACAGGCAGAAACAATATAACAAATACAACTCTTGATATATTACATACATTGCAGCTATGAGCGTATCAAACTTGTGTGAACACTGTTTTCTCCTAGTAACTAATGCACCCTGCAATCCCCCACTACCGGCAGCGTCGCTGTCGATCCCTTCCCCCGCACCACCCCAAAGACCGAAGAACGCCGCGTCAATTGGGGCAATCATGAGATGCTTCAACATGATCTTTTCTAGGGAAAATGCAAGATAAACAATGATTCTGTAATAAACTTTAAACCTATGATTTATTAGGTAGCCTATGATCGGATACTTGATCATCCTAGCTCTTCTAATAACGGAATTGCTGGCAT
This sequence comes from Aphodius sticticus, assembly GCA_963966075.1. NCBI lineage: Eukaryota > Metazoa > Arthropoda > Insecta > Coleoptera > Scarabaeidae > Aphodius > Aphodius sticticus. The sequence goes on from OZ014513.1 coordinate 15,154,600, forward strand.
TGTATAATATAGCTTTTTGTGGGTCAACCACTAATCCGATTATTTTACAAAAATGCACATCAAAAGCTACCATTCCGCAGGTAATTTTACTTTTCAATTAGTTGAAATCTATAGATTATTTCCGGAGTAATTAATTGCTAAAGTTAAATGAATGAAATTTACGGGGCAAAAACAGCGCCAATTCTTCTTAATTTGGAAAAATCGGGTAAACGCCGACATATACACCTTTCTAATTTGAGTTGTAACATGTTAATCAAGGACCTCAGAATTTTTTAAAATTTTTTCGCCCCTAGATTGGCTAGAAAATCGAGGTCAACAGAGGGGACATAATATATGGCCACGATAGTACATGAAAAGAAATCTATCAAACAAATCTTACAAAATACTATACCGAGCAATCGCCAAACATTACATATCACCTAATATTTAGCATATTTGAATTTAAGAAATAATGAAAAGGTCTGATATTAGTTCTTGTCAAAATAAGCAAAACATACATACTTGAAGAGCGTACGCGCCTGTTACTAAGCAAAACGCTGAAAACGAGAGTCTTGATTATAAATAATTTAAGGTTGTGCCTTTGTTTAAATTATGGCATTTTATATGCGGGGTGTCCCCAGATAAACCTAATTATACATATAAAAACCAAAATTTCCATTTCTCGAGAAAGTCATTCTTTATAGTGAGTTTTGGGTCAAGGTTAGATGTCACTCGGTATGCCACATGAAGTTATCTGATATGGAATTCAGAGTTTTACATGAGCGTATAAAAAGTAATAAAATTTTTGTTTTACCATTGTTTTTGAGATTTATCGGATATGAGTCATAAAACGATGTAGCGTAGCATTCTTCTAATATTTATGAATTCGTATAAATTTGAACGGTCATACCAAGTGACGTATTCCCGCGTTAATTTCCTGGCCTCTTATTGGTCTAAAGTGACCAGATAAAGTATATTTTAGTAACCTCAGTTTTGAATATCTTAAAAGCGCATTGGTGTGCGACCGGCCTAACGAGCCGCTGGACACAAAATGTATACCTCATTAGAAAAATGATGATAAATATCCCAAAATATTTCTATATGTGCAGTTATCGAAACATATTTAGTTTTTTTGGGTTTTTCACAAAATTTAAAAATCATTTTTGGAGAATTTATAACCATAAACTATTTTTTTTTTTCGGACTACAAAGGTTAAAAACAAAAATAGTAAGACCACAATTATAGACTACGACGAATATTTAGACATTTTGCTCGGTATTTGTTATTCTCTGCATTAGTGGCCAATCGAAGATTGCTATGATCTGTTAACGTGTAAAGTGTAAAGTAAGCGCAAGCCTAATTGAGTAAAGGTACAAGGACATACGTTCAAACGGCGCTACATGGTGAATTCTGTGTCATCAGTCTTCTGTTCTGGGTTACGTTTGGATCGGCGTTTTGGGATGTCGACAAATCCTGAATCTGTCGAAGATACCGACTCAGAACGCAGCGATTTCACAGAGAACTGACGAATCACCTGGCAACGAATACTTAGCGTTACTAAGGAGACAAGGAATGGGTGATACAAATATCAAATTAGTTGGCAAATATTTAAGGTGAAATATCTTCATGTACACATTTTAGTGATTTGGATATTCGTATTGACGACAAACGGTTGATCTGGTTTGTCACAAGTATGTATTTATACTCGGTGTCGGTTGTATTAGCGAGTAGAGCGAATCAGCGCCATCTCAACGCCACTGGGCGAACTACATACGTATATTTTCTCAATTCATTTTCTGATTTTTTTCAAATTTTTAGTCAGAATGGTTAGAATGTTTCTTCTTGTTCCAATTCTATAATTTCCAATGAATTGTCTAAATCTGTCTTTTGAATTGACTAAAAGACAATTTAGACCAATAAATAACATTATATTGAACTAGCTAATTCGAAAAATGGTCAACATATTTAAGATATGTAGATATGGATTTCAAGGAACAACGAAGTATTCTGATTTGCAACATATTTTCAAAAACTGCGTTAATAGTTGTAGATTTTAACCACTTAAATAATAACTGGATAAAAGGTACAGAATAATGTTTATTGGTGCATCTTACAGATCATCTATATATCTTGACAATAATATATTCTATTAAAGTATATTATAATTGCTAGGAGCTTATAGAATTGAAACAAAAGGTACAACACTAACCTTTCCCAACTCTGAAAAGAAAAGAAGTACCAGCATTAGTATTTGCTACTAACGAAACTATACAGGATGAGTTGTAAATTAGCGAACTGTGTTATGAAACCGGTCCTTAGCTTTCTTACAAAAAATTTCGTGTATCAATTATTTTTCAAAAAAAGAGTCTTATAATATAGAGCATGTTGTATGTCTGTCTTGGAACTTTAGTTCCAAGCTATATGTAACCTACAAAAGGATGCGTTTAAAACTTTCATTTTGCCCCACTTTACTCAAAAAATAGCAAACAAACTTACACTTTTAACACGTTCTTGAGAAAACACTCAAGAACTTCGTACCACGAAACAAAAATCTTTGGTAACTTGTGTTGTCATTGTCACCGGACAAAAGACCATCAATATAATAAACTCCAACAAGCCTTTTTATATCCATAGCAATCATCGTTGGCCAACTCTGCAGTCCAAATATTACAAACCATCGTAACTTACCAAGATGTCGGTGGTGAATGAATTGAGTTGCTTTAGGAGTTCTGAGAATGTACTAGCTCGTAACTTTGCGCGCTCAACGATGGCCTGGTGTACCCCTTCCAAATGTACGGTCTAAGACAAGGCAACAAAGTACACAATCAACAACAGCGTTTTTTTTTTGTTTTCAGCGAGAATTGGCCTGATACCCAAAGCAACCTATTATTATCAAGTGTATCCGTAAGGCGTTACCCACAACTAGTTGGAGGCTGGAATTATCAACACCTCTTTCGACGTCAAAGTCAACAATTTGTTTATTGGAAAACGGGATTATCTAGAAAAGATTCTATAATGTCTAAATGTTGTCTCAAACTTTTTACTAGCAGGCCTTAGCAGAACAAAGTTAATAATAGTTTAAAACAACATCATTTTATAGCATTGTGACGCCAAAATTACAGAACAAGCTATTAAAAGTTGAGACGTTACTTATTGCGTGATTAAGAAAGTACAATTACTAAGTAATCCTCTATATTATGCAACATACACTGACACACTTGGTCAGTTATGGTACTTATCGTACCATAACTAATAAACAATAACTTCTGGCCTTCATGTATACATGTATTCACATGTTTTTTGTGGCGACGATTCCGGAGAAACTACTAAAGGTGTCGAGACGAAACTTAGAAGTTTCCTGACTAAACTTAGAGCTGAAAAGCTTTCTGTTCAAAAGGGTACAAAAGAACTGGATGTTTACATTATTCAAAGATTTTCCACATGAGCCGCCATTTCTGTAATTTCGTCAAAATAGTGAAATAATAAATTAAAATAGATATACGAAATTTTTAATAATTTATGTCAATGACATTTTTTGGTAAGCTGCATGAGCAAATTCTATATCATCGAGATCGCTCGTACTGCATTAAAGCTAGTCAGGATTTGACAGATTTGATTCTATTGACAGTATTGCCAGCACATCAGCGGTTGACACATTATGTTACTTTTTGCAGACGCTGTATAGTAATACAGAGACGCTGTATAGTAATACAGCTGTATTCGAAATGTGTGCATTAATTTTAAGGGCATTTTAGACTGATTTAAGACCACGATTCACGACAATTCAACAAATTTGAAGCCCAATGTCGAGTTCAGTTCATACCGGTGATTAGTTGAGATTGGCAGTTCGTTTACCACGCGTTTTAACAACTACTTCTTCGCTAGATTTACTTTTAGGTTAGGTTTTCTACTACTCTCATTTTACGATCGATCTGACACAAATGAGACTTAAAAATCGGCAGCCAACTTAAAACTTGTTGCTAATAAAAAAGAAGCCTCGAGATAAATATCCAAATTTACAAAGTAAAAAACTTATGAAACTTTCTTGTTCCTCATATTGAGTTGTATTACCCCTTAAAATTAATGCACTCGTTTCGAATACATGTATGTATATTGGGGTGGTCGTTATTTTGCAAATTTAATGTTATTATGGAGTACCTTCTTAATTTGTTCTTTTGTATGCGTACTTAAGTCCTGTAAATTTGAGATCAAATAAAAAATAAGAAATTTTAATTTAATCGTATTAATGATTAAAATGCCAAAATACAATAATCTAAGCTAAGTGACTAAAATACCTTTTTACCTTTTTCGTAGGATCTGAATCGGAAGGCGACATTTTTTAAGTGGGTCTAGCTTTTGAGAAAATAAATGCATTTTTGTTTTTCGTAGATTTTTATCACTATTTCCTCAACAACTAAACTCAATTCGGGCTTTCTACCTTGATATTCAGTTTCTACAGAGAAAAAAAAACACAAACAGTTTCCAGTTGTTTGATTTTGTTGATTTTTGTCCAGTCATTTTAGTCACTTAACTTAGATTATTGAATTTTTGGCAAATGAAGTAGTTGAAAAAAATGTGAGATGCTAGGATATCCAGGCTGCAAAGTTAAGTGATTATTTTCGTCGTTCCTGATAAGTTGATAAAAGCGTTGTTGTCATTAAAATTAAAATTGTTATTAGTCCAAATATAATTTGGACAAATGTGAACGTAGGTACTTGTTTTCTATAGATGTTAACAGAGAGATGTCAACTTGATGTATGTCGAAAAACAGCAATAATTTGACACATGCCACCATGCCACCGTTTTGTAATAGTATACTTGTACATTTAATTATTATGCCCAAATTGACCCAAATTGAACCGAATTCTTCAAAATTATGACACACTTTAAACCTACATATTGAAAATTATACTTTGAAGTCTTAGCTAATACTTGTAAATATTGTTTTCAATTGAGTCAACTTTGAAGGTTATATTGAAGTTTGCTTATCTTGTATGTTCTTCATCACGCAATATAGACCCACAGATTCAGCAATTCGTTCAAAATAATCTTTGATATTCTTAAGTTTGACAGTATTTTGCCGAATCTGCAAGTACTGATCATGAAGCGCTGTATAGATTTTCATAGCTAATATTGGTAACATGTGGTGGTGTACAAAAAGGTAAAACGGTAAAATCGCAAATAGCAAAAATTACTACTTTAATCTTGATGCTTAAAATATAAGTAAAACTCTTGCTTTTGGGAGAATAATTACCCCCAAATGAAGACGACAGTTAACATTCTAAATCTCGTTTTGTTTTTCTGACCACTTCTATACCATTTTGTACACCACCAAGTCACATAAATTAGAGTTTTACCTTGATCAGCGCATTGACGACCTCCATACACTTGTTGGTGACCACCCTGACATATCTGGTGGCTTGCCTGGGCAGCTTGCTGACACCGGCGCTGGTAAAATTGATGAAATGAACGATTCTCCGCGCTGACTCCCTCGTCAACAGGACAATAAGCTGTTCTAAGGTTTCAGGACGCGCTTGATTCTCTGGCTCGTCCTTGCTGAGAGTTTCCCAAAGTTCTTTTCCTTTCTGGAGTGCTAACTTGGGATCTGTGTAGATCTATGGAAGGAAGAAGGGTTAAACATAGCAAAATCCTGGCCAAAAGTGATAGAAAGATGTTGCCATAAATAAACACTTCATTTCTGACTACTTAGAGAAGTCTGGTGCATTTTGACACTTTGTGATTTTTTTTAATGTGACGTGATAGAATTCTTTATGCAGACTAAACTAACTTAATTTCTTAATGGATATAAAATACAAATGGGTGTTCAATTATTTATGGCGATCAGGGTTATCTTAGATATGTTAACTTACTAGTTCCGCAACGTATACTAAAACATGGATGGCTTCGGCGCTTTGCTCTTTCAAAGCCCTCGCTTCGGCCAATGTCCTCTTGGTTAGCCTGCGTTGAAGTTTTCTCGAGAATCTGTCCATGTGGTGGATAGTCTGCAGGGCTTTGCCCACTGGGCCGTCTGTGCTATATCTTGGAACTTCTACAAGATAAACACAATATTTACAAGAAAATACAAAAAAAAAACCTGTAGAACCTACTGTCATTTGCGTGTCCATCTGTTGCGTCATCTGGAAGATACTTATCCACATACATGTCAGCGACGTTTAGAGCGCCATCTAGCTTATCTGCAGCAAACGCTGTATACTTGCTTGAAAGTACTGCGTTGCCAATTTGCTTCACTGAATTTGTTCTCTTCAGGACTGGTTTTACAATGATACCACTCACATCTGTCACATAACGCTTGGTATTGTAGTATATCTGAAATGATGTAAATTTCACAAGTGTTAAACTTTTCTTTTTTTTTAGATTTTGAGCATTGTATGCTAGTGTTTCATTACAACAGGGTAGTTCTTTAGTGAAATAACATGTCACATATCCTAAATCTCACGGATTTGTTGATATCTAAACTCACTTTATTATTTAAACTAGCATTAAAAACCTAACGTAACCATGGGCAAAAAAAACGCATATTCAATTACTCGTATTTCCCACAATATTTATTTAATTCAACTACATATATCATTAAAAAACGAATTTCTTTTATTTTGTAGATATAGGGTTCAGATATTTGTTACATTAACCATTCGCGTCGTAATTTATATATCGGTAATAATGATGCAAACATATCGAATGATTTTCTTGTGCAACATTGAAATTACTAAACAATAATAATATTTTATGCAACTTATGCATACGTATTACTGCTGTTAACCAAATTTTTATAAAATCGTTTTGCCGTCAATAAACGAAGTGTATTTTTCCTCCAGCAAAACAGTTTTTACTATATATAGCACTGTGATTGCGAATTATCAACGCAAGTACAAAAAAAGGCAAAATAATATTCAAGTCATGAACGCTGAATGCACTTTGAATTAAAAACACCGCAGAGTAAGACTGATATTAATTATGAGTGATTGTGAAATGTAATTTGTCAAGAGGTCAAAATCGGTTAATGGGATCTACCTAGCTTGTGTAATATTTTGTGTTCATTCAAATCATAACTTTAGCCTAAAGACTAAAGATTCAGCACTATACATTTTCTTTCTTTCAGATCTTTTTATTGACTGTTAATATTGTGAATTTATGCCTAAATCAGCGGTTCTCAAACTCCTTTTTTCGCGTACCATTCATGAGCAATGTAGATGACTTGCGTACCACCGAACAAAGAAGAAAAAAAAACAATTTGTATTGAATTTAAAATGAGTTACCAATATTGCAAAGTAAGAAGTCTAATAATTCAGTGGGTCTGCCTACTTGCAATAACTGATGCGATGTTAGGTACAATCGTAGTCAATTTCATGCGCAAATTTGGATCAACATTAACTCTGTTTCGATATTTATTTTTAACTTCCAGCATTGCAGAAAATCCAGTTTCTCACAGGTATGTGGTTGTAAATGGAATTAAAAACAATAATGCTATTTTGGACACAGTTGGAGACTCATTTTTAATTGTTAACTAAAATTCGGATAACTCTAACTGGGAAAACTTCATTCTTAAACCTCTATCGCAAGATAGTTCTATCAAAGACTCTTTATCAGCATTTGTTAGTGATTTGGGAATGCTCTCCAAAATAAAAGGGTTACGTGTCCAAAGGCATTCAGAATGGTCTTCTTTAAAGTATTTTTCAAACGTGTTAATAAGCATTTGGCAGTGTGCTTTTATGTTATCAATAAGATCGTCCTTCACCTTTATTCCATGTTCAGTTAAAAAATTTTCTAAAGTAGCAAACGACTGCAAGTATTTATTTGAAACACTAGTTTTTATCATTTTACAGTTCCTGATAAATGCCCTAATTTTGTCGCCAGCCAAAAATTGATTAGTTGGTTTACCTTGCAAACTTAAGTTCATTGGGTCGATTGAATATGACTGTAAGCTAGTGTTGTCAGCCTCGTTAATGGATCTCGCAATTTAATATTGGTTTCTATTAAAACAATTGCACTTCAGAATGCAACTCACACAACCTGCTTAGCATCTTTCCTTTATTAAGCCATCTCACCTCTGTATGTAATAGCAACTGAATATGATCACTACCCATTTCGGAATACAATTTTGAAAATAACCGCGAGCGAACCACACTTTGAGAACCGCTTGCCTATATTGAGTCCAATACAGTTCATAGCCAATCAATTTTTACTTTAAATTAATATAATATGTATGACAAACATTTCAAAACTAAGTTGATGAGAATCAGACCTGCAGTTGATTTAAAAGTGGGAGTCTTTCCTGACACCACTAATGACTTAAGTAGCTGACATGTTATCGATGGCACCTTTTGGCACATTAGTGTTTACGATTAAATTAAGTATTGTGAATACGTTATTGGTACATACCATTTGTGGAGGAAGGTTTATAGATGGCACACGCTGCTCGACAATGTCCAAACTTGCGCATAAGACCTTGTCGAAAGCTGATAGTGGACGTTCTATGAGGAACACCGCCGGAGTTGCTGTATCTATAATACCATAGATGGAGTTCTCGGCTTGGTCCAGCGTCCATTCGAACAGATTGTTCGAGTGCTGTGATAAAAAAATAAATAATATTAGACACACATTTTGGCCAACAGATCAGATAGAATTTCGCAAATGTGCTTTTGCATAAATTATTAGTGGTCGATGTCAGTCTTGCATTTATTTTGTGCCAAAGGTCAGCCTATAGGCCAGAGAATGCCTAGAAATTTTTACCAATTCATATTCAACTAAATTAATAAAAAAATGTTATCGTTTCGTTGGTTGCTTATAAAAATTGATGATCGATATGTTTTTGTGTTCAGGATGTTATCCTGATTAAGTACCATTTAAAATTATGACATCATTTCCGGAAAAATACTAGCTACAAGCCTCAAGAGTATTCCAAAAATGGCATTTTTGCGTCATAAATAAAAAAAATAAACGGGCGTACATATGGCGTGGGTCACCCGGTATAATATAAGTATTACCCCCACACTTAACATACGTCCTATATAACAAGTATCTACAAAAAAAAACAGACTACATAACAGGGTGCTTGTTGCTTTGTCAAAAAATAAATAAATAAATGAAATAAGATACATAATATGATAAAAAGTTTTATCAGAAACTAAGTAAGGAGCAAATATGCGAAACTCGTTAAATTCACCTTACACGTTTTTGCGATACACACAAATTCTATATAATTTGGTTCAATAATATGGATTCAAGCAAGAGGAAAAAAATTCATATGAACATATATGCTAAAGGTCTTAACTTTTGAACTACAGGGTGCTAAAGTTTTAAGAAAAAAAATTTTTTTATGATAACTTTCATACGACATTCATTCCAAAATGTGTTTAGATTACATTAATTTTATACTACCGTTTAAAAATTCTTTCTACCGTTTAAAAATTATTCTCTTAAATACATTTTCGTTTAAAGTTGTATTTTATTTAAATTGTTTTTTCTCGTAAAAGGTTTAGAGATACAAATGAATGAATTTTATTTGAGGATTTCAAAAATAATTTTTACTCCAAGAAAAAGCAGTGGCGTATCACTTTTCTTTTTGAAATGATTCAGTACAAACCCCGCACGAACGCCACTGGCAAAAATAAAAAAATTTTGGACAGCGGAAAATGCCTTTTGATGCATAGAAGATGCCTACTACGTTTCACAAAAATATCTAGAGTCGTACCAAAGTTATCATAAAAAAAGAATTTTTTCTTAAAATTTTAGCACTTCTTTTCCTCAAAATGGACCAAAGAATAACCTGCATGAATATTAGCATGTGTTTAAGAAACACTCTGTATATAATAATTGTATTCAAACGCTGGTACCTGTCGGTTCAAACACTATGCGAAAAAAATATTTTAAACAAAAGTATCTTTATTTTTTATGTAGAATCATAGTAACTAATAGAAAATTTGCCTTTCTCTGTAACAAGATAAAACGATCAGGTTTTCTCCAATCGACGTAAAAATGCAATTATCTCCAAAAGATTTTTACACAATAATATGCTAATAATATGCTAACATCCCATAACTTCTTACGGAAGCATTTTTACTAACGCATGTTTGGTTCCGATTACTTCCCGGACAGGATGTATAAGCTGTAACAGTATGTTTTACAAAATTGCAACCGCATGTCGAATAATAAAATCAAAACCGATAAAATATAAAAGTTATTGAACTTTTACTAGACCTCGCGGTCTAAGAAACATGTGGTTTCAACAAGAGTATCTCATGCAACCAAAGAAATAATAGCAAATACCAGAACAAAATCTTAAATAATAAAAAAAAAAATTTACCTTGATTTTGTTGTACATATTTTCGGCATACTTCCACCCAGTTTCCACAATGGGTAGTTGAGTTATCCTTTCCACAGACTCCATCCTTGGAAGCTGAAGCTCCCTCCTTTTAGTCACTGCAACCACAGAAAGAAATACCAAGCTTTAAAACTTTTAATTCACACTTTTTTCAAACAAATATCACATACTTCCATTACTTTCAGTCGTATACATTATCACAGCAAACTGAGCAAACTGAGTCTTCTGAATCGATGAGAGCAGTTACCAGGATCTCTCTTGAACTGATTACAATTATCTTCTGGGGTAAAAATAGACACTTTTATCTTTATAAAGTCTAGACTTATCGTGAAAGTTCAACTGTATGATACCAATTAATAGTGTTTAATCTTCAGTATGTTCTTAAATATAAATGTTGAATATTGAAGAGACAACATTTGAGTTATGGCTGAAAATCTTAATCAACAATTACATCATGTTTAATCGATAAGGGTACAAAGTGCGGTCGGTTTTGGTCAACATGACACATTCCTTGATGTTTATGCTTATAAAACAATCTTCGATGTTACTAAATGAGATCTAGTTAACTATAAGAGATAGCGAAAACTTGACCCAACCGTCGCTTTTTTTGTTTTCTTTTTTCTGGAAGAGGTCGATAAAGAAATGTGTGCGTCTACACAATACCATTAATAAATGCATTATTTTGAGAATTTAGTTTCCCATTTAAAATACATTGGAAATTGCGTTTTTTTTTTCCTTTTTATTTCACGTTTCGGATTTAGAAGAAAATGGAGATTGTCAGAAATTGTTCAGAACACCCCAAGAAACAGATTCACAACAACACGTTTGTTACCAGACACCACCTTCCCCTGCAGTACCCTAAATATGAGGCAAAATGGTCACAAATGAACAATTTTATAATGTTACGTATATTGTTATTTTTTTGTCAGAAATTATTATCATTGGGATTATTCGTATGCTTTTTTAAGTCGTTTATTAACTAATTTGCAATTGTTTGAATAAATACCATTTGTTTATAAAAAATATCTAATGTTACGTATATATTTTTCAATTTTTAAAACAAATATTTATTAGATTATCGCCATTTTTGTTATTTATCAACTATTTTGCCATTGCCTATTTTGTTTAAACAATAATATACACTGTTACCTACACATTTTCTATTTTTCTTCTTGCAGAAATTATTGTTATTGGATTATTGACATTTTTTTTTCGTAATCTCTATTTTTAACGCAATCTCTCAAAATAGACTTTTTATATAGTTATTTATTAATAATGTACATATTAGTAGAAAGCAAGTACACATATCATTGTAACAAAACCTGCGTAAACCTGTTTTTCATATATTATAATATTTAAAAATACTTCGTTAGACTAATTATGATTATAGTTATCATTACAATGTAGTTTACAAATTACAAAAAAAATAGACAAGAAATCAAATAATAATTTTTCAAAGAAAATACGAAACATTGTATATTATTGGTTAAACAATTGGAATTTGTTTAATAAATTTCAATTTAATTAACAAATTACGAAAACATGCCAATAATCTAGCCATAATAATAAAAAAAAATAAAACACATTGCATATGTTAGTTTAAACAAATGGTATTTGTTTAAACAATTAAATTAGTTATTAAATGACAAAAAAACATGCCAATAAACAAATAATAACAATTTCAAACAAAAAAATAAAAAAATACGTAAACAAATGGTATTTGTTTAAACAATTTCAACTTAATTTACAAATTACGAAAAACGTGCCAATAATGTACGTAGTATTGTACATTTATCTTTAAACAAATGGTATTTTTTAAACAATTGCAAAATAATTACCAATATTTTATGCCAAGAATGCCAAATAATAATTTCAGCCAAAAAACGTAAAGAAATACTTAAACAAATGGTTAAAAAGTTTAAGTTTAAATAAAAGTCTAAAGTGGCTGCAAAAAGTGAGACAGGCAACCGACTATACTTCATAATAAAATTTAAGTACACCTGAATGTTCATGTGTTGGCAATCAAAATATGTTTTTTTTTTTTAATTGATGACCAGAAATATTTCTTTTGCGGATGAAAATATATTTGTTGGACAAAAAGAAGGTTTATTCGAGAAATTATATTAAAAATTCTATTTAAAAAATAAATTTATTACCAAGAAAATAGTAACTGGTAAAAAAATAATGTAAGACATTAGGCAAACACAAAAACAAACTAGTAATTCTATAAATTTACATTATTTGGTGAAATTTGGGAGCCTCATTCTATCTACATCAACAAATACTTTAGTGGATATGTAAGAGCCTATGTTTATCTTCATATCTAGTAATCTCTTACTCATAATGCGATATGATACATTTATTGAATTAATACCAATTAATTAAATAAATCCGTTTTAAGCCTATAAAGATAGTGCATAGCTCAATCAAATCATACTAGACAATGCACGTGTTTAATAGAATTTCCCCCGTTATTTTGCTTACAGATTGGATAAAATTTGAGTTTAACGCTTGTGGTCAATGGTCAATTACCAGTGGATAAACTGCATTTATATTTTTTTATACGCAAAGCTTCAATAATTTATTTTTTGAGCATTTTCTTTGAATTGGCAGAAATTTGAAATAAAAAGTTTGGATTGCAACGGAATAAAAGCTGTTATCTATTAAATTAGCTATCTATATGTCTATATAGATAATAATAGAAATATTGTATTGAGTTCGCCGCCTTTGTAAATTTAATTGTCTCTGCGCACTTAAGCAAATCACAACAAATTATGTTTACAATTTGTAGGAGTTGGCACATAAAACTTATCTTGTCTATTACATTAAAATAAAATTTTTTCATGATTTTCATGGAAGCGCATATGTCAGTAGCGAATATTAGCACGATAACGGGATATGCACGTAAACAATCATCATATTTTAAATAATGAAACTGTAGAAAAAGAATTGCATAATAATTTTTAACTAATTTTTAAGGCGATTTAATATGAATGATATAAATTTCGTATCAGTTGAAGATTATTTACTATTAGTACGATACGATCAGAACAATTTAATTTCGGAATTTTGAATAGTAGTGCGAGTTAAATATAGATAATGAATTTAGATGTACAATTAATTATAATATTTTACAAAAAGGGATTTGAACGGATTCACTGAAAGCCTCAAAACTTCGCATCTTATTAAAAATTAACAAAATTAATTATTAAAAATTAACAAATAGTCGGAATGCTATTAAACTCAAGGGATATGTATCGCAGTAAATAAGGATTCCTTGCATGCTAACTGCGTTGTCCTGGTAACATTCGTTACTGAGATATCGGCTTCCATCAAAATCTTTTTCGCAACATTTATTACATAAAAACTGAAGAAAACAAAAACGCCAATCTATAGAAGAGACTCTAAATGCAACCTGAACAAAAACTGAAATTTTTGTGGTTAGTGGTTTAAGAAAAAAATCGGAAAGACGAGCGTTAATTTAAAACTGCAAAAATCGGGTACTTTCTACATTTTTCTCGCGCTCGTGTTTACACCGAGAGGCAAACAATTTTCATAGACATACAACTTATGTAGATATGATTCAGGAGTATGGCATACTTTATTTAAATTTTTACTGTTCAGTAGTTTTAGAGTTATGGGCCTTCAAACACAGGAGTTAATAATATCGAAACGAAAGATGAAATGTTTATTTTAATAATTGAAAACCGATCGTTCGATGAGTTTTTTTTAAATAACAAACCGTCTTAGAGTACTTATTAACCTGGACAGGCGGAAAGAATAAACTCCTGTAATTTTTGTGGCGATATAACGGAAAAATTATCCAACGAATTTTTATTGGGGTTTCTCTAAATTTATTAAATATAAAAAAAAAACAGGCTACAATGAGTCAGGTTAAAAATAAAAGTAACTAAGCTACATTTTGTTGAAAAGCGAGACAATTGTACCGAAATACTTATAAATACGTGTAAATATCGGAAAGTGTTGTAATACTTTCAAACTCGGATAATTTTCTGGAAAATACCATTAAGTATGATGTGACACATGTATATTTATTGCAAAAACTCACTAAGTGACTTAAAGTCACTTATCGTTACAATAAATGCCTCTTGCACTTGGGGAATGTATTTTTAATCTTGTTAACCTGAGCATGCAAAATGTCTGCAAAACGTTGTAACTTTGAAATTAGCTTTTTTTAGAACCTACGTATTGAAAACACTCTGCCAGAAAAGTGTTCTTTTTATATTTAGTGTCCACCTCATTATAGAGCAAAAGTAAAATCATGTAGGACATAATTATAGTTTTTCGTTAGTTTTTGCTAAATCGTGTCAACCTCCCAACAAAGCAAGGTTCCGAGAAAACTGCGTTTAAATTGTAGACGTGTAACGACATGCCCTAACTTTTAATTTTGTCCACCCATATTTTTACCGATATCTCCAAAACGATTAAGCTTATCACAATAAATGATATGTCATTTTAAAGAGGATAAATGTGGGTATACTACAGGGATGAATTTCTGAAAAATAATGAAAGCTGTACGTATTGGAGGTGATTAAAGAAGGTTCCGATAATCAAGTAATAATTTTCCGAATTTACTTTTCATTGTATTCTTTAACTGTTGTGCAATCAAAATATGCAATGAAAAATCATTAATTTTTGAAAATGTTGCACTAAAATGTACCCTTAAATGAAACCCTATTGTTACATAATTGTATCTACAAGATTACGGTACACAAAAAGTAAAATATTGTATACCGTCTCGCAAATTAACATCTTGGACCCAACTAACTACTAAACCAATAAACTCAAGTATCTATTTTTACAACTATCTTCATACTTATGACCACTTAATGTTATTTAGTCTACGAGCATTTCCTCTAAGATAACGGAGTAACGATTATGCGTAATTGAAAAATTCCTCAGCTACGCAGAATATTCCAGTACAGGAGCGCTCAGACATCCAAAGTACGACGAAAGGAATAAATAGTCCGTTTGTCGATAAACTGAGTCATTTGCATTGAGGTCAAGCCAACAAACAGATTTCTCTTCAATCAACACTAAAACCGTTGTCTTCTGACAACTAATTAGTCACATAACATCCATTTTGTTCCGATGTGTACTGGTTTCCCGGTCCAAAGTACAAATTTATGTTGCCAATAGAAGATTTTTTGATGTGCCAACAATAAACATAATCCCAATTTAGTTTCTTCTTATTTGGCAACAAGTCTTCCACAATACTCCTCTAATCGAAAACTACTTCATATCTCATTACAATCTTTTTGGTACGTTTTTATTGAACCATAAATCTATTTCTTATCTGCATTTGTTAACGCCGTATAGCAAATTGTGCGATGATATGAACCAGGATGTCGATTTAGAATATGACTAAGTGTAATGTCTTTCCATAATCATCTATATATCACGTGCTGATATGTAAATATCTGATCCGTTTCTACACAACATCGAACTGCTCCAGTTTAGAAAAACAAGCATGGACGCTAATTGGCAATTAATCGAACGAAGGAATTTGACAACTTCAAATTCCAGGAGGTAAACAAGTGGCGCCTATTAATAACAAATGAATGCATAATGCAGTACCAAATATTCCGTTGAAAATCAAAATATACAGTGAGCGCGTTTATTGTTACTTGACTTCATCTACACTTTTTATTAATTTACCATTAAAATAATTAACAGACCCATGTATATTATGATAATAATAACAATAATAATAATAATAATAGGGCATTGTTCCGGGAGAATAAATATAAAATTCAACCGCGCTTGCTTTAATCCAGGGCTGTGCAGTCGGTAAACAACTTTCCCCTCCGACTCCGACTCCAGATAATTTTGGTAGTCCGACTCCGACTCCAACTCCGACTTCGGCAAAATTTTATTTGTTTCCAGCGACTTTAATGGCAAAAAATGACATAATCTGACATAATCTAATTGTAAATAAAACCAAAATGGCCTGTTAGTCGGACCACAAAATTATGGTCATAATTAAAAAGGACGCTCTTTTATTTTTTCAAAATATCTCTGAAATCATTAGAACTTCAACTTTTTTCAATTAGAGAGCACAGAATTCTGAACCAATTTGTCACTTGAACCGATTTTCTATATTTAATAATAACAAAAGTAATGACAAACCGCTGTATAGTATAAAGTAAAATTCATTTCATTGAATACAAAATTAAGTGCAAATGAAAATAATCTCAACTCTACATTCAACTTAAGGTAGAGTAATTAGTAATTTTTAATCGGCTATTATACATATATTATGCATGTTTAAGTTTATACATTAAAAATTACGTTAGAGTGAAGTTTGTCAATAATAAAAAATATATCTGGCTCAATTCTGTCAAGTGTAGGTGACGAAATCTGCGAATATGGGTGTTTTTTAGTTGATTGCAAGAAGATTACGACATAGCCACCAATAATCTTAAAATCTGTAACCTACACTCGACAGAATCAGTAACAGTTTAAAATCTCTACATATTTTGTTAAATACAAAGGGATGTGGTACCCTTGATTATACCATAATATTGTATAATCAAGGGTGATACTTTTGATAAATTTGTTCATGTGCCGAAAGAAAGAATCAATTTCGGTCAAACGTTTAATGTTATCAAACATTAAAGCTAAAATTGCAAAGTTTTACTAGTAAAGCATTATCTTTTACAAACATTCAGATATTGGGACAAATAAAAATTAAAAAAAAATTTTGGGAGTTAATAACACGTCTGTGATACCATCACGTTGTTTCTTCTGGTACAAAAACTGTAGGAAACTACATTTTCTTTTTAAAATTGCAAGGGAATATCATTAAAATACTTTTTGCGATATTTAATGAATTGTGCAGCTGCTCTTTGTGGCCGAACCAATAGGAGCAAATTCTCGTAATTTTGATGAATAAGGAAAACCACACGTTGACGCTTCACTTTGGAAAGTTTCGTTATCAAGTTTCGTCTATAAGTATCCTGGGACCACATCCTGGGCGTACTACAGACTCAAGGCCGGCGTCGATCTCACTAGCATAAACGCCCCTCTTAAAAAACTGTAGATGACGTCTTAATTCGAAAACAATTGAAATTAAATTTGATATAAATATGTGTGATTCGTTCCAAACCGTTTCAGAGATTTTGTCATGCCTCAATGTTTTGCGCGCCCACTGTATACATAATCAAGTTTGTAGCATCGCAGTGCAATTTGTGAAAATGTTTTCTTAAATTAGAAGATGTGATAAACATTTTGCTAACTATTTATATATAATCTAAACTTGTGTTTATTTTCGGACGGTTAATCAAGAATTTGGCCTTATTTTGATCTTTTTTAGATGTATTCCAATTACCTAATATTGACAGCATTTTGCCCAAAAAAAAAGTTTTGTGATTTTAGCGTAAATATGCCCTTTTGGGTCTCCTGAACACTTTTTTACCAAGGTGCAAAAAAAAATTCTGTGTGTGTGTGTGTATGTGAGTGTATACCCGTCTTTTTGAGGAGACGATTCCGGAGAAACTACTAAAGGCATCAGGACGAAACTTAATATTTCGAAGTTTCAGGACCAAACTTTGGTCTACAATCTAGATATACCAAACTTTGGATCAAGGATTTTGCAAACGAGCCGCCATTTCTGTAATTTCGTCAAAATAGTTAAATAATAAATTAAAGTAGAGGAAATTTTGTATAATTTATGTCTATGACATTTTTTGATAAAATTAATAGTTTAGCTGCATGAGCAAATTCTATTTGATCAAGATCGGTCATGTCTGCATTAGAACTAGTTAGCCAGGATTTGACAGATATTGGATTCTATTGACAGTATTGTCAAAACACAGCGTTTAACACAGTTTGACACTGCTGTATAATAGTATGATAAGTCATGTGCCTGACCACACATCAGATTTTTTACTTTAGTACTTTTTTTAGTAACTTTAGCAGTAATTTGAAGTTTTTAGGTCACCGTAATCTTTGTATACGCATAAATCTGATTAAATAGTTTCTAAATTACCTGTTCTAGCACCCCTTAGTTATCGCAAATATCACAAAAACTAGTAAAAATCAGCGACATACTTAATACAAATTTAAGAGAAGTTAAGCGTCATTGTAGCCAGAAAATAATATGCAGGGTGTGCTATTTAAAAACTCGCATTTGAAATTGTTAAACAATTATAAAGGGTGATAGGATCACCCTGTATATTAATTTTTTTAACAAAACCACCTACGTATTGGTTTCTCTTTTTTAATAAATACCACTATTTGCCATTTATTTGACAAACAATTGAGAAATCTCAGAAGCTACCTACATATTTATTTTGGATAGGTACAACTTAAAATAAAATAAAATAAAATAAAATATATTTATTGTGTCTACAAGAGGTATATCTTTTACACTCGTCAATATCTTAACCTAGGTAACATAAATGGGTCTCAAAGTGACAAATTCCTGAACTTCAAGAAATCCTCAACACTATAAAAAGCTTGTCAACTTGAAACTCCCATAGTTTTCATATCTTGTATAGTTTTGTAGAAAATATTTTTTTCTATCTCTTAAGATAACGAAAATATTGACCTCTGATGACTCAACGTGTATATACATTATACATAATCTAGTTTGTACATTGCAGTTCAAATTGTGAAACAGTTTATTGAAACTAGAAGACTTGATAAAAATTTGGCTAATTTTTAAACATAATCTAAATTTGTGATGCGATTTGAATACATTTACTCTAAAAACGATGGTTTTTTTCGTACCCATATTATTAAACAATTTGGCATTATTTTCATCTCTTTTTATATGCAGTCCAACTATCTGACTTCGACTCTTTTTCACAAAAACATTTTTATAGAGCTGCAAAATTTGTTTATGCACACGTATGCGCGTCATGAAAGTTTTGACAATGATTAATTATCTGCGATTATCTTTTATACTGGCCTCTTTGGATATCCAAGCACAAAACTTTATCGTCATATCTCTCTCAATTTTTTATCAAATAGAAGTATTTTTATCAGTTTTTATGAACTTCTCCTCATAGTCTCATAGAGCAGGCATGTGCAAGACCGTTTATTATCGGGTCTTTTTTTATAGTTTTTATTGTTTTTAAAAAAACAGTTTGCCATAATTTTAATTCATTCAAAATTAATTCAACCCTATTACAAAAATTCAATAAAACAGCAAGAAAATACAATATTGAGAAACAAAAAAATCATTAAAATTAAAAATTTGCACTTTGCAAACAGTAACAATAAATTAAAAAAGCAGTAAAATGAACTTGTCTGTATAATGAAGAAGGTAAAACATTAATAAACACATCAGTTCAAAATACGTACAATAATTTAACTTCGAAAGTTGATCAATAATGAATAATGTTTGATAATCAGGGACAATATACCATCCACCATTTGCTTTTGTATTAAAAAACTTAAATCAATTCAAAATTTTAGTTATTTTGTTGGTAGATACCTTAAAAACTAACAAAAGCTACATTTTGTTAGAAGAATACCAATTTAAACGTTTATTTATCTTTTTAGGAACAGTTATCTGAGACTAAGTCGTTGATTTTGAGACTCATGTTGGTTAAGATACTTATTACTTTGACCTCTTAAATATCTGCAAAGTAGGTTACAAAAACTTTATTAATAAACACCCTGTATTAAAGATATATGCTTATTACAAATTCTGTACAAGATAAAATTATCTACAACTTTTGTTTGAAACATTTTTTTCTGTGACACATAATTCGAGAAATCTTAAGATACCTTTTCCTAAATCACTTTTACTGAAAATTTAAGACTATGAAGAATAAACATTGAGGAATACGGTATTATGACAGATATAATAAATATAATCAACAACCCTGTACAGTGACCACAAAAAAGTTGGCAAGATGGAAAGGACGGATGTATTAAGTTCCCCATTATTATTTCCCATTTTAAAGAAATAAAGATCCTTTAAAGGAATATATCGACATGATTAATTCGGAAGTTTTAAATATGAATAAAATTAATAATAAAATTGGATAATTAAAGAATTATAATTACAGATACATGAAAGATAAGAAGTACTCACTTTTGGAGAAAGTGTTGCTTACAATCACTAGCTAGCACAACACTGGTAACCAAATGCATCAAATGTACAGAAATATAATGCTGACTGATGCTCTTGTGATACCCTCTGACCTCTGATTGCAACGCCCTGCCTTACACAGTCTGATATGAGACTGTATCCGCCACAGCTTAAGAAAAATACTTTCAATAACAAGTAACATTACAATTTTAATAGTAGTTTAATAGGGGCATAAAGTCTGCCAATTTGCTCATTAATGAGCTGCCAATTATCCAAAAGAGATATATTCCACATAGAAGCAAACATTGTGTGCCAAAATTATGTTTATATAGTACAAAATAATGTGCCAAAAAGTATCATCTAAAATAAACGTAATATTGCTTAGTATTTTCTTATTATTTTTTTTTTTAGTTTTAATTATAACTTCTAATTGGTTGAAGATGATTTGATGGCATTTGGCATCCACATTTCCAATATTTCTGGGGTTTTGTAAAGGGATCTCTGCAAAAGTTCCAATTTCGTTCATTACTAATTCCATTTCAAAGATGTCAACGTTCGTCACTTTATAATCTAATAAATGAAATTAATTTCAGGTGAATACAGTTATATTACAAAGCCTGACCTTTGTCGTGCTATAAGCACGAAGGAGCGATGCTTCATACAGATATCAGCTCCAGCAATTATACTACGCAAATTAAAACCTAGGGGGCAGCTAAGAATGCCATATATAAACTGAAGGACGTCAAACCCCTTTTGTTACAATTCATTCAAAAAAGAAACAAGCAGCACAAATTGGAAAATTCTGAAGAACATCATAAAGGAGGAAGAATATATTGTTTTATACGGAATTATCTGCCAGAAAGCCATGATGATTTCAATAGTTGAGTATACATCTACATCTACATACAGGATGTCTCACGGAACTGGTACATTATAAGTTTCTCATGTTCTACTATTTCTGGAAACTTGAAATTTTGGAATTACAATTTAGTCGATCTGAGCTCTTCAGCGAAAATATTCTCAAGTTAACAGTCACGTCTGGTCACCGGAAGTCGGTATCAAGTTTCTTATTTTAAATGGAATGATATATATTTAATTTTATTTTTGGTTTCTTAATACATATCAAAATACATCATTTTTAATCAGGTTTCCCTATACCTAAATATCACCATTTTTGTGTTTTCTTGATTTTACTAATTTTTTGGTGATATTCGGGGTTACGTTTAAAATTGAATATCTCGGTTATTATTGAAACTAGAAGTTTCATGATTGGTGGTCCAAAACTAGAAACATAACCAAATAAGATGATGTTTAGTTCATCACGATATCTTATACAGGGTGTTCAAAATGTACAACACAACAATTGAATTTTCAAACGTAAAAAATTAATTTTTTTTCAAATGGAACACCCTATATACCGATACGCCATTCAATAGGAAATCTTATTCACTATTAATCAATATTATTATATTACTATTAGGGTTCCCTATATCTATCTTTGATAGTTTTTGACATATTGTCACTTTTTCATTACCTAAATCCATTTTGAATACTCCCAGTTAATAATGGGGGACAAAATTAGATACGAAATTTACAACGAAAATTTAAATAGTAATAGATATTTAGAAATTTTGCGTGGATGTGTGAACAATTTTTGCGAAATTCTTCCCCTCAATATTTTACGTCACTGCTTTTATCAAATGGACGGTGCACCGGCACATTCTTCGCATGTGGTATCCATGCAACTAAATCAGATGTTTGACGATAGGTGGTTCGAAGTTAGGGGACCCTGGCGGTGGCCACCAAGCTCACCAGATCTAACACCATTAGATTTTTATTTCTGGGGTCATGTGAAAAGTCAGGTCTATTCCACACCAGTTAATACTCGAGAAAAATTGACTAACAGAGTAGTAGCCGCCATAGACTTCGACGAAAAAAAAAATCCTCATACTGACAATATCTCAAAACCTATTAAAGATAGATATAGGGAACCCTAATATGGATTGATAGTGAATAAGATTTCCTATCAAATGGCGTATCGGTATACAGTAGTGATGGGAAAAAAACGTTCCTCTGTCGGAACGTACCGAACGTTATCGCACCGAAAAAATCACGTTCCGAAATCACGTGATTTCGGAACGTGATTTTTCGGTACGATAACGATTGGCGGAACGAACGGCGCGGCGCCAATAGTGCAAGGCGTACCGAATGTTATCGTACCGTACAAAATCACGTGATTTCGGAACGGTTCAGGTGGTGACGTTCGTTCCGTTGCAGAAAGCTGGCAATTAGCCAATTGATTTGCAATTTCTAAGCATGGCTACTCAAAACAAAAATTATACGCATTTCACCCTATATACATAAGTTACATAATTTTTTTGGGAAGTTTTTATAAAAGAATATCCTGTCTGTACTACGTGAATAGATAAAATACTTACGGTAGCAAATACAATTAATTTGTCACATAGGGTCATTCAGAGCGTAAAACATAATCGGTCGCGAGGTTAATTTGTGTTTTAATGACCCTATGTGACAATATTTTAATTAATTTAATTGATTTTAATTAATTACATATATGCGGCTTATTTTAATTTCTAAACTTCTGCTCATTTATCATTTACTGTTACGACCATAGTCTAAGGGTAAGCTAATTCTGCAAAGACGATCAAGACGTAGAAGATCGTTTGAAATAGACTTATTATTATTAAGCCCACGTTTAGGTCGGCGGAAATATTCGCGCGGTTCCTTAGTCTGCACAGCAGCGGTCGATGCCTACAAAGAATATCGAAACAATATATTTCGGCTTTTTGATCTAGTATTTGTCTCCAAGACTGATGCCGACGCCATCAGTACCTTGTGAAAGGTTGTTTTCAAAGTCAGGACAAATAATGACTGATCGTCGCAATAGATACATCCACAAAAGTCAAACACTTATTATTTGTTCAATACAACAGTAGTAATCTTTAACCTTTAAATAAGATTCGATCTCGTTGTTTGTATTTTATTTTTTCTAAAGTTTTGTTATTTTTATGTATATATATTTTTTATGTATTTTATGTATATTATTGGAATATAGTTTCGGTTAAAATTGTTCAAACATTGTTTTGTGTATTTTATGATAATAAAGTTTTATTATTAATTCTCGTGATTTGTTTATTACCACGGTTATAGAAAAATGAGATCTTTATATCTAATAAAAAATAATAGAGGAAATTATGGAGAACATTGTACCTACACCAGTGCTGCTATTTTACTATAATTCACTCCTATAGGCTGTACTACGCTTTATGGATTTTGTTTGTATATTCTCTAAACTAAAAAATTTTTATCTTCTTTTTTTCGTGAGTAAACAATTTTTATATTCCTATTTATTTCACGTTCACGCGCCCTCTGTACGAAGTAATATTATCTACGTATTATAACGTGATCATTTATTCTTACAAACTAATTATAGTAAGTAAGTGCGTAGTTAATCATCTTATAACTAAGATTAGAAATTAATAACCTGCCCGCGCTCCGCATTGAGTATACATTCTACCTCGCTCCGAACCGTGACCGTTTACACCATCTACTACATATATAAACTGCAAGTATTCTCTGCAGCCGTACCGGAACATTAGCCGGTACGGAATTTTATGCGTCCCGCATAAAGTTCTGTACCGGCAAACGTTCCGGTACGATCGTCCCGATCGCCTCGCAAACCGTACCGAGTCACGTCGTTCCGGGAGACGTCGGAACGTTCCGGAACGTGATATGAAAGTAACGTTACAAAATCACGTTACTGAAATCACGACTCATCACTAGTATACAGGGCGTCCCATTTGAAAAAATTGAGTTTTTTACGTTTGAAAAATCAATTATTGTGTTGTAAATTTTGAACACCCTGTCTTATTTGGTTATGTTTCTAGTTTTGGACCATCAATCAAGAGACTACTAGTGTCAATAATAACCGAGATATTCAATTTTAAACGTAACCCAGAAAATCACCTAAAAATTAGTAAAATCAAAAAAAAAACTCAAAAATGGTGATATTTAAGTATAGGGGGAACCTCATTAAAAATACGAAAGGAATTCTTCGCCAGAATGCCTCAGCATGCACGATGTAAGTAAAGCACGAAATTCAATCCACTTGTTTATTAAAACCAAATTTTCGCTAATAGACCATTAGCATCATCAAGGGTTACCTAAATGCAACAGTGTCAGCCAATTCTACAGAGATTATTGAAACTACTTACAAAGAAGGACTACAAACAAAAGCCCAACAAGTTGGCAATTCCCATGATTGGGTACACATATATACATCATTAAAAATGATGTATTTTGATACGTAGAAACGAAAAATAAAATAAAAATTATATCATTCCATTTAAAATAACAAATTTGATACCGATTTCTGGTGGCCGGGCGTGACAGTTAACTTGAGAATATTTTAGCTGAAAAGCTCAGATCGAGTAAATTCTAGTTCAAAAATTTCAAGTTTCCAGAAATAGTAAAAAATGAGAAACTTCTAATGTACCAGTTCCGTGAGACACCTGTATACTCAGACAGTCAGGCGATATTGAAAGCGCTGCAATCAAAAGCACACAAATCCACAACTGTCTGTGACTGCAAACTATCCCAATAAAAACTAGGAAAAGTGAACAAAGTTTCACTATAACCAGGACAATCAGGGATAGAAGGCAACGAACAAGCCGACATGCTAGCCAGAGAAGGCTCAAAGACTCCCTTCTACGGACCTGAACCCTGTTGCGGTATCACAAAAAAAAACACATCAGGAAGATGGTACAAAACTGGGACGATAAAGCTAAACGAGCTTACTGGGAAACATCATCTGGCATGAGACAAGCTAAGGCTACTATAACCTTCTCCGCCTCCAAGGCCAGAAAGTATCTCCAGATACAAAAACCAGACTTTCGACTGATTACAGATCTCCTCACTGGACATTGTTCACTGAAATTTCATCTCACAAAGATTGGACGGGCAAATAACGCAGACTGTAGATTCTGCAGGGGGTGCATCGAGATAGCGGTACACCTATTGTGCGAATGTGACGCTCTAATGCGCACCAGACAAAACCACTTGAGAGCCGCCATTATTGAACCAGCAGAGCTGACACAATTTACTCCTCGAACAATTTTATTACTGTCTTCGTGAGAAGGCTCAACATCGAAGGACTCTAATGTATGAGGGAAATATAAACGATCTTTTAGATGAAAACATATCGAAGGGTAGTAGCTGTTCCAATTTATAGACTAGGCCTTCGCGCCAAACTTTGTCGAAGGCTTTTGCCACACCCAGGAATATAGAGGACAGAGGCGTACCTAGACTAAATGGCGCCTATGGCAAACACCGATTTACGCCCCTCTTCGACGATAGAGGGTCGTTTTAGTAAAAAGTACTTTAAAATTGGTTAAAAAACCCCACAAATTGAATCTATTAATACTTTATTATAAATTTATCTTTTTTGCTTTAGCTGACGCAAATTGTTTAATTGTGGATATTATCAAAGTCAATTTTTTCGGTCATTTTTCATTCTATGCAAGATCACATAATCGACTTTGGCCCATCGAGGCTCTCAAATATGAGTAAGTATAAATTTTAATTTTCTAAATGGTCTTTCGCAACTGACAATAGAAACTGCGATTGTCAACAATATGGCGGTTTGCACGGCTTGTTAACAGCGTTCTAAAATCAAAAATTTCTCATAAATTCTTGCCATCCACATCACAACTGTAGGTTTCTCCATATGTTACACAATGTTTTTTAAAGTAGCTCGTTTCGGCTTTAAAACAACCCTTCCATATCAAAAACAAATCCAAATTTTTCATCTATTTCTTGTAAATGAACACTTCTTTCTACTTTTTAATTCATTGCATAGACGGTCGACAGTCCCTTTCATATCTTCGTTAGCTGATAAACCACCATCTCTCGATGTTTCGCCATCAATTCTTTTGATTCTTCTTTGACGTCTTTCAAATTCAATATCAGGTTCATTGCATATTTGAATTCCTTCTTTCAGTGAGTCACTAACACTTGTCTTACATCCATGAAAATAAATTTCAAGCTCTTTTAAATCTAAAGCTGCATTATGTAAGTTCATTTTAGGATCCTGCAACCTCTTTTGAACGCGGTCAGTACGAATGTCTTGTGTCCAGGCATAACAGCAGCATTATCATACCACTGTGGCCTGCAATCTTGTAAATTCATGTTGTCTTTCTCTAACTACTTCAATATTTCTTAAACCAAGCTTGCAGCGTCTTTATCGCTTATTTGTATAAAACCGAGAATTGATTCTTTAATCTGAACAGTTTTTTTTTCTCAAAATTTATGTCAACATATCTTACTACCTCAGACATTTGTTCACGATGAGCTTGATCAGGAGTTGAATATTAGTCCGTAACACTTTGCGAACTGGCATCCATGGCATCCAATCATGGCATCCACGAACAGTGGATGCCATGATGAATAAAGTCGTTCTGTATTTTTTTGTGAAAGATATAAGGTGGATCGATTACGGCTCTCCGCAAATTTATGTGGTATCTTATGACAGGGCAAAATTAGAAATTAGTTTCAACAAACCAATAATTTCCTGTATTAAAATCTGATTAAAGGAGTCTCTGTGGCCTCACAAAGGCAGGTTTTGTATCGCAAGGTATTTGAGATAGACAGAAAGAGGCCTAGAGAACATGGACAAATAAACGAACAACGAATGCGTGCGTTATTCCTTGGACGATGGGATTTTGCTTTTTCATACGCAGTCTTTTAATACACATATTTTTTTTTTATTTTCTGTTTCGTATTTGTACGTTATGCGCTTTTTCGCGCCCCCTTTAGTTGGCGCCCATGGCACGTGCCATGCCTGCCATACCCTAGTTACGCCTCTGATAGAGGAGCATACTATCGTTTCTTCTAAAAGTTCTTTCTATTATCGTTGTTATTCTGTGGACCTAATGGATTGCCGAATGTTTGTTTCTGAACTGATGAACTGGTACCTATGTTGTTTCTTTTATCTAAGATTGACTTCAGTCGTTTTACTGACAGTTTTTCAAATAGGTTTTACAAAGTAGTCAATAAAGAAATTGGCCTATAGGAGGATGCTTCCTTTGGTGTTTTTTTCTGACGGGAATCATCACTACCTCCGCAGTTTTCCAAACAGTTGGTACATATTTAAGCCTAAATGTTGCATTGCAAACATGGTAATTTTATAACATCAGTGTTCACAAATACATCAAGATTGTTTTGAGTGATAAACAACAACGGAAATTGCATTTTTACTGAAAACTGTCTACCTAATTAAATTTACAACTGCAAAAGTTCAACATATCCTAAAGATAAAATTTCTTTTTTGTATAATAGTTATAATAACTAGAAAACAATAGCATGCACAGGATGTAATTAAGAAAATTAATTCTCCGCTCTATTGTTGGAATCATTTCAGGCATAGATAACAGCTCAAATATGCATCATATTCCGAAGCTATCGCATATCAATATCTTATCAACTAGATTTAGTGTTGTTTCCAATTTGAATTGTTTCACCTGTACCGGTAAACTGACGGTATCAGATCTATTGATAACCTTATCCCAATTCGTTGTCAGATTACTTTATAAACCATAATTGCGTTAAATAGCCAAGTTAGTAGAGGCACTAGTAGTCGAGGGAATAGAGCAGTGCAGTTTTTGAAGTGAATATCAAGTTTTATTTATTGATTAGGATAGTTATATGCAATCTGAAAGGTAAGTGTATTGGAATATTATACTGACCGTTTTCATATCCAATCATTAACGAGTGTTATCAATGTAACAACAAAATAAATCATAAATAGCATTACAAATTTATAATTATGAGTAATGTAAACTCTATTTTAAACCTAATTTGGTCACTTAAAAGTGTATGTGTATTTTTTTTGTTAATTTTTCGTCTATTTATTGCTTATTAATTGTATTAAGTAAGAATTTGAGACCATTTTAAATATTAGTCAACAGTTTTGACGCGATACATCAATTTTCAATCAATTTATATCTCAAATATATCCATGCGGTGTCTGATAACAGATACCATAAAGTAATTGCATTTTTTCGTTATTATTACAGATATGGGTCGAGGATTATATCTTTTATTGCTAATATCGGCAGCTACAATACAGGTCTTTGGTAAGTAGAAGATATTCAGGGTGTTACACAACTAAGTAACACAAAGTGTTTGATGTTATACCACTATTTCTACATATTTGCAATTTTTGAACTATAAAATAACTAATAAATATTTAACACATAAAATTTAATTAAGCAAATATCATAAATACAGGGTGTTTATAAAGAAAAAGTAAAGTAAGATAATTTTAAACATTATCGATTAAAAGTAAACAAATCTTAATCAATATGAGTCTGATCATCCACTTATGTGCATGGAGAACACAAATGTGCACAAATTCGGACAGGTTACGAAATTTTTGTTACATTTGTAACTGTAGAATTTATATTTATGTAGTAGAGCTAATGACTATGACAACTTTTTTTAAACAAATATTTCCTTCTAAAGATATCTGGCTATTCATTTTTAAGAAAATTGATAATTGTAATTTAATGTTTCTTGCATCTGGAATTTTTACTGTTCTCTTTTTCGTGGCGCAGCTTTTTATTATGTTCCTTTTTTATTTCTCTAGAATGATTTTCTTTTGTGCTTCCTTCTTTCTTATTCCCAAATATTCTCTCCAAGCATTAGAGATAGTGTTTCAGAAGAACAGTTTCTCTTTACTTTATTTGGTTGTTTCAGGCCAGAATAATGATTTTTTTAATGGAGATGGCATCAGTTCAACTGTTATTTTGTTGTGTAAAGACAGCAATAGAGCCATATGTATTTCTTCTAACCATGTACACAATTCCGACACACATGTCTGATTTTCGGACGTGCTATATTTACATGTACCTAATTCCGACACCCCTAAATATGTAAATAACAGTGGTTAAAAGAGTAGTACACCGTCTTATTATGAAAATATAAAGAATTTTTGTCAACCGATATTATTGGAATTTTCTTCATTACTGTTATCCTGTAGCGATTTAAAAAGAAGTCGAATTGCAGTTACCTTATAAGGAAAAAATCAACATTTAGCATAACACTCAATTATCAAGATCAGTCAAACTTCTAGGTTGTATTCTGACCGTTAGAACATTGGTAGAATAAGACGCTATTGTGGGTTGATAAGTGTAATGTCAAATAAACAAACGGGATGTCCTAAAATAAAGTTCAAAGTTGTAGATTTCTTATTTTATCCACCTAAATCGAAATATGTCGGAATTTAGGAATTTAGTTTACTAACAAATTACTGTAATTTATAAACACAAGACAAACAGTTATGGCCTGATGACGACTGATCTTACTCAATATTTACAGACAAGTTCAGTTTACCAACATAGATATTTGCATGACTGACAATTCTGTTGGTGGAAATACCATAAAAATATACAATGGAAAGTTTTTTAATGCTGATAATGAGAAACGTGCAGATATTTCAACCAGCATCCATTCAAATATTTCATCCAACAATATGGACATATTCCATAATGTTTAAGCACAAATTATGGCTACTGTTGATGTTTTTTTTTACTGCTTTCCATTTAAAGCTATTTCTTATAATTTTTGCAGAACATCAGTTATCAAGCACATAGTTTCACATTTGAATTTCTCGATTTCTATAGTAAAATTTCTATTTTTAATCTTTTAGGTCAGAGCTGGGATGAACCCTACTATTTGGATCCAGGCAATGTCCATGGTGTGACCCTGGATCCAGTTGATCCAGGAGTAGTCTACTTTGACGAAGAATTGCCACTATTTACGAGGGCTGTAAAGCTAAATTATAATGGAGACGTTACACCAAGACTAGGCCAATTTCTATTACCACCAAATGGCGAAGTCTTTCTCGGAGCAAGTTTTGTGAAAGACGAGGGATTTTGGTTCTTAGAAATCACCACGAGGCAGGACTTCGAAGCAACGTATTTTGTAGGAAGTCCGAACTATTTTTTCCAAATAATCATAGATTCAGTTTCGAGAGATCTTAATATAATAATTATCAACATGGACGACAACCCTCCAAGAATGGAACCGGAGGTTGCAAATTGTGTTATTCAGGTAAGTCTTGTATTCTGTCAGTGCTATTTATGAAGGAAATTCACTAAATTACTCGCTACTTTACTAAACTACACTAGCGTCTTGTTTGCCCTCTAGTAAGTAATCCCGAACACTTACGAGCGCAGGCGACGTTGAGCGACCATAATTTAAATGAAACCGTAGCTCTCAGGGTGAGTACGGAGTACCGGTCAAATTTGCCAGTGTGTTTGTGTATAGACATTTTAGTTGTGTTAAGAATATTTAGAAAAGCATATGTAAGTTATTAATTTGTATAGCAATTAATTAGTTGATGGAACGCAAAATCATTTCAATTTAGTCAGCAAAAAAACTTGAAATTTGTTTGAAACCCCGATTTAACGTTCTGTTTACGTATTTATGTATAGTGAATACGATTATGCAAGGTATCCTGCAACTTGTGGGCATTAATCTCAGATAAATAAACAGACACGGATGAGCGCCGTTAGAACTAAGGTAAGCGAATGTAAACAAAGCTGAATGGGCGGCGAGCGTGTTTTAGCTAAGGGTCTTTTTTATATTTCCAACAAATAAAGCAAGCTTAGGGAATTAACTAGTAAGTATATCAGTATAGTACATAATAATAGTCAAAATATAGGACTACCATTATAAATTGCACTTATTAAAAAATTAAAATTAAATATACATAGAATTAGTGTATACGATCGAAACCAACCGATGTCGACTTTCGAGCGAATTCGATAGCACAGGCTGGTTCTCCCTATATTTGATTCGACTGAAAAGGTCGTGATACCGATGTAAACAAACTATAGCGTACGTTGTAAAGTCACTAATTAAATAATGTAGTATCCTGTTTTCTAACAACAGGTCTTTTGTTTCCGTTCTAAAAAATAATCGTGTCCGCGCTTATGCCGTGTAAGGAAGAAAGTTGGACACTACTAGGAGAAACCTAAAATGCAAATATGAGAATGTAATTATCTCAAGGGTACATTTATGGTGCAAGCTATGCAAAAATGTTATTTGAAAAAAGTATTTAGAAATATCAGAATATATCATATACGAAACTATAATCATCTTCTTCATTGCATATACCGGGTGTTTTTATTACCAATTAACATTTTTTATCAATCTCTCAGAAAATGTTGAAATATGGTGCGAAGCCGACGAGCCAGCTGCACGATAATTGCAATTTTTACAAAAACGTGCTACTTGATTGACAACTTATGTTTATATGTGATTTAGGGTGATTTATAATTTGATACCTCCTTTTTTCGATCAACTATAGTTTTCGAGATGTTCTAAAGTTTTGTGATAGTGGCTAAATTAATAAACAAAGAGATAAAGCAGATGATGCATAAATAAATACTAACAATGGATGATATTTAGAACATGTGATACAAAGAATAATTTTTCGCGTTAATAATAATATTAATAATATTATTCCACGTTCTTTGTTTATTCATTTACCCGAGCTCATAAAACTTTCAAGTTAAATATCTCGAAAACTTCTGACCCAAACAAAAGTTATTTAGCATTTTATCATACTAAGTATCATATGAAGTGCACACGGCGTGAAAATATGAAATTTACAGCTATACTTATAACTATGATTTTATAGTTCTAAAATGTATTAAGTGCACCGCCATCATTCTTACTTACCTATGTACATGAATAGTGGATCGATTAAAATCTTTACTAATTTGTTATGTAATCTATTTATTCAAAACAAAATAACGCGCATAAATGGACTTTTTTATTAAATTTAACTGCGTTTTAGCGATGCGTTTGCGATGTGATTCAGAAAACGGCGTTGGAGCCGTTTCATACAAGTGTCCTGCAACTTCTTGCCATAAAGTCAATTTAAAAATAACTATTTTTTATATTTAATTTTATTTTTTAATAAGTGCATTAGTATAATTTATAGTGGTAGTCCTATATTTTGACTATTATTATATATTATACTGATATACTAACTAGTTAATTCCCTAAGCTTGGTTTATTTGCTGAAAATATAAAAAGAAAACATTGCGTTATTCTCAAGCCCTTAGCTAAAACACGCTCGCCGCCCATGCAGCTTTGTTTACATTCGCTTACCTTAGTTCTCATGGCGCCCATCCGTGTCTCTTTATTTATCTGAGATTAATGCCCACAAGTTGCAGGATGCCTTGCATAATCGTATTCACTACATAAATACGTAACCAGAACGTTAAATCGGGGTTTCAAACAAATTTCAAATCTTTTTGCTGACTAAATTGAAATGATTTTGCGATCCACCAACTAATTAATTGCTATACAAATTAGTAACTTAGATGTGTTTTTCTAAATATTCTTAACAAAACTAAAATCTCTATACATAAACACACTGGCAAATTTGACCGGTACTCCGTACTCACCCTGGCAGCTAACGTTACATTTAAATTATGGTCGCTCAACGTCGCCTGCGCTCGTAAGTGTTCGGGATTACTTACTAGAGGGCAAACAAGACGCTAGTGCGAATGTCCGGGACTACTTATTAGAGGACAATCTAGACGCTAGTCTAAACTACTAGCCGTGTGCGTACAAGTCTGAATGGATCACATTTTTATTTCACAGGAAGGTCCTCTGGAAGATTTTAACGTGGACGAGCTGGACTGTTTCTACAGAATTTTTGACGATGACGGTCACATGGCTAACATTTCGCAAAGGATAACCCACGCAATCCACACAAATATTGAAGAAGTAAGTAGACTGTAAACGTTTAGAATGTCCTCTTCTAAACTAAGTGTCGTTACAGACTTTTAGATTCGTCGCAAATCCTGTAATCCCTCCTGGAGACATAACAACCAATAACATGAGGATGTCGTTGATACCATTGGAGGAACTAGACTTTGAGACAACTTCCATCTACGTTCTAACTTGGTTAGTCAAAGATACGAATCCGGAGGAGACTGTATTGAGAGTAGTGGTTGAGGTTACTGATATAGCTGACACGCCACCACGCTGGACTTCCATCTTTGCCTCGCGACAATTCGATGAGAAAGAAGCTCAACAATTCAATGTAACAGCGGAAGATGGAGATATCGTGATCAATGATGATATCACATACATGCTTATCTTCCCTGGACAAGACTGTAAGTGATATTACCTACCTTCTCCTCACAACGAAACGTCTCAGTTCAAAGCAACCTTTGTTAATCCAAAACAACGGTTGTTTAATATGGATACCGTCCATTGAAGAAAGCCGTTGTTTTGACCAGTTGTTTTATTTTAAGATTGTACAATTTCAAATGGTTCTATACTTGACTTTTTGATTAAAAGATTTTGATCTTTTAAATCAAAAGGTTCGCTAGTTGGATTAGTCAGCTCACATTCTTGGATTAAACATACTGCTTCTTTTAATTATGAACATGTTATGAAAGAAATAATATTTTACATGGAATGAAATAAATAATAAGCTTAAAACAAGTAATTGATGTTAATAATGTCACTTTCTTAACATTAAACAACCATTTCTCTGTGTGTATTGTTAATATAACTGGACGCAACAAGAATTTTTAGTGAAGTCAAAACGTACTTTCAATTTTTTTTTTTTTGTTGACCACAATTCGCTTTATAAACTTGTAAATTCTATTAAATTATGCATGGTGTTGGTGCGCATGTCACCATACTAACCTAAAAATAACATACTGCAAAAGCAGGGCTATGCTAGAAAAACTACCATTAAAATTTTGGCAAAAAAGTTATTTAGAACTTCTTTTTCATAGATTTTGATATTTCTCCAACATTAAAAATACCAAATTGGCATCTTGTGATGTCACAATATCTACATATAATTAGGAAAATGTTTGTGTGACGTTGTCAGATAGTACTTTGATTTGAACTCCCATTATTGTTATTAATGTCTGACAAAATTATTGGCTTATTTATATGCTTATTCTACCTACTACACATGATGCAATCAATATATAATAGGAGCTAGCCTAAATTTCACATAAAAACTAGAATTATTAGAATTATTAGTGGTTGACAGTCGTATTTGATTAGCATTGAATTACTTGGGTGCCAACGTTTTG
Source organism: Aphodius sticticus (assembly GCA_963966075.1). Taxonomy (NCBI): domain Eukaryota; kingdom Metazoa; phylum Arthropoda; class Insecta; order Coleoptera; family Scarabaeidae; genus Aphodius; species Aphodius sticticus. Next base: position 15,189,146 of record OZ014513.1, read on the forward strand.
GAGTGCCAATGACTGCATGTGTACTTTACCCTATAAAGAACTAAAAAAAAGCATGTCATAGGCCCCCATAGCATAAATATTTGTGCATTGTTCTGGATACCAAAAGATGCCTGGTTTCGGCTTTAATGATTATTAATTCTATTTAATTTAAAGTTTACGTCCTGCCCATGTCTCATCATTTGCTCTTTATATTTTTTAAGAAGTTTGATGAGCTAACCAATAATACTGACATAGATAATGAGTAGAAATGTACCTGGAAAATATTTTTTCTTCCAACAGTTTCACCTCCACCGCCAGAATATTATCAATTTTCAAGACCTAGTAACTTTAAGGCATTATTTGTACTTATTAGACGCAATATGTTGATTGTATTTCACTGTTTTCGCCGCTAGAAAACTACACCAAAGCACGTGATTTGTTTCCAACTGATAACGGAGTTTCTTTTCTGAAATGTTCATAAATTTTCGTGTCTTGACTACTTATCTGGATTGTGATTATTTTTAGTTTAATGAACAATATCTGTAAAAATATGTGATGTTAATTACAAGGTCATTTAAATTTAAATTTAGAAAGAAATATAATGAACAATAAAGTAATGATGTTTTCATCTGAGCCGAAATCTGATAATAATATTTTTCTTTATTACAAATAAATATCGATTAAAATTTAAAATTAGTCAAAATCAGTTTGACTAAATTACAAACATAATACGCGTTTTAAAATCGTTTAATTATTATTTTTGTGAAAGTGTTGCATTTCTATGACTATAAAATGCCATTCATTTACCCAATCAGCAGCTCAAAGTAGTACGTTGTGCGTCAGCAATTTTAATATAGAATTTGCCAATCCTGACTGACTGAAATTTCTATACACCAGAACTGTTATTTTACAGAATAAACAGTCGATTCTCTAAACACAAGGTGAATCCGTATCCCCTACATTCTACTCACAAAACACGTAAAAGTTCGGCATTAGTTTACAGAATCATAAAAGCTATACATCAAATTAAAGATAAAAGGTATATCGGTCCTAGGCAAAGGATTGAACTTTGCAATCGCACCGATAAGAATACCTAAGGAGGAAATTATTACCGAGGTAGAAGCCGCATTGTACAAAATTCCAGGTGTACAAGCAGAGGACATTCGTCAAGAGGTTTCCAGGATAATTAGGAAAGCTACCCCGCCAAAGAGCAATATTACCAAAGAAGAGAAGTACTCTCTGAAAACCATCAAGGACAACAAGGAGGACAAGGAGGACTACAACAGGAAGATGAACGATCTATTGGATCCGAATACGTACCGCAAAATTTCCAAGGACCCAACAGATAAGATAGGAAGGCGAGTGAAGGAATTGGTTAAATCATCATCGATTCCCGTACAGGAACAAAGAAGCCTATTTGTTCAAGCCCCTAGGGCACCTAGGATCTACGGTTTGCCAAAGATTCACAAGGATAACGTACCTTTAAGACCAATCGTTAGCGCAATAGGCTCCCCAACCTATTTGTTGGCAAAATAGTTGTCGAAAACCATCCAACCGTTTATAGGACAAACCACATCTTTTGTCAAGAACTCTGAACATTTTATTCAGATTTTGAAGGAAGTTGTCATTGACCCTCAGGATATACTCATAAGTTTCGACGTAACATCACTCTTTACGTGTGTTCCGGTTAAGGAGGCTGTCGAAGGCCTTCGAACAACACTTGTCCCCCTAGGTCTACCAACCGATGTACCGGATCTTGTAGGGTATTGTCTCTCCACCACATACTTCAAGTGGGCGGGAGCGATGTATGAGCAGGTAGAGGGTGCAGCCATGGGATCACCTTTGTCACCGGTAATCGCCAATTGCTTCATGGAATTGTTTGAAGAAAAAGCCATTAGGTCAAGTCCTTTCAAACCCAAGCACTGGGTCAGATATGTCGACGATACCTTTGTGATTTGGCCACACGGTAGAGATAGACTTAATGAGTTCCTTAACCACCTGAACAATGTTAGTCCTTCCATCAAATTCACGATGGAAATAGAAGAGGATAATCAGCTGCCTTTCTTGGATGTGCTGGTATACAGAACGTCAACGGATAGTCTTCGACATACAGTCTACCGTAAGAAGACACATACCGATCGGTACTTGAACGCCAAATCGCACCACCACCCCCAACAGAAGAGAAGTGTTATTAACACTTTGTTCAACAGAGCCGAGAAGGTATGCGACTCTAGCACCTTGGACGAAGAACGAAAACACTTGGAGTGGGCCCTACGTCAAAATGGATACACCAAGTCTGACATATGGGGTGTCACACAAAGAAAACCGCAAGTCTCAGAGGGACCGCAAGAGTCTAAGGGGTTCGCTTGCTTACCATACGTAAGTGGGGTATCAGAGAGAATCGGTAGAGTACTGAAGAAATCGGGTATCACGGTAAGGTACAGAGCACCAGCTAAAAGGTAAAGGATCTTTTGCCTAACCCAAAGGATATCACACCACTCCTGAAGAACGAAGGGGTATACAAGATAACATGTGAGTGCGGAACATGCTATGTAGGACAGACAGGACGAAGCATCGAATGTCGAATCAAGGAGCACAGTAGGGACACCCGGCTAGGCAAGATTCAACAGTCCGCTGTTGCTCAACACTGCCACGAGTCGGGACACACAATGGATTTCGATGACACGAAGATGTTGGCAAGGGTGGGTAATTATCATCGAAGGCTTATTAGAGAAGCCATCGAAATTTGCAAACATCCTGACAACATCAATCGCGAGGACGGTACTGACATTAGTAGGGTCTGGAAATCGATCCTAACGCGGTCAGGTGGAAAACCACATGGAGCGGTAGCTCCAGATGTGCGCAGTGAGGTGTAAATTCAGGTATATAAGCGAGCCTTTCTTGGTAGGTCTTCAGTATTCAATTAGCTTTGAAGAAGCGAGCAACATGGTTCGCGAAACGTCAGCATTAACAAATCTTGACACACGGCATAACCCGGAAGCAGTTTATTTTCTAAATGATTCTGACCATGAAAGCCTACGTACTTAAAAGGTATACAATTTTCGGTCTAGTGATATATTTTTGAAATTTTTGATCGTTTTGACAAAAAATTACAGAATTTGACAAAAAATTGCCTGACTTTGCGATTTTTTGTACGGAGAACACTTAAAATTGAACAAAGGATCACGTTCACGTCCTGGAAAATGTATGTCCTGGTTATTGATAAATTCGAAAATATCTGTGTAATCTTAAACTATCTTCATTTTTTTTTCAGGGAGTGACCTAATTTCGATAGATTCCGATGGAATAATTGACGTACAAGAAATTAACAGGGACGTATTGCAAATTGAGACGTACATCTTTACCATCCGTGCATGTGAATTGAATATGCCCGACCAGTGCGTTGAGCAAGACATCACATTTCTCGTAAATGATTTGAACGACAACGCGGCAATTATTACGGTCGCTGATGATGATTTTACCCTAACATTAGACGAAAGTACTGTAACAACAATTAGCACGAGAATTGTAGTCAACGACATCGATTTGGTAAGCAATTAAGCATCGTTTTGCATCATAAGCAAAAACAGCATAAACAGTGCAAAAACAATTGTACTGATTTCTTTTCCAGGGCGTGAATGCGCAGTACACCATAGAATTGACTAGTGGGAGTGGTGTCCAGTATCATGAAGCATTTTCGGTTGCACCAAACAGCGGATACCAAGAAACTGAAGTCTTTCTATTTATTACCAATCCCCTTCGATTGGATTATGAGGATCTGGATTGGCAGCATTTCAGCTTTAACGTAAGTAAAAGCATTAGAAATACTACGCCTATACAGCAGTGGCGTACCTACTATCGGTTGCAAAAGTATTGAGCCCTGTGTTTGAACGCTAGTAACTCTTAAACGGCTGTACAAAAAAAATTGAAATAAAGTGCTATATACTCCTGAATCATTTCTACATAACACGAGTGACTATCAAAATTTTCTGCCCGTCGGTTTAGGCACGAGCGCGAGAGAAGTAAAAAAAAGGTACCCGATTTTTGTGGTTTTAAAATAATTCTCGACTTTCCGATATTTTTTTCACCTAAACCACTTACCAAAAAAATTTAAATTTTTGTTCAGGTTACTGTTAGGATCTCCTCTATAGACTGGTGTTTTTATTTTCTTGATTTCTTATGTAATAAAGTCTGCAAGCGAGCTTTTTATGGTCGCAGATATCTCAGAGACGAACGATGGCAGGACAACGCAGTTAGCACGTAAACAATCCTTATTTATTGTGACACTCATCCATTGATGTATAATAACATAAAAGTTATTTGGGAATTTTAAATAGGGAAAATAATGTGATCGATGCGTTACGCAGGATGGTTCCCCTCGGGGAAAGGGGATAAAGCGCGCGAGACGATGTGACGCTTCGCGCGACGGTTTCAAACGAACAACACTCAGGACCGTATTCAATATTTTTGTCATTTTCTCGTTCAATTTTATTTTTGAAAATAGCATAAGTAATTTTTATTTATTTCTGAAATTGTATACATATTCTGTTTTGTGATTTATTATTATTTCACAACATTATTTCTGCCAAAAATCAGTAGTTGATGTTTCAATTGAGACAAGTATTTGTCCTAATTTTTGAACGAATTGTGCAGTTTCAGAAGAACCACCAACATTGGAACAATATTGCGGCAACTTCTTTAGCATTATCTGAACTGCTGTAGTTGTAGTCTAATAAGTCGTCATCATCATCATCTTCATGCAAGTTGATTATAATAATTTCTGCAATTGACTCAAAAATATGATCAATATCAATGTATTGGTTTTGATTTTCAGAACAAAAGATTGTGTTGCAAAATTGCAACACAGTTTTGCCATATTTCTTTCGAGACAGTGCTTTGTTACATAAATTTAACATAACTTTAATTTCAAATGTATTTTAGCTTTTTGCAACTTTATTTTGTACATATGCACAGCTTAATTCAATTGCAATGAGCTACAGGTAACCACAATAATTTTACTTCATTGCTTCCGATTTATATAATTCCGATAAAATCTAATAGAAGTACCTTCTCTTGATGGTGTTTTTTTTTGACATATATAACAGCTGTGCTTTAGTTATTTGAGAAAGAAATTTCTGACATTGATAATTAATTGTTTTACTTCCTTGGAATAATACTTCAGCATTCTTGCTCAATACTTGCAAAACACGTACGCACGCAACTCAGTTACTCAAGAAATTTTATTCAACGAATATTTATGCATTTATGTTATCTTGATTTTACCCAAAATCATATTATTGTGGCCGGAGAAAAAAATATTTGGTTTTGTTATTTTATTTGTTTATGCTAACTGATAATATTTGATCGCTGCTGTTGATTCAAAAGGCGTTAAAAACAAAAAAGAAATGCTTACAGCTCTTCGTTGTACACTTGCAACCTATTCTTCCATTAAACAAAGAGTCCACCATTTCTAACCTTCAACTTCAATGCTGGTTACATCAATAAGTATGTACGATGTTTGTTTTAATTCTCAGTACGGGCCTGTGATACATGCTGTAGTCGACCTCAAATCCCGAGCCGATGACGACTGCGTTGAACAACGTGACGTACTTGCGCGCTGTACCAAAATTATAGCGAATATTTATGTCGCTCTATAAAATTAATGAACATCTGAAATGTGTTTCTATTTCAATAGTATCATTAAACAAAATTTTGCAATTGTTTTCGTACCTGTCTCGTTATCGTGCTAATACTCGTTGCCGAGTATTAGGCTGTTTCCGTTGCCGCTTCCATGAAAATCTTGTTTATAGCCTTAATTGCAAAGAAAATTAGTAAAATTCAAAACCCAATCTGTAGACAAGATCTTGAGTTATACTCTGTGTAAATTTGAATTTTTTTGGGCAAGCGGTTTAGCAGAAAAAAATTTGGAAAGACGAGCGCTTGTTATAAGTGCTAAAATCGGGTACATTTTTACACTTCTCTCGCGCTTCTGTCCAAACCTAGGGGCAGAAAATTTTCATAGTCAATCATGTAGAAATGATTAAGGAGTATAACTCACTTTCTTTAATTTTTTTTTGTTCAGTCGTTGCAGAGTTACGAACCTCCAAACACAGGGCTCAATACATTTGCAACCGATAGAGCTTTTACCGCCTGGGGCGGTTGCCAATTTGCCGCCCTTTTTGACAATCAAAATTAAGTGATGGTGGTTATTAACATTACTGGACATCAACACAAATTAACGAACACAAATTTTATTTTATTTTGCTTAAACAGATTGTACCAATGGATTGTACAAATACAATATACATATAATAATGTTCCCAAGTGTTCAATAGTCCCAAAAAATGTTGTGGATTTTCTGTAACAGAAGCTGCATGTACACATGCCAAATTTAAAGAATGATTTGTACATTCTTATCCACCTGCAGAATTTTCTTTTATTGCAATGTCCGATAGAGTCGCTGTTTGCAATAACAACAAAGTCGCTATAGAAATTATTAGCAGCTGAGTTGTTCATAATCATTGATTCTGTTGATAACAACATTATTATAGAATTTTTATTTTTAAATAAATTACTCAGAAATATAAAAAAAGCCGCCCCAAAATATGTGCCGCCCGGGGCGGACCGGAAAAATCAGCGGGAATTACGTTTCATCGGTAACTGACGTTTGATATCAGTCAAATGACAATGAACAGGCCCGTATTCAATAAAATCTGACTTTATTTATTTATTTTTTTTGATTCTGTTGATAACAACATTATTATAGTATGTTTTCATTATTTAACCTAACTTTTCTATTAACTGATTTTGCCACATCCAGGAATATAGAGCAGCATGCCTTTTTTTCTTCTAGTTCTTTCTATTAACGTTGTTATTCTGGTGGATCTGGGCGATTGCCGAATGTTTGTTTCTGAATCCAAACTGACGAATGGCATAATGAAACTTCATGATACAGAATTGTTATTACATCGTTGCTAAATATTTAAATTTAAAACTTTAAAAGTCGTTCGTTTGTCGTAACCCTGCATAATCTTATTATACGAAATCGTAACTGATATGTGTCTTCAAATCAAAATGCCCTTTTCATTGTGTTTTTCTTCTGTTTCAGCTTGTAGCGACTGGAATTGAAAACAATACCCACGTACAGTCAGTAACCTTCGAAGTCAATCTGAATAATCTAAACGACGAGTCGCCCATCTTTGGATTGTGTAATGAGCATGAGAGCACAACTTTAGATGAATGCGTGGTTGAAATTTTAGAAACATTTAATGGTTTGACAGATTTGATTGCCATGGAAGCTAAGGATGGAGACATTGGCGATTCGGTAACGTAAGTACTGAGTGTTAATTATTTATTAGGTACATACTTTAGTATCATTGTAATAAGTAGTAAATGGCATAATAATTTTGGCTCATAAAACGTCAAACTTTTTTTATGCTCTCACAAAACAATGCTAAAAGGACACCTTAAACTGTGAAGACGAAAACGTGACTGTAGACATCTGTAAAACTGGCTTTTTAACCAGATCAGTGGCAATTTAGGTCAGCCGTTTGACAGTAATGAAATACCATGTCAGAAAATTGTCACTTTTCTTCTTGAACCTTAAACTTTTACGATTTTGCTCTTCATTGCCTTGTGACCAAGGTTCAAGCTTTTATTTCAGCCTACCTACAGTTTTGTGAACTAACGTCAATGTTTTTGGGGTACATAAAAGTGTATCTTGTTATTCTTATATTGTTTCTTTTTATATGCAACACCCTATATTTAGATATTTGGTAGACCATGAAGAAAACATGAATGTTGTTTTATTTCAGGCATCGTCTTTTGGGGTCGTACGCGCAAAGGATCTTAACAATTAACGAAGATAACGGTCAAATAACAACTGCAAACTTGGCTAGGCCGTTCGACTATGAAACCCTCCAAGAAATTATCATTCAAGTGCAGGCATCGGACACTCTAGTAGATGCTTATGATACAAGGAACACAGCGGTATCACAGCTGACAATAAGACTAATCGATGTCAATGATGAAACTCCAATGATATCTGTGGTAAGTAAAATTGTTATGTATGTACTAGGGATGAGTCGTTCGCCGGTTCTGCTCAAGGCATAGGCAGCTGAAGGCAGACACAGTCCAGCTTTTTGCGACGACCGGCGCGGCGCGGCGGCCTCTTTGATGCACGTGTTCATTTGTTTCTAGTGCCGCGTAAGTCCATAATATGTATATACATTATACATATATAAAATATTTTCGTTCGTTTATTTCTGGTTTGATTGATGAATAAAGATTCGTCAACATATTATGAATCTGCCCGAACATTTTCTTTGCGCTTTAAAATTGTTGAGATCCGTATATCTGCACTGTATTTGTTTTAAATATTTTTGGGATATTATATTGAATCGGGAGTTGATAATGAAGACCATTAATTTTTACAAATATAATTTATTAAAGAAAATGAAAGTTTGAGAATATATAAGGAAAAATATAAAGAGCATAAAAAGCAGAATGAAAGATATCAGATTTTTGCGGTAAAATTGTACGATTTGTTTAGTTAACCATACAGAACTTATTGAAACGTATTGTATAAATTCGGTAAAATCAGCTTTCAAAAATCGCTAAAAGATCCAAATTAGATTTAATTAATTTAAATTATATATATATATATATATATATATATATATATATATATATATATATATATATATATATATATATATATATATGCAAATACCATTGACTTAGTAGCCTTAGTAGCATTTTTATAGGATCTATTTTGTTTTTGTTACTGAATGGAGGTAATTTCTATCAGCATAAATTACAAGAAAAACTAGGTTAAAACAGAAAATTCCAGTTCTGATAAAGAAAAACAATATTCGCAGGAGTTAGACCGTCGCGCGTCGGTATATTCGTAAAAATGACCCCCCTGCCACATAGGGCCGCTGCGATCGCTGAACGAAGATACCAGCAATGCGCGTGTCGTGTGTCTCGTTCTCTTTGAACGGTTCGTTCACTAGACCCGTCTATAACCTATATGAAATACGTTCATTTTGAACGGTTCGGTCGCTCGGTCGGTCCATGTGAAAGTCGTTCATTTTAAACGGGTCCGTTTGAACGGGTCATTTTAGTGAGCCAGTTCGACTGATCTGGCTCACTGAAATGAATGAAAAAGGAAGTCGTACAGCTAATTTTTACATAATGTAATACTGGCTTGTTTTTATTTGTGAACTTGACAGTTGATGCATGTTTCGTACTTTAGATAAATGTCAGAATGACAGTGTATATAGGTTATAAAAGAACCATTTACAAAGCTAACAAAAATATGTTCAGTATATTTGGTTGCATATGTGGTGTGTAGGACACCTGTATATATATTATATGTATGTTGTACTCGCTCGCACACCTGTTTTAGTTTTTTATATTTTATATATGTACCAGTATGACTGTGGAAATAAATCAGATATAATACAGACGTTGTACGAGTATCATTTACATATCCAATATGGCGCAGTCGGTCAAAAGAACAGTGTTTTAGCAAAACCAATTATTAATATGGGAGAAGAAAAAGGTATTTCACCGCTCTCACAAGAGGGAAATGTAGCCGAAAACTGGAAAATATGGAGGCGCAGGTTTATAAATTATTTACAAGCATGTGAGCTGAACAAAAAGAGCCAAGCTGTCCAATGTGCACAACTGTTGCATTATATCGGTCAAACTGCATTCCAAATTTACACGACATTTAATTTGCCCAAGGAAGAAGAAAACAACTTGGAAAATTTATTGAAGAAATTTGACAGTCATTTTTTGCCGAAGAAGCACGTGGACTATGAAAGGTACAAATTTTTTACTCGGAAACAAGTTGTAAATGAAACCATTGACCAATTTACAACCGACATAAAATTCAAGGCGCAAAATTGTGAATTTGGGGATCTGGAAGACAGTCTCGTTAAAAGCATAATAACATGTGGTGTTACTAGCGAAGAATTACGTCAAAGGCTTTTGGAGAAAGATCGAGATTTGGAAGAAGTTTTAAACACATGCAGATCATTTGAGGCATCCAAAGAGCAGGCTAAAGAGGTAGGAATAAGCATCGCCGAAGAAGCAACAGTCCAAGCAGTCCAGTCACACAATAAATCAAGATGGGGGCATTCGCGTTCAGTAGCTCAACCGCAACAATACCGACCAACAGGGGAGCGAAGAAATCATGAAGGAGGATGTAAACGATGTGGAGGAAGACACGAAAGGTATAAATGTCCGGCTTTCCGATTAAAATGTAAAAATTGTCATAAATTAGGTCATTATGCTAACATGTGCTTTAAAAAGTTGCATTCTTTAAATGTACAAAATGATTTCTTATTTATTGGAGCTATTAATAATAAAACAGAATTTCAGGAACGCAACTTTGCAACCAGCGAATGGTTAATAACGTTAAAAATTCAAAATAAAAATATTAGATTCAAAATTGATACGGGAGCTGTTGTTAATGTGATACCGAAGAGAATGCTAGATTATTTGCATATTGAATATAAAGTTAATCAAACAAATGAAACACTTAGTGCATATTCAAATAACATAATTCCGATAGAAGGTAAAACTGTTTTGCAATGTAGTTATAAGAACTCTACAAAAAATGTTACGTTTTATATTGTAAAAACCAACGCACCGCCAATCTTAAGTTTACAAACTAGCATAGAATACAATCTCATCAAAAGAATTGATACTTGCAATACAAATGAAATAATTAATAAAAATATAAATACTTTTCAAGGAATAGGATGCATACAAGATAGATATCATATTGAAACAAACCCTAATATAAAAGCTGTAGTTCATGCAGCTAGGAAAATACCGTTGCACTTAGAAAGTAAATTAAAACAAAAATTAGATCATCTAGTGAAGAATAATATCATAAAAGTTGAAGATAAGCCAACTGATTGGGTAAATTCGTTAGTTATCGTAAGAAAACCGAATGGAGATTTACGACTATGTCTAGACCCTCGCGATTTAAATAGAGCAATAAAAAGGGAACATTATCCATTGCCAACAATAGACGAAATTTCTCATAAACTTTCAAATGCTAAATATTTCAGTACATTAGATGCAAATAATGGCTTTTGGCAAATACCATTAGATTATTCAAGTTCAAAACTATGTACATTTAATACCCCATTTGGGAGGTACCGTTTTTTGAGAATGCCGTATGGGATCTGTTCAGCCCCGGAAGTTTTTCACAAAAAATTCAAAAAATTATTTAATATCGAAGGCGTTGAAGTCTATGTAGATGACATTATTGTATGGGGAAGTACTAAACAGGAACATGATTTACGCTTAGAAAAAGTTTTTCAAATTGCAAAAAGTAACAACATAAAATTTAATAAAACAAAATGTAAATTCTCAGTTACAGAAATTAAATATATGGGTCATATATTTTCAGATAAAGGAATGTATCCAGATAATTCCAAAATAAAAGCAATTGTTGAGATGCCGAAACCAACAGATATTAAAGGTGCACAAAGATTGTTGGGTTTGATTAATTACGTAAGTAAATTTATCCCGAATGCATCTGTAATTACTGCACCCTTACGGGAATTGATAAAATTAAAAAATGTTTGGAACTGGACGCACGAACATGATAAAAGTTTTGAAAAAATTAAAGAAGTTTTAAGTAGCAAACCAATTTTGCAATTCTTTGACATAAATAAAACAACTACATTATCAGTTGATGCATCTCAAAACGGATTAGGAGCTGTGATTTTACAAAATAATTTACCGTGTGCATATGCGTCAAGAGCACTTACTTATACACAAACTCGTTATGCACAAATTGAAAAAGAATTGTTAGCAATTTTAGTTGGTTGTGAACACTTTCATCAATATCTCTACGGTAAGAAATTTTATGTGCAAACTGATCATAAGCCATTGATTTCAATTTTCAAAAAACCTTTGGTAGACTGTCCACCTAGACTACAAAGAATGCTCATAAAATTACAGAAATTTGATTTTGATATATACTATGTACCGGGTAAAAAGTTGTACGTGGCGGACACTCTCTCTAGGGCTTATATAAATGATAAAAAAATGATCAAAGATAATGAGGCTCAATTATGTCTAATACAGAACAGTAGTAATCTTTCAACTATCACGCTTGAAGATATAAAAAGAGAAATAAATAAAGACTCTAATTTGGTACAATTAAAAAATTATACAACTACAAAATGGCCACAGAACATAAAAACCCTTAATAAGGAATTAAAATATTATTATAGAATTAGATGCAGCATAACAGAGGTGAAAGGATTATTGTATAAAGATTCTAAAATAATTGTTCCTAATAGTTTAGTCAAAGAAATGCTAGGTAAAATTCATTACAGCCATCAGGGCATAGATAGAAGTAAAAGCATAGCAAGAGAATCTCTTTTTTGGCCTGATCAAAGTATGAACATAGAAAATTATGTAAAAAATTGTGATATCTGCAACACTTTTAAAAATACTCAAAGAAAAGAGCCCCTTAAACCACACGAAATACCACACCGTCCATGGGAAAAATTAGGTGCAGATTTGTTTCAATTTGATGATAAAATGTATTTAATTGTTGTTGATTACTATTCGAAATTTGTCGAATTACAGCTTTTACCGAAAACATTAAGTATAAATGTTATTACAAGTTTAAAATCTATATTCGCTAGACACGGAATTCCAAATGTATTAATTAGTGATAATGGACCGCAGTTTTCGTCCAAGGAATTTCAGTCATTTGTCAAACAGTGGGGAATAAAACATAATACTAGTAGTCCAAGATACCCGCAATCAAACGGTATGGTTGAAAGATCAATACAAACGATAAAAAACATGTTAAGAAAGGCTGAATCGAATGATAAAGACATGTATTTAGCACTTTTACAATACAGAAATACTCCGATCAAAGATCTTCAATTATCACCAGCACAGTTATTAATGTCAAGACGTCTAAGATCTATAATTCCTATTGATCATAATTTGTTAAAACCTAAGATAGCAAATATTCCTAAAATTAGAAAAAAATTACATTATAAACAGCACTTACAGAAAACATATTATGACAGAAATAGTAGAAAATTGCCAAACTTGAGAAACAAGGAAAATGTCAGAGTGCAAATAAATAAGAAATGGCACAAAGGAAAAATAATGAATAAAGTTAGACCAAGATCATACAAAGTAAAATTAGACAATGAACAAGTATTAGAAAGAAATAGAAGATATATAGCTAATCTACCAGTTGAAGAAAAAAGGAATACAAGTATACAAAATACAGAAACCTTAATGAATTTTAAAACTCATAAAAATAATAATTTCTATAAAACTGCTAGTGGTAGAGTTAGTAAGCCACCACACAGATTTGGTTATGATTAGCTTTAGTTAGAATTAAGTATGTAATTAGTTTCTAAGTTTATTATGTATCTTAATTAATGATGATTAATTTAGTTTGAATAAAGGAGATGTAGGACACCTGTATATATATTATATGTATGTTGTACTCGCTCGCACACCTGTTTTAGTTTTTTATATTTTATATATGTACCAGTATGACTGTGGAAATAAATCAGATATAATACAGACGTTGTACGAGTATCATTTACATATCCAATATGGTGTACGACTATTTTTTGCGCGCATAGTACCATCGGACTAAATAAAAAAATGTTATAGGAAAAAGTTATTTTGAATTAATTTTATGCTCAGATAGCAAACTTGAATGTTCAATTTCTATTTTCACATCTCGGACCAATAAAAAGTTAACATAAAAGTTCATAAAAACTGACAGAAGGTAAATATAAGACCACTTTTCCCCGTGACACTTTTAATTTTATTTCGAAAAATTGACACTGTACTCTTGGGCCAATATAACATTGTCTATTGTCTCATTTGTCAACCACCGTGTACATGGGCGCCGTTTGAAAATTTTCAAGGGGGGGGCAAGATTCTTTTAGTGACGTAATAGTAAGGACTATGCCATTAACTGTTTTGCACCATTTTCGTATTGTGTTATTTTGCATACACGCTGAAAAATCTCTATCGCTTTAAGGTAGTGAAATGTTTTTGATTTTTGTGTTAATAGCCATCCATGGTCGTGATCCCTGTATGCTCGACAACACTTACTTATTATATATTGATATTCATTGAATTTCAAGTCTTTCTATCGTTTATTAATGTGGGATTAACATTTTTAATTAATAATTGTTGGTAAATATGTATGATTTTCAACCAATATTGTAGCCTTTTATTACTTTTTAATACGCTAGGAGAAATTGTTGTTAATTTCCTATAATAATTTCTAGCTCGTGGTCATCGAGCATCTGATACAATATCTTAATAACAAATTGATAAACAATAAAAATGCAACCATATTATTTTTAACGAGAAGTAGTGACTAAATGTAGGGAAAAGTGGATTAATTTGAAAATTCTGTGTAAGGATAATCGACGACGAAATAAGATTTTTTACTTTATAATACGTAGTATGTAATCGTACCAAAAAAATTTTTTGAGATTTTAGCGGAAATATGTCTTTTTGGGTCCCCTGAACATTTTTGACCCAGATACAAAAAAATGTCTGTGTCTGTGTGTGGATGTGGGTGTGTGTGTGTGGATGTGGGTGTGTGTGTGTGTACCCGTTTTTTGTGGCGACGATTCCGGAGGAACTACTAAAGGTATCGCGACAAAACTTCATATTTAGAAGTTTCATGACCAAACTTAGAGCTGAATAGCTTTCTGTTGAAAAGGGTCCAAATGAACTGGAGGTTTAGTCTTAGCATTTTTGAAAGATTTTCCAAACAAGTCGCGATTTCTGGAAGTTCGTCGAAATAGTTAAATAATAAATTAGAGTGGAGGAAATTCTGAATAATTTATGACTATAAAATTTTTCGGTACAATCAATAGTTTAGCTACATGAGCAAATTCTATTTCATCGAGATCGGTCGTACTGCATTAAAACTAGTAGCCAGGATATGTCAGAAATTTTGATTCTGTCAGTAGCTAGTGTCAAACGCTAATGCTTTGACACAATATAAGCTGCGTTCAGATATTGTACACCGTTACACTTTTTACACCCAATAACACGTAAGTATCATTTGGACGGTGTACCCGATGTCAACGGAGTACAATATCCGAACGCAGCTTTAATCGACATAATATCTGTCTAGTTCTACTAGTTTTATTTTAATGCAGACATGGCCGATATCGATCAAATAGAATCTCATGCAGCTAAACTATTAATTTTATATATAGTATGATAAAGTCATGTGCCTGGCCACATCAGATTTTTTTATTTTACTATTATACTTTGAACACTTGTAAGGCGACAATGTTAGGTCAACTACTAACTTTTGAACGAACTCATGTAACGGAACTGTATTGTGTCATCGCTGGAGGGAGTCAGAAAACGGTACCAATGTTACAAACAGCATAGAGAAATTATTGTCGTGTATCATAGGATGGCCCATTTAATACCAAATAACTTTTGTCTGATATTGTTTATTATTTAACGTTTTTGAAACTACTGTTTCATTAACCAAAGTTTTGTTGTAATAATGGGTTATCTCTAAATCTTTTTAAATTATTTGATTTTAAAATAGTTGTTCTATGATACTTCATACAACCTACTTTACTAAAGCAATTTCTAAAGTTGGTACAATATTCCGGCTCTCTGCAGTTCCTAAACGGCGTCTATCTAGACATGAGTTCGTTATGAAAAGTTGGTCTACTATCAAAAGTTGACTATTATACCTTACCTATATATTCTACGCTTATTAGTTTAACACCCAGTGTAATTAAGATAAACTGGTCAGCAGTGCCAAAGGTTGCGAAGTAATGGAATCTAATAAGTACGATCAAATCAAAGTGCATACAACAATACTTATTTTGAGCTACAGCGCAAAATTTAGATACCGTATCTTGTCATCTTGTGGCTCTTTCGCGACTGTTACGAGAGGGCAATATCGCAATATCTAATAAAACTGACATTGGTGACAATAGTCGGTAATCGGAATAGTCATCATTTATCTAGTAATTTTTTTTGTTCACTATACGAAAATGTAATTTTTGCATCTTTCTGGGGACATGAAAGATGCTAATTGCCCGCTAGGCGTTGAGTTAATAACTTTCAAGCTTAGCCGCGAAAATATTTTACACACAGGCCAGGCAGCGACCGACCTGTCTGTCCAATAAATACATAGCTTTCAATTCGGTTGGACATTTTCGAGATCGGTCTGATCAAAAAGATCAACCTGATCTATGATCAAAAGATCCATCTGATACGATAATAACCGATTTATCGATCAGATATATTATTTTTTCTTATTTTTGCTTTATCTCGCTCACCCCTATCTTTTTCGTTTTTCGCGTAGCGGTAGTTGGGTTCGAAATCCAGGGGAGGGGGGGGGCAAGCGCCCCCCCCCCTGCCCATATGTAACGGCGCCCCTGACCGTGTATGTTGAATCACAAGTTTAACTATGGCTACCGACTTTTTAGGACATCCAAAATTGTTTATAAAGAACGTGAGCTATAAATTTATAATAAGAATGTTTATTAACAACCCTGATCCGCATTTTAAGTAAACCCGTTCGTTAATATGATTTGCTCTTTTTGTTTGCAGTCGTCGACATTGGCAACAATGTATGAAAATTTAAAAACGGGCACAGAAATTATGCCTGATGCAGAATTTAATATCGTGGCCATGGACGACGATACAAGTGCTGACTTATATTTCGAAATAGACTGGGATTCATCATTTGCCCTTAAAAACGGGGCGAATATAGACGAAAGCTTTATCCGTTACATAGGGTAAGTGAGTTAAGATCTATGCGATGGAAGAGCAATAGTATCTTGAATATACCGTTACACGGTTTTCTTTTAATACTCTGTATTATTTTTGTTACAGTTGTATCAACATTGAAACTATTGGCTCTGATGGCTCGCCTGTTACCGCCAGACTTACAATCGTAGAAACGGTTCCAGATAATACACCTGACTATGAGACGTTCGACACGTTACATCTGACTGTGATTGCCATCGACCGCAATCAGGAAGACGGTGTAGACAGAACCTCAGGTAAAGCTGGTTTAGTAGATCGTTCACATTTTGCAAGTTAAAGGAATAAAGAGCACGAAAACTTTAAATTTATAAAGCAAGTTCGCAGTGTTAAGAAACCATCAACATTGTCTGCAAAGACCACCGATAAATTGTAAAAAAAATCACATCTACTGTAAAATTACTTTACTTTTCCTGTGAAAATGGAAAAATGTCCTGTAAAATTACTGTGGTGATGCTGTAATTTTACAGGAATACGGCAATATAGCTAGTATCTAATAACCACCGATGTCGTAGTAGAAAGAAAATTACTGTTACATTTACAGCATTTTTGCTGTAGTTCATTACAATTAACTTTTCTCTGTGTATCAACAGATATATGCTTTTCAACTTATTACGAAGTTAGTGTTAAAATACGTTGTTTTTTTTAAATTATTCTGCTTTGTCAAGGTTTTATATAATAATTTATTATTATTATATAATTTACAGGCAGATATTCATCATTTGCTGTAATGTAAATATTAATTTACAAATTAATTATTTTCCTGGTTATACAGTGGGTTTTCTAAACTATTTTCGATACTATTTTCCTTAATGTTTCTGGGCAATTTGGTTAATGATTCGGACGTAAATAAAGATTTTTGTATGATTTCTTTTTATTTACGTATTTGAATTGTTTTTATACCCCCCACATTTATTGTGGTAAGGTATATTAAGTTTGACACATTTGTAACACCCTTAAGAATACGTGGCAGGTATAGATCTGTATATACACTGTGGGCCAAAAAAACGGTACAAATTTTTAATCACTCGTATTTCCAATAATATTTAGTCAATTCAAATATTTCTTTAAAAAACAAATTGCTTGTAGTGTGAAGATTGAAACCATACCATATTCGCAATAACAGAACGTTTCAATCCAAAATTATGTTGCTTTATGTTTGGCTATGCAGCATTTCTGATAATATCGGGTCAATTTAATGTGAAATGAAAGGTGTATTAAAATCAATGGGTAATGACCCATGGTAAACATTTGTCTTGTTTTGAGCGGCATGTTTGAATTTATCATTTTGGGTGGTTTTTTCGTCAGTTTCATTTATGATGTATCACACTTGTTGTTTACACATGTACATAGTAGACGTATGTTACTTGTTCTTGTTCTTTTGTTGGTTTCTGCTAAGCTTGAATCGGAGCTGGAATCAATACATCACTTCAAACCAAGTCTTCTTTTTTATTTTTGTCATGTTTAAATAAAGGGCGCTTCCAACATCAGCCTGAAGCCAGCCTGAATACATTGTGTTGTTCGTTTTTTAGACATTTTTATTTGAAGATGTAACTTTTACGCGAAAAACGAACAGCAAAGACCTGACCGTCAGACAAGTGAAAGCAAACTGCCATAATTTTAGTTCAATAAAAAAACGATGTTTATTTTAGTTCCAAATCACTGCAAAAGCAAAATTTTGTTTTTGTTGCAAAAACAAAAATTTGCAAAAAATCTACAGCCAATAATTGTACCTAGTACAATATGTAAAACAGGTGAGAAAAATCCTTCAAAACTTTCAAAATCAAACATGGCGCCCATAAGAAAACTAAACGTTGGCCATAGTTTCTCCACCATCCTTAAAGATAACTCCAGTTCGCAATTGGACTTCTCGTGCGTATGCAACGGAATCGTTTTTTATCTCTGCAAACGTCCAACTGCTTTTTTGAGTAAAAACAGCAAAAAAAAGATATTTCAAAATTTCACCCTGTATACTAAAAAAATCACCCTGTATATGATGCTATAAAATCTCTACTGTTCCTTTTGACCAAAAGAAAACAAATGTCCTTACCTACTAATTTCATTACACCTTTCATTTCACCTTAAATTGAACTGTTGCATAGCCATACATAAATCAACATTACATTGGATTAAAACGTTCAATTATTGCAAATATATATGTGTAATAATAAATAAATCGTATGTTTTCAATCTTCACAATATAAGCAATTAGTTTATCAAAGAAGTGCTTGAATTTAATTTATATCTTTTGAAATATGAGCAATTGAAAATTTGTACCGTTTTATTTTTGGCCCACAGTGTAGGTACATATTTTTGATCAGCATTGAAAACTGAATCGCTTTAGCTATGTCCGTCTGTCTGTCCGTCTGTGTACACGATAACTGCCGTCATTTTGAAGTGAATGGGCAAAATCGGTTCACTCCATTTTTGTTTTTTTGTTAATATTTTACGGTGGGGAGTATTTTAACTTCGGCCCGGCTGAAGACAATTTTCTTACTAATTTTTAATTAAATGCTTCAAAGTTTTCTTTGCGGTTTTCGGAAACAAAGCATTTTTTACTAAATTTCTTTTGTGAGTAGTCGTATCAATTTTATCCTAGAATTCAAATCACTCTGTATATTTCTTGACTTCCTATGAATGGTAGGTCAGAACTTCTTCCACAGAAACACAGCGCAAAAGGGTACAGGTTTTTTGCATTTTTAAATTAACGCTCGTATCCGATTTTGCAAATTTCTCCTAAACCGCTTACAACAAAAATTTAAATTTTTGTTCAGATTGGAATTAGAATCGCTTCTATAGATTGGCGTTTTTGTTTTCCTAAGTTTTTATGTAAGAAAGGTTGCGGACAAGCTCTTGTTAGAAGCAGTTATCATTCAAAGAATCCTTATTTATTGCAATACAATGCCTCTCTTTTATACATTGAAATTTTTATTTTTGTCTTTAGTGACCATACCAATTTTGATCAACGATTTGAACGACAATAAACCTGTATTCGACGAATCGACAACAACTGCTGAAATGACGGTCCGCGAAAATTCAGAAGCAGGAACCATGATCGCTGTTGTTACAGCAACTGATGCAGACATTGGAACTTTGCTAACATATTCCTTAAGGTGAGTGTCTTTTTTGTTACACAACCCTATTTTTTACATATCCTATAACAATAATCGACGTTTTTCAATGACAGGTAATTTCAATTCGTCTTCCTCGGTATATTTGCTAAAAGTGTCCATTGCGTCACTTTTTTTACATGTGTCTTCAATATATCAAAATATGAAGCCTGAGCCTTAAACCTTCAAACTATATGAAAAGTCATGTGATTCTTATGTAAAGTGGTATAGATATCTAAATTAACTAATTTTAATAACGTAATCTCTTTAAATTTAGTGACAGCATTGAACAAAACGTGAGCACACGTGAGAAACCACTTCACTCGCTAGTATGTCTTTCCGTAGTCGGCTGCGCCTCGTGCGGAAATCCGACATATGCTTAAGTAATAAGTGATAACACTTGGTTTCTTCACTTGTACTGTTATATACTATTTATCTAAGACCGAGATTTTTATTTTATTTTTTTTTATTTCGTTTAGACCTAGAGATGGAACGGCAGAAGGTCTGGTAAGCATTGTCGAAGGTACCGGACAATTAAGGGTGGATGGGACGCAGAATATAGATGCTGATAGCCCTCCCCTGTTTAATCTCTACTACACTGTCACTGCATCTGATGAAGACTGGACTACAGATGAAGACGTAAGCTAAATTATTTGTTCCTCTCAGTTTGAACCATGGGGTCAATTAAAAACAAAAATGGTCCATCAAACTCGATAAAAAAACGCAGCAAGCGACTATTTTAGGCGTGTACGCGACGTTCTTGAACGTCTCGCAGTCAGCAGGCTGGTTCAACATGCTAGTGCAGTTTATTTTTTAAGAACGGAGTGAGTGGAAGTGCTTATTTATTACGTGCTAAAAATAAAGTATTGAAAGTCTCGAGTATTGATCGAGACCGTTTAACGCACGAGCGATTAGCGAGTGCGTTAATTATCCAAATCATTAATCGCAGTTTAATATTCGAGTTGGTTACAAATTTTTTTCGTCGATCGTATTCTTCTGGCGGCGTCTACATAGATTTTATTCGTCGATGTCGTTTGAGATTATATGGCCATTTATGAAAGTCGTTTGATTGGCTATAACAAATCATGCATTAATAGAAATCGTGCATTTACAGCGCTTTTTAATAAATTATTTTCTATTTAGTAAACATACTCATAGATAAACGATCGACGGAAATATAGTTTTTTCGTCGATCATTTATTTATGAGTTCGCTTAATGAATAGAAAATCATGTATTAAAAAGCTCTATAAATGCACGATTTATATGTTTTTCTTACATCGGTTCCGAATTGTACTTGAATCCTCATTATATTTCCCAATGAAAATAAAATCACAAAAGTGTTTAAAACATGTATTTAACTTTATTCTCATCAACTATCATTGGAAAATCTTAATTATGTTAGTATTTTAGTATTTATTATTTTTTCCGTCGATCGTTTATATGAGTCAGTTTAGTGAATAAGAAATCGTTTATTAAACAACTCTATTAATGCACGATTTCTATTAATGCATGATTTGTTATAGCCAATTACACGACGTACAGACGTCGTTTGATTGGCCAATCTAACATATGTGAAATGAAACCTTCCAATCAAAACATACCGCCTCTAGAACTGTCAGTGTCAAATTACATAAATTGTCATATAACCTAAAAAGACATCGGCGAACAAAAATCTATGTAGACGACGCTAGAAGAATACGATCGACGAAAAAATGTTGTAACCAACTCGAATATTAAACAGCGATTAATGATCTCGACAATTAACGCTCTCGCTGCGCTCGAGCGTTAAACAGTCTCGATCATTAATCGCTCTTTTTAATATACTTGTTGGTTAAATAACTATAAATGTTCAAACGCCTCTCGATTTTCACGTACAAATGTGCGCAGCTAACCATCGTTTGCGATGCTAGCAGCGAATCAGTTTGTGTATTTTCTTCAGTTCTTTGTTTGCAAACACGCAAAAGCGAAAATGGTGCTTGACTCACGTCAGATAAAATTTAATATCTTTTGAACTATAAGAGACTCCATCCTAGAAAGATATGGATTTTGTAGGTAGAAGTGTGGCGGATATTATATATATATTTTTTCGATTATATCCATTGTGGGGGCGACTATGAAATAATTATTTAAAAAATTCAATTGTTTTTATTTTCTTACATACATAAATTAAAATAATAATTGTACGCAGTTATCTAGCAAATATTTCAACCTTTAAAATAAAAAGGAATGAGTCGGATACGATTACTAGAACCAAAGATATTGAATTTTGAATGTGGCAAGGTTTTGCAAATAATCGTAAATCATCCAAACTTTAGGCCTTCATATCTCTGAAAATAATTTTTTTTTAGTGAATTCCCGATACAGGTATCGACTAAAATTCCGAGAAAATGCCATAAAAAAAGTTTGGTGTAATTTAAAAAAGTGAAAATTTTTTTTTGGCGAAATCGGTACGATTTGTAAAAGAACGACTCATATGTGAAATATTTGTCATTCAAATTGTAAATTTTAAATCGTCAACGTCAATTATTGGCGATTAAGGTTATAAGTTTGACAATTAATCGTCTGTATTGTCACTCAACTCCGAATTGTTTGTATTGTTATTCAACTCCGTAGATACGCATGTCACTTGATAACGTCAAAATATTTATTAATGTTATTCAAACGGAGGAACAACCATTGTAGGACATAAAATTTTGTATGTACCTCGGGCATTACTTGATGTTTATACCGTCTAATGCCCTTGGTACATAAACAACTATTTTGCACTCCCAGAACATAAGGAGATTCAATAAAAATGGAATTTTTCTAAAATAGTCGACCTACCACCTCTAGCCTCTTTCAGAATTTCAGATGGATTGACTATATGATCTTTGTTACAGATTGTCATCAGCGTAATAGATGTGAACGACAATGACCCGGTATTTCCTGCGACTCCAGTATTACAGGTCCCGGAAAAGTCTGACCACGGAACACATATTCACACATTCTTAGCAACTGATGACGACAGAGACGGTAGATTCTGAAGACAATTTGAGTTTATGGGCTAGATGACCGCTTTTGTTTATTCTTTGTTTCAGAGGTAAACCGTGCCATTGTGTACCGTTTCAGAGAATCCACTATAAACCTGCAATTCAGAAGCTTTTTCTCTATTGATGAAACCACCGGCGATTTCATTGTATTTTATGAGAGTGACCAAGAATTGGACAGAGACCAGAACATTCCGGCAAGTCAGAACGGTCTGTTGAACATGGAAATTGTTGCGTCCAACACAGGTAATAGGAAAACTTCTACCCCCTTGCTGGTTTTCTCTTCCTCTTGTTGTTGTGCATTAAAGTCCATTCGCACTATACGGAACGTCACGTGACGTGACGTAAATTCTGCTATGAATTCTATGCTATAGAATTCTTTTTTCATGGCTAGCTAGCTTAATATAAAAAAAAATCTGATGTGGCCAGGCACATGACTTTATCATAGAATATATAAAATTAATAGTTTACCTGCATGAGATTCTATTTGGTCGAGATCAGTCGTGTCTGCATTAAAATAAAACTAGTTAGCCAGAATTTGAAGGATATTTTGATACTATTGACAGTTGGTAAGGTCAAAACATCAGCGTTTGACACTACCTATTGTCATTAGAATGAAAATATCTGTCAAATCCTGGCAAACTAATTTTATATTAATGCAGACACGATCGATCTCGATCAAATAGAAATTGCCGTTAAACTATTAATTTTACCAAAAAATGTCATAGTCATAATTTATTCAGAATTTCCTCTACTTTAATTTATTATTTAACTATTTTGATGAAATTACAGAAATAGCGGCTCATTAGCAAAATCATTGAAAAATGATTAGAGTAAACATCCAGTTCCTTTAGACCTTTTTGCACAAAAACCTTGATTGCATTAATTTTGGATAAATAATAGACAACTGCAATCGCTAAAAGGAAAATCACTTTCTTACATTGCTTCTTATAATATTTAAAGTTCGATAAATATTAAACTTTTTAAAATGGCATTTTCCTACGTTTCCCTTTTCCTTCGTGTTTTTTACGTTCGATCTCAATGGCCAGTATTTTTAAGTTTGCTTAATACTGATTTTTCATTTTTAGATCAGTTAGCGCTATCCAGTTTTACTGAGGTAACTGTCGTGTTGATAGACATCAATGATCAAGCACCTCAGCTTATCACAGAAACATTGACTGTGTCTGAAAATAGCAATGCTGGTGCATCAGTAAGTATTCTCGTCATTTAAATTGTATTGCATTTTTATATAATTTAAAATAATTCGATTTTACATACATTTACATCAGTTTTACCCCCCTCCGATTATTTGATATATCGACCCCGATTAATGTTAGTTTATCTACGACTCACATATATTAAGTTCATTGCATACGTATCTATGACTATATAATCCCCATCATGATACACGCCAATGATTATAATGAGAAAGGTATTTGTATTTGATTATAATGACACTAACGTAAGGTGACCATACGTACTGATTTTACCAGTACAGTACTGTTTTATTGGTCATTGTCCTGGTTAGTCGTAAAATGTAACCAGTACACAAAATGTATTGTTTTAGGAACAAAAAATCAAAAATTGGTAATCTATCAAAAGGTCGAGTAACCAATCGGTTCTCGGCGCCGGCTGCCGGCAATACCCGGCATTTGCGTCGAGATTGCGCATAAAAACAGCATGGGCAATCAGTTTGACTCAAACTCCGATTTTTAATTACCGTAATACGGCGTAAATTCCCGATGGTAACTTATTGTCAATTAAATTACCGTTGGTAATTTACCAGTAATTTACCCAAAATTTTAACTACAAATGAAAATGTTTAACGACTTAATTTGTGAAAGTAATATTTATAGGTTAATAATATGGTGACATACAGGCGGTAAATTTTAAATAAATCAAAAATTACAGCCACTACCTGGATTTGAACCAGGGACCTTTGCGTTTCTAGCACAAAGTAGCTCAGATGAGAGAGCATTGTGCTAGAAACGCAAAGGTCCCTGGTTCAAATCCAGGTTGTGGCTGTAATTTTTGATTTATTTAAAATTTACATCCCGCCTGTATGTCACCATATTATTAACCTACAGTTCTTAATTTACTGGGATTTATAAATTTACTTAGGGATGTAAGAGTTTAATTTATCGGGTTAATAAATAAATTACCGTAATTTTTTTCACATAACTTACTGTCATCGGTAAATTATCATTTTGAATTACCCGGTAATTTAAGAAAATGTAATTTAGCAATTGCAGTAATAACTTTAATTTCAGCAGTAATTTAGTGAAAAAATTAATTACGGAAATTTAACATTCTTAGTCAGATTACAAAATCTACAAAATAATGGCTTTTATTTACCAAACATTTTTATTAGCATTCATAACCGACAGTGATCGGTATTAACGCCGGTTTAATTTAACATTTTTAATTACCTTGTAACTTAAACCAGCGTAATTTACCATTTTGAATTTTTAATTACTCGGTAATTTAAGCCAACGTAATTTACCATTTTTAATTACTATTTACGTGGTAATTTAATATTTAAAATAAATTTAATTTCAACGGTAATTTAAGAATAAAATTAATTACCGTACTTTAACATCCCTGAGTTTGACTGTTTAAGAACAGTGCAGTTTGAAACAATTTGTTACAAGTTGAAACTTTGAAATGTTTGCTAATTACCAACTATAAATTTAATCACACTTGTAACGATTTTTATCAAACAATCAAAGAAAGCGATCTGTTGTTAAAATCAATTGTCTTCATATACATTTTCTTTTTCTTTTTTTTTATAAAACCGTTTTATTTTACTAAATACACTTGTTTACTTATTAATTTGATTCCAAAATCTAGTCTCCACTCTCTACGTACTCATCTATCCATAATAAATATTTGCGAAAATTACTTGCATAATGTGATACCTTTTATTGCATTCTTCTATTTAAAAAAATAAGATAAGCATACCCCATATTTACTGTGGTAGGGTAAGAAAACCTTTATACAAAACGAAAAGTTAAGTTATATTCTTCAAAAGCGACTATTTTACTACTGAATTACTCTTCCTGTCTGACCAATTTGAAATGTCCTGGTTTTAAGCTGGAAAGAAATGGTCACCTTACACTAACGTTGGATAATAATGACAATTCGTTCAAATAATGACTTCGTTAGTTGAACGAACTGTCATCATTATACAACGCTAGTGTCAAAGTCTGTCAAAACCTATGCGGATGACAGTTACGTGACAGTTCGCCTCGCCATCATTGACAAATACATAATATTTGATATAATATGGAATTTATGAGTCGTAGATAAACCGTCGTATTTGACTCAGACATAACGGACATAAATCGCTCGCTTGATTGTATATTAATGACAGTTCGTTCAAATAATGACTTCATTATTTGAAGGAACTGTCATCATTATACGAATGTACTGTCAGAGTCAGTCTAAACCTACGTGGATGACAGTTATTTGACATTTGGCCTCGCCACCATTGACAAATACATTTAAAAGATCTGATATAAAATGGAATTTATGAGTCGTAGATAAAGCGTCGCATTCGACTCGCACACAACTGATATAAATCGCGAGCATGAAGTTTATACGCGAGCCGTAGGCGAGCGTATAAACATGCGATAAACATATCCTTAGTTATGTGCTCGTCAAATAATATACTATTAACTTCGTGTTTTATGTTATAGGTTGGTTCCATAGAAGCGTCTGATGGTGATGACCCGGAAACGCCAAACACTCACGTAACATTCAAAATTATAAACATTGAAGCGATAGGTCGAACTTTTGAAGACTCTCTAGATGACCTATTTATCTTGGAGGATATTAACATCGAAGAACGTACAGCAAATTTGTATGTCGGGAGAGACTTAGAGGGCTACTATGGAGATTTCAGAGTAACCATTGAAGTATGTAGATGTTCCATTCCTGAACTTACTGTTGATTGTTGTATTTATTTATGTTTCAGATGGAAGACTTTGGTGAAGAACGACAGAAAAATATTAGTTACTTAATTGTCACCGTCGCCAAATACAACTTCCGTCCACCAACGTTTGTTTTCCCCGATCCAAGTGATTCCATGATTTATTTGTCAAGGGTAATTGTTTACTGTCATGTCTTAACGTTAATAGTATATTATAATACAAGTTTTTATAAGACAAAAACGTCTTAAAAAATCTTTATGATCCAGCACGAACCCTCTAGTATGCCGGATAGTATAATTTTCTATTTTCATTTGATGAATATCTTTTTCAGACACAAAACGTTGACAATATTCTCATGATTTTTGGTGATAATGAACAATTCCCGCTACTAAGCGCCACCGACAACCAGGGTGATAAATATATTCTCACGTTCTCAATTGAGCATGGTAAGTAAAAACTATCCCACTTTTACTGTATGGCAAAAAATTATTTCTGATTGATACAAAAATAAAATACTTTACAGATTTGTTCAGACTTGCTGGTACTGGTGGATCAATCTTGCAGATAAGTAGACAACTTTCGCCCGCAGACCTTAACACTATTATACCAGTAAGTTATTCATATGTCTTTATGACTTTAATGAGCAACTTTAATGAGCAATACTCTAAAAAAAATACCGATCGATTCAATGTTATTTTCGTTTCAGCTTACAATCGCCATTAACTCTGATGGGCAGCCACCACTCCCAGTCTCCGCTGAATTTGAAATTGTATTTGTTGATGATACGGCAGATCCAATATTTGCAATTAATGACGCAAGCTGGGTCGATGAGTTTGTTGAGAATACGACTCAGAATCAGCGCAAAACATTCCCAGAAGCCAAGTATGAACTTGAGGGCAATCTAGATATAGATTTCCTTCCAATACATTACGTCCTTCAAGATCCTTCGCTCCCCTTTACAATTCCTGACAGCACAACAGCCGAACTTCATCTCGATCAGGCGCTGGATAGAGATACAGATGACGGCTGCTGCTATACAGTTATCATTCAGGCTGGCAAAAGTGCTTCACTGACAAATCCCAATGATCTCAAATCTTTATTAACCATACACATTGAGGTATGAACAAAAATTTAATAATAACACTAGTCGACAAAAAAAGCATAAAGAAAAGCTGATTATTCTGTTTTCTATGTACTTTTGTGGTGGCAACACTGCTTCGGCGTGTAAAAATGTATATAATATGTCTTCCCTCACTAAAGACTGACTTCCTAACTATGCTTACAGCTGAAGGACATGAACGACAACCCTCCAAATTTCGACAATGAAAATCACTACGCCATGTTCCATAGCGATGACACCAGTAGTACTGTTATTTATCGCATGACGGTAATTACACATTAACTAATTTGTTTGCACAGCGTGAAAAATTCACAAAAACCAGGCCAAAAGTCGAAAGCATTTTCAATTTAGGTAAAACTCGGTAATCTATGATTTGAATGGTCGCCGATTACAAATCCGAAATCAAAAGTTGATAAAACAAAATGGCCGATCCAAGATGGCGGACATCAAACCTTAAATGATTTTCAATTTAGCTGAAAGTCGGTATCAGGGGGATTTGGAGTCGCTGATTATAAATCTAAATTCTAAGTTAAAAACAAAAAAAACAAAATATCCGATCCAATATGGCGGACATTTGTTCGAAAGGTATTTTCAATTTAGTGGAAATGAAAATTATAAAAAAAGGAAATAATCATGTATTTGTTCATTCGTCTTGGTCTTCTTCATCTTCATCATCAGGTTCACTATATTCATCTATACTTCACTTTCTATATCTGCATATTCGGGACTGTCTTATTTATTTTCATGTTCCGTTGATACAGTTTTTGATACTAATAATAATGATATTAGAAAATAAATTGTTTCCGGGTTATACCATGCGTCAAAATTATTAATTGCTGAGTGCTGACGTTTCGCAAACCATGGTTCTCGCTTCTTCATAAGTAGGTAACTGAATATTTGTCATTATGGCTAATTTAAGAGTTTTAAAACTGTTTTTTTGCGTCTAACATCATTCTATCCTGGAATCGGATAGAATGATTTTTTGTTGATTATTGCTATAATTATATATTACTCAAAAATTATTTAATTTTTGTGCTCAGTTGTCTGCAGTTTTTCAAGTCCTATTAAAACAATGAAATTGCATGGGATGCAATAAAAAATTGCAAAAAATCAATAGAATCTCAAGAATATCTCAAGAACTAGAAATCCTCCACCAAAGTTGATTCGTCTAACTTAATAAGAAAACAATTAAACAGCCTTCCCTTAGGCGCATACGTAAATTGTATGTACTACATTCTAAAAATGAAGAGAAATTCATTTTGAGTAAGTATGAGGAGAAACTGTCTACATATTGAAAAAGTACAAAGTCTGATCTCTACAATGAGCTATAATATTCTAACCGGGGATATGCGGGGAATTTTATAAAAGTCTAGGCGAACTTTAAGTTTATAAAATTGTTGCTACGTTGTAATAAAAGTTGCAAAAAACATGTTAAATTACTTAACTGCATAGAATAAATTATAAAACGTATTTGCATACCTTGAGGAACACTCTTCATTTTATAAAAATAATAATGTTATTGTCAACAAGCCCACAGAAAATTACGATTGCAATTCTCAACCGGTTTAGCGAACATTTTTTTTCAATTTACGATTCTTATACGCGAGTGATCAAAGAGTTAGGGTCAATTCTGTTTATTTTGAAAATTATAAAATATGAATTTTGACCAGCTTATTGGGAATCTTTCACACTGTAGCGTTGGTCCATAAATTATACTTCTAAAATGGTTTTTGGCTTGCAAGCAACAGCTAATATCTTGTAATGATTTATAGGCTACGGACATAGATAGAGATTCCGTTATAAAATACTCTATAATCGGGAATCCGGATTTGACCAATGCACAAACGTTCCCCGGATTCGGTATAGATGAAACTAATGGAGCTATTTCCTTGGTCGGGCAACCAAGTTCAGCCGCCACTGGATATGCCATACTCACAGTTCAAGCATCTGATGGAGGTAAGATTCATAATATGTCATGTATAAACATTAACATAACTCATAAGTTTATTTATGTAAAAGAAACTAACCTTGAGCATTTGAATCCTATTCAAAGCGCTCGAAAAATAGGGCCAGTCATAGGGCACCAATTGCAGAAATCACGAACGAAAAAAATCACAAAAACACGCACAACGCGAATTTATTGTACTTTGATCTGATGGCAGTACAGCTGATACACTATTAATACGAAGGTCTTTATATTGTTTAATCAACCGAAAATGGCTGGTTTTATGACTGGTAAACTGTAAACATATTTTTGTTTCAGTATTCGACACGCAGGATGAATTGAAAATTTTTGTTATCTCCAGGACAGACCACATCGTGAGGTTCACATTCCAGAACACTAGAGTTGAATGTGAAAACAAACTGAACGAGGTATGTTCCATATTCAAACAAATGTAGCTGGAATGGAGCTGGAACATTCTCTTTTTTCTTTATATATGAACATTGAACAATTGAACATATAAGAATATGACTCTGTAATGTAATTTATTATATATTTATGCGTAGATCGGCGAAGTTCTGACCGCTTTCTTCATGGAACGTGATTATCCTTATCAAGCTTCAGCAAGAGGCTGCCTTGATGTGGTCAACGATGCTGGTGAGGTCATACAAGGCGAAGTCGATGCAGAAGTGTACTTCATCAATACCGAGGAGAATGAGCCAGTTCGTAGTGCACAAATCGAAAGGCAAATAGAAGAATCTTTTCCAGAAAAAACTCATTAAAATAGTTCCACTTTTTAGGTTTGCTAACGATATACCAATGTTCCAAGCCCTTGCCAGGGAATTCCTGAGAGAAGATCTTAATTTGATAAGTTTCTCACCTACGTCTGAAGACGAAGACAACACCGTTGAAGTGCTGAGAGCCTGGCTGATCGGAGTCGCTGTTGTCCTTGGAGCGCTCTGCGTACTGCTCTTGGTAGCTTTCATCCTCAAAATACGAAGGTAATGAATAAACTATTACATCTTTAGGGAAAAATACCTAGCAGTCAATTTCGTATTTAATGACCTCTAACATTTCTATTGTAATTTTTTCAAATACAAAATGCACAACTTTAGGTTAAAACATACGCTATATAACTCTACACTAACCCGCCTAAATGTCTACCTGTCTTTCTACCTGCCAAGAAATTAAAATAAATAAATAGTTCTTATCACCTTTAGTGAGAAATACTATATAATAGAGGGCGTTACTACCACCATTACCACCAAGCTATACGCATCTTTACAATATTTTTCTCATATTATTTGTGATACTGATAATATAATTTAAATTTCAGCTTGACCAATAGACTAAACAAACTGTCAGTGACCAAGTACGGTTCCCAGGATTCGGGACTAAACAGAAAAATTGTACCGAACACAAATCGCAACGCGGTCCAAGGATCAAATCCTGTATTCAACACAGAGAAGACCGTGCCAGAATTTGATCAAGCAAGCATAGGAAGTGGAGATTCCGATCTTGTAGGCGTCGAAGATAATCCTGAATTCGACTACACTCCGCCGGTAATACAGGTAACTATGGTTTGTAGGGAAAGCACTGACAGTCTTCTTTGCTTCCAGAAATCAAATGGAGTGGCGAATCCGGCGTAATTGTTTTGAATCCGGACGTTTTGTATATAGGTACTGCAAGTTTATTTATAATTAGAAGTAGGTCTAAAGTGTAATATGTAATATGTAATATGTAATAACCTGGATTTTATTATTGTACAAAAATAAGAAATTAATAAATGCTTATAATAATTATATATTGTTTTATTCGTTATTAATTGTGTTTTTTTCCACTTATGGTATACTATATATTGTGTATAGTTCACTGATTGTGACATACTTTTGAATCATACATCAAATTGAAGGTGATCAAACTCCTAGCTCATTGTCTAGTATTTCTCCTTTTTTACAATTTTCTTAACTACATCTAACGCAAGCAACACTTTCTACTTTAACTCAAAACATGTGCCTAGCATTCATTCGACGATTAAAAACATGATAACAATGAATAGAAAATACAAATAAATTAGAGACTCACCAGTTGTTTGCGAGCTCTCGGGTCCCACGTCCGGTCATAGGGCACTAATCACACGAATCACAAACGAAAAAAATCACAAAAACACGCACAACGCGAACAACAATCATCTGTTCAAAACCGCACCGCAACCGCACACGGCGAAACTAGGGAGTTAGGAAACGAATCCGCCTACTTACAAATTTGCCAAACCCCGTAGAGGTTAGTTTACAAAATTTTAAACCAATAACCTCAGTTTTTACCATACAACTCTACAAATCTCCGCTTACAATACTTACATAGTATTCTAGCAATGATCCCGTCAAACACAAACCGAAAATATACAGCAAATTTTGAAAACAGCTGGCATAACGGAGGTGCTGTGACACTACTCCACACTACTCCGCCAAGCGGTGATTTTGACAATTAACGTCCGAGGAGGTCATTTTTTTCGTGAAACTAGAATCATTACAGACTTACCAGTAGTTCACGCGGTTTATTTCGGCACAATTGCTAACGGGAATTTGTCGGGGAACAAAGTTGTATGGAAAACTCAGGAGTACCGGCAAATTTTGACATTTGATTCACACTGTGTGGCGCCACCAAGCGGTCAAATTAAATCATTGTCTAGTCTAACTGGTGGAAATTTAGCCATAAGTTGGGTACCAATAATGGATTAACCTCCTTCGGATAAATGTTTAGTCTTCTATAGGCTTTAGACGCCTCTAAAAGAAAATTTGGTACTGTTATACTGCCAACCACAGACAATACTGCCAACCTAGTAGTTAGAAAGTCACTGCCACAAATAACACTCCGAATACCAATGCCAACTTAGGCATGGAGAAAAACCCTAAACTTAAATTTGAATCTAATTTATCTGGGAAATAAATAGTTTATAAAAGTAAAGATTTTCTCATCCCGACTATAACATTCATATCTGATATCACTATGCGGATCTAACCCAATCACCGTCCATATTTTACAGTCACACCGTTATGACATCGATTATGGTGACATAACCTACAAATCCTTACAATCAAAATCGAATATTTATTGTGTTTATTGATCAAATATGGCATTATTGAGGGGATGGAGGTATGCAGCGTTGATAGGTGGATTAGTAGGTGCTATAGCTATAACCTCCTACCCAATAATAATATATCCGATGATGAACGTAGAAGAATACAGTACGTAAAGTGTAAATGATACTAAAATTACAATAATTTATGCAATTTGTTGCAGAAAAAATACAAAAGGAGACTAGGAGAGGAATAAAACAAGAGGATATACAACCCGGAAGTACGTATATAGTGAATTTATTAACGTTATTATGTTTATAATCTTTACGTTTTACAGATATGAAAGTATGGACAGATCCGTTCGATAGAAAATAATAGTGTTGTTAATTTGTATTATGGTAGTTTTATAAATATATAGATAAGTTATAAAGGAGCCCGAAGTTTTAATATTTCTAGGAAGCATTCAAAATGTACTGGCGTCTGTTAGAAACAAATTAATCGTCTGTTGAGTGATGATTTATTGGTAAAACTGCTTTGTTGTGATCCTGGTAATTACATAAATGCCAAAGATTTGGAAATAAACAGTAACAATGAATGGTAAAAAATAGTAAATATCATTCCACGGTCACCATTGAGTATGTAGTTGGCAACTTCTCAAAAATACGTTTATTCCAACCCTTAACATATAAATAATAGGAAACGTTAGTAGGTAGTTAAAACGTACACCAGTAAACAACCAATTATAGTTAAAAATATTTTTTATTTCGAGTTATCACCCTCAAATTTATGTATAAAAAAATGTGCATCGAAAAAGTGCCTTAAAGACTAAACAACACATTAAATAAAACATATAAAATATTTATGAAAAAAGAAAACAAAATAAAGGCGATTACAATTTATAAAAAGTATTAAGTTCTACGATTTCGACTTGTCCGTTTGCTTGTTTTTCCTGATTTCAAATCGTTCCGAAGAAAAATCGTCGGACGCCAAATTTAGGTACTCCGTCCACTCTTCCAAATGACTACTGGCATTATCCGGGTTGAACACATATTTATATAACCTTCCATCATCTAGAATCACTGCAAAGGCACTATTTTAGAATGTAATCGAAAATTTTGTTTTACATTACGAAGTGCAAACTTACCGAACACGGACTTGTCTTTTCCGAAAGCGCAAATGCAAGGGCCTGGGTCTGGTAACGTACATTTTATAGCGGCCCATTGTGATTCACAGTACTGGGCCCCAATCAGTCTGAATGTCGGCGTCATCCTCTGGTTGATATTTGTGTCCTTCAGGGCAAAAATGTGCACTGTGCCCTTGTCACTTGAGGCGCAAAGCCATTCGGAATCTTTGCTGAAGTTAACGCTAAAAAAAAGAAATATGCTAAAGTAAAATGACCAGATTTCGAAGTTCGAAATTATGTATATAGACTGTATATAGTTATTTAAATATATTTTTTAATTTATCTTTTTGTTATATTATTGTGCATTAAACAAATGTACATATGTTACATAAAAAATTACATATTGTGCCCTAGAATGGATAAGTTGTGCATTAAAATAATACATATTGAGCACTAGAGCTACTGCGCATCAAAATTAACGCAGATCTGATTTTGTCGATTCGTATGTTAATGATAGCGTGTACTTTCAATAATATATGACCTTATTAATTAATTCAAATGGCTCACCCTACATATTACATTAAATAAAAATTCAATTGTATTTTTTGTACTGATATTATTAGATCTGTTACTTGTTTGAAAGATATTTTCGAGAAGAAAGTTGAAAATTAGGGTAGTATTGATAAATTATTTGTTTATGCGCATAGGCATTTTCAATTGATTTATTGCGCTGAATACGAATCTGAGGTTGAAAGTTGCATATCACGTCAGATTATTGCGTTTTTTTTATATTTCTTCCGGAGGCGTCTGCACATCACTTAAAATTTCGATCTAAATGCTTCAACATTGATGACCAAACTTTTAGGATTCAGGATTCAAATTAAGATATGCTATGAAGCCATTTCGAGGTATCTAGAACAATGAGTTTAGGTGGTATAAATTTGTAAAAATTATCAAAATCGCGTTTTTTACATTTTTACCTCACTTTTTTCGATAATTTTTTACGTACTTACTATGTGTGCGCTACAGGTTGCAGAAGTTAATGCACATTATATTCTTTGTAAGGCGCATTATAATTTTCTCATGGTACAATTTAGATTATCAAATGTGTTTATAACTTTCTAAATAACTGCTGAGTTATTTAAACCATTGGAAATATATTTTTTCAATGAACAAGTGCTTTTTAAGCTGCTTATTATATTTTTATAGAGCTAATGATTGTATTGCACATTTATTTATTTAAGTGTACAAATATATTTTGAAAGAAACATTTAAATACATAAATGCACAATTATTTATTGTGATGTACATTTATATAAATTTATTGCACAAGTAAATTTTTGGATTGCTCAAATATTTTTTGTATTGGACAAATATTTTTGGTATTGGTCAAATATTTTATCAAATGCTTACAATAAATGCACGTTTTATTTTATTTATTGCACATATAATTTGTACTGTTATCTAATAAATATGTACTAATTTTATTATTATTGTTAGGCCTAACAATATCTAGATAATTGATTTTTTAGTACAAAATTAAAACCAAAAGTACAAATAGAGATTTTTTTATACTAGCTCCAGATTAGATCATATTTTTTATGAATTTTTTGAAATATGAAAATCAGCACAAAAACTCGGCTTAAAAAATAATAACGGAATTACCAGTAAATTCGTGCAGTGTCACTCCCTCGCCTCAGTTCTACCAACTGTTGTCTACTGGTGGAATCCCAGACCCTGATCAAAGTCCCTTTTTCCGAAGTGGTTGCTATTCTAGTGGCCTGCTGATTCAAAACTAGGATCTCCAGATCGCTCTGGTGGGCTTGTATCAAAACCGGGGAGCTACTAACACGAGCTTCAGTGTTATTCAGGTCCTGAAAAAAAATTATTTTTGTTGTAACATTTTTGTTTTTTGTTATTTTTTTTTGTTTTTATCTTAAAAAAAAACGTACCACAATTTGGACACTGCCCTTTTTCCTACCTGGAAAGACCAGGATCTGCCTCTCAGCATTTTCCAAAGGACTGACGTCACCGAGCCCTTTCGGATTTGGTCTCGTGGCCAACTTGAAAATAATCTCGCCTCCCCCATAATAATATCTGCACCACATGATCTCGTCCTGCATCCCAATTGCAATTCTATACAAAAAATTAATGGGAAGAGTGTTTCATTTCAAGAACATTTCTAGTTCCTACATACTTTGTAAAAAATTGTTCAGTTCAGTTCAATATGTAGGGAACTACACAAATAGACAACTAAACTCAGTACAAATTATAAAAATATAAATCGAACAAGTGACAATTGATTCTGGTCTGCCTTTTTTCATAGAATCTGGATCTGAATACAGAAATTGTGCAAACAAAAACTCAAAAAATTGGAAAAATACTCATTCTTTTACTCAAAAAATAGACACAATTCAAAAATTCTGCCTTCACATTTAGATTCTACAGAAAAAATCATACCATAACAGAATTTGATACTCGGATCAAAATATTAAAACAAAAAAATACTAGAGTTTTTGGCTATATTAACTCTACTAAAAGGAAACCAAAAATCATACTTACTTATCTTGCCCTCTAGCTTTTACGAATTTAACGGGATAACCAGCTGTTATCTTCAACGGAAAATCCTTTAACTTGTCGCACCAGAACGCGACAACATTAGGCGCAAACTTTGGATTGGGCCCACCACCAACTATAGGCATCACATTGGTAATTCTGATCACTTGAGCTAACAACACACTACCCATTTTATCTTCACCAATATATGCTTTTTCCGCTAACGGATCCAGATGGTATATTCTGACACCGTTATCGAACGTAACCGTAAACATACCTGCGTAAAACAAAAAAAAAAGGGAAACATTATTGTTATGTTGCCTTATTGTTTTATGTCATTATTATTAGTAGTATTATTTCAGTTGTCATCTTTAGTAGAAGACAAAGGAAGGCAAGACAGACTTACTATGATCATTGTTGAATTGAACATTGATAATTCCCTTGCTATTTGGTACTCCTGTTCTGTTCAACATGTTAAGGTTAGGACAGAGACTTCACACCTTCTTTGAGTAAATTGTTGAAATTGTGCACGTGTCCCTCCTCAATTTTTCATTTGGAATTACAATATGTAATACTTGCTACGTACGTAGAGGGTTATGCACAAAGAAATAATAAACGTGAAGGTAGTATAATAACGAAAATAGCGATGAACAAGGCGAATACAAAGTTGTGTCATATGGGCGCCATCTATGGAACACTGTATGAACTTTTGAAGCACCCTATTGATACAAGTTTAATTTTCGAGATTAGAGTAAGAAGAATTTGTTGTTTGTAATAAAACGCATCGTTTTACAATTTTAATTATGCATAGATAGTTTGTAGAACTTAAAATTTACTGGAAAACTATAAACTGCACTCTGAATTAGTGGTGTCCTCTGTGGAGAAAAACCTCAACGAATCTACCGACTTAGACTTTCTTGTACTGTTCTACAAGAAAAAATAAATATTTTTGCGACGTTCCCAATACATTCATAAATAATTCATGTTGTGAACGATTTCCATATTTGATTTGCAAATAAAGCAATACGAATTATTCGTAAAATATATTTTACATCCCTTACATAAGCTACGATAAATAAACATTTAAAAAATTCAAGTCTTTATTACTCCCTACTTGATATCTTGAACAACTTTATCGTGACATCAGTAATTAAAATTGGAAACAGTATCCACAACGGTATTAACACGTGATAAAGTTGCAATTTCAGCATCGGATATTCCAACGTCAGGCATATCATAACCTGGAAGGCAATCTTAAGCATAATAATAAACACGAGTAGAACGTTTTTGTTCTTCGCCAACATTATCAAACGTTCTTCTTTGCACCTAATCAGTATATAGAAGAGAGCGTCAATCAGAAGAATCACATCGTAGATCCATAACGGGATGAATACCAAAAACCAGTTCCACTGAGCACGATTCTCTAATCGTAAACATAAGAGAATTGAGAATAGCAGTAAGAAAAACCAGGTTAGGATAGCTCTGTGCATCGCCATGGCTGACTCGATATTTTCCGATCCTCCCTAAAAGAAAATTAAGGTTTCCAGTAGGTAATTTTCGTTGTTTTGTCGTTTCTTACGAGTACATTTGCTGTTTATCGATTCAGATTTGAAATGTTTACATTTTGAAATCGGAACATAACCTACGATTTGACGTTGCACTGACAGCCGTCACACCCAGTGTAGACAACTGCGAATTTAGTAAAAACTAATTATGAAAACTGAGATCAAAACCAATGAAACTAATGATAAACTTATAGAAATGAAAGTTACCAAATCGCAACGTGGAGATGTTTGGGCATATTTTGGTAAATAAGTTGTTAGTACTAACTAAAGAAAACGTCTTCAAATATGGTAATTTTGCATACGTAACTTGATGTAATAACAAATTAAAATGTTGAACATAGTGGCACTAATTTCTTGTGTAAAGCTTCTCCTTATACCGTCCTAGTAAGTAAACTATATTTCATAAAAATTTCGCATAACTGAAATAACATTTTTAGTCGATCTACAGACTTTGAGGTTCATCGGAATTGGTTGGCAATAACTCATAATTTACCAATTCAAAAATGGTATTTTGAAGATACATCGGAATGGACCCTGGATTATCCACCTATATTCGCTTGGTTCGAGTATATTTTGTCGTTTTTTGCGCAGTTTTTTGATAGGGAAATGCTAGTCATCGAAAATTTAAAATACGATTCACCTGGAACTGTCCTATTCCAAAGATTATCTGTGATACTTACGGACATAGTATATGCTTACGGAGCTAGAGAGTATGTATATTTAATTTTTTAGGGTTTTATCAAGTTTTCTGGGATTTTGTTGAGTTCGTTCTAGTTTTGTTAATTTTAGTTTAACTATTCTCTAACAAAATTTGTTGTAGATGTTTGAAGGCGCTACCAAAAGCTTGGCAAAGTAACATTATACTGCCTATACTGTTACTATGTAATGTTGGACTGCTTATGGTAGATCACGTACACTTCCAATATAATGGAATTATGTTTGGAATTTTGTTATTATCAATTGCAAAAATGATGAAGGTAACTGAAAAAATGTCGTTTTATTATTATTTTTTTTAATCAGATTATTTTTGAGATATTCACAAAAAACATATTTTCCTCCTTTTTAACCATATAAAACTTTTTCAGCAGCTATATTGTTGGGTTTTTGATATATTTTTTAAGACGCCTAAATATGGCTACACAGAACGAGCTAGCATGTTACCAAATCTTTAAAGTTTAGCCATTTTTAGATCTATTTTGACTGGACTATTCGTTAAAGTTGAAAAACGTTAAGTTTCAAAATGTATAGTTCTTTTACTTTGCAGATAAAAGTATTTCAATATGCCTTTTATAAATAAAATGTCAATATCTAATAATTTATTTAGATTATCTAATCATAGCATGTTAACAGACCTGGTTTTTTCTTCATTTAAATTTGTATAAAATTATGTAGATATATTAACCTCGATTGCTATGCCACTGCATGGGAGCATGGTTTAAGTATGTATATATAATTTTATCTAAACTTATGCTTTTTTTTAATTATTTTGTAATTTTCTATAGAAATTTACTTAATATAAATATTTAATTTTTTTTTAATCAGTAGCTTTTTAGGATGATTACTTATGGGCAGCATTCTGGTTCACATTCTTAATAAACATGAAGCACATCTACATATATCTAGCTCCCGCGTACTTCATTTACTTATTACGGAATTATTGCCTCCCAAAGACCAACAACAAGACCAATTTCGCATTTCTCAACTTCGTGAAGTTGGCTTTTGTAGTACTCAGCGTTTTTCTGGTGACATTTTTACCATTTTACGACCAACTACCTCAGGTGAGCACTCAATAAAATGATAAAAAATATAATCAGAATATCCGTATAAAAATTTAGCTTAGGTTTTTTCTAGGATGTTCCCATTCAAACGTGGACTCTGTCATGCTTACTGGGCCCCCAATATTTGGGCATTGTATAATATCGTCGATAAATTGGCTATTGTTTTATGTACGTATACTGAGATGAAATTATGACTTAAGTAGTTATTTTCAACTATACAAGAATTTTTTTTTCTGTTTTAGTGAAAGTACTACATGTTGATGTCGTTGAAACAACTGCTAGTATGACAGGAGGCTTAGTACGAGAGTTCTCGCATACAGTTTTGCCGAATGTTACACCCCTTGTGACCATTTTGTTAACGGGGTTGTTTATGCTGCCTGGAATGGTGAAATTGTGGACAACGGGTCGGAAACAATTTAATTTTATCCGATTTCTCGTACTGTGTGCCCTAACTTCATTTTTGTTCGGTTGGCATGTACACGAGAAAGCTATTTTGATGGCCATCATACCATTAAGGTACTTAAAATATTTTTTTTTGTAAATTTTTGTTGCATATTGGTACCTACACCATAGTTACGTAAAATATTAATTGTAAGTGGAACAGAAAAAAAACAACTAAAAAAATCTAAATTAATAATTGATTTAATTTTTTTATACCCATTGCTCGATCTATCACTGTCACAAAAGAGACACCCTGCTTTTCTAAAATTTTTCAAAATCACCACATTTCGGTTCTCTTTAAATCTTTACAGTGACGTTAAATAAAAAAGTTTTAGACAAAACATACTTGGTTTTAAAAGAACTGTTGCTAAACTTGGTACTATCGTATTAAATCTTCAAGATGCAATTTTCATTGGACATTGTTACATTGAATATGTATTGTGTATACAAAAAGGCAAATGGTGGGAAAATAGGTAATGTAAAAAATTATTAACATTGTCACGTCATTTAAATAAAAAAAATAATCGTCAGTTTATTATTCAGGAGAACAAAATTGTTTCCGCAATCTAAGTTTAAAGTTTTTCTAGAAACCGCAATTTATTTATTCATTTTATTGTAACTAAGTAACTATTAATTTTATAGTACCAATATTTTTTGTATTGTTTTAGTCAACATTTCAAAAGTACCAAAAATAGTTAACTAATTAATACCTAATTGTTTTTTTTTATTACAGCATATTGGCAATACTAGACGGAGAAGACGCAAAAACGTTTGTAATTCTAAGCACAGTAGGATCATACTCTCTATTTCCGTTGCTGTTCCCCGCAAACTTGACGCTACTAAAAGCTGTGCTACTCGTAATTTATTCGAGTTACTCATTTTACAGTCTTTGCAACTTGTACCCACTCAGAAAGTGCAGATTTTTACCATTGATAAACTTAGTGGAGAGTCTGTATATATTCGGTTTAGTACCGCTGTTCGTCTACGAGAATTTAATCCATCCTGGTCTAGGCTTAAACGCAAAACTACCATTTTTACCACTTATGATGACTTCTGTGTATTGTGCAATAGGTGTCGTTTATACATGGGCTACGTATTATGCAAATTTTTTACTTAGACGAGAATAAAGAGATAAAAGACCACTGTTTTTTATTTTATTGTGTATTTTTGATTGTACTTTTTAAATGATGCCTTCAGCTAGCTGCATGAGTAAATTCTATTTCATCGAGATCACTCGTACTGTATTAAAACTAGTTAGCCACGATTTGTCAGATATTTTGATTCTAATGAACGTAGGTACTGTCAAACACGTTTTGACAATACCTACTGTCAATATAATCAAAATATCTGTCAAATCCTGGCCAACTAGTTTTATTTTAATGCAGACATGGCCGGTCTCGATCAAATAGAATCTCATGCAATTAAACTATTAATTTTATATATAGTATGATGAAGTCAGATTTTTTACGT
Organism: Aphodius sticticus; assembly: GCA_963966075.1. Taxonomy (NCBI): domain Eukaryota; kingdom Metazoa; phylum Arthropoda; class Insecta; order Coleoptera; family Scarabaeidae; genus Aphodius; species Aphodius sticticus. Next base: position 15,231,111 of record OZ014513.1, read on the forward strand.
TATCATACGTAGTATGTAAAGTATTGTAATCGTGGCAAAGAAAATTTTTGAGATTTTAGCAGAAATATGTCTTCTTGGGTCCCCTGAACATTTTTGACAAAGGTACAAAAAATGTCTGTGTATGTACCCGTTTTTCTGTGGCGACGATTCCGGAGAAACTACTAAATGTATCGGGGCAAAACTTCATATTTAGAAGTTTCATGACCAAACTTAGAGCTGAAAAGCTTTCTGTTGAAATGGGTCCAAAGGAACTGGAGGTTTACTCTTAGCATTTTTGAAAGATTTTCTAAATAAGCTGCCATTTCTGGAACTTCCTTGAAATAGTTAAATAATAAATTAAGTAGAGGATATTCTGAATAATTTATGACTATGAAATTTTTTGGTACAATCAATAGTTTAGCTGCATGAGCAAATTCTATTTCATCGAGATCGGTCGTACTGCATTACAACTAGTAGCCAGGATATGTCAGAAATTCTGATTCTAATGACAGTAGGTAGTGTCAAACGCTAATGTTTTGACAATACCTACTGTCAATATAAGCTGCGTTCGGATATTGTACTGTTACACCTTTTACACCCAACACGTGTCATTTGGACCTTGGACGGTGTACCCGGTGGCAACGGAGTACAATATCCGAACGCAGCTTTAATCGACATATCTGTCTAGTTCTACTAGTTTTATTTTAATGCAGACGTAGCCGATCTCGATCAAATAGAATCTCATGCAGCTAAAACTATGAATGTTATATAGTATGATAAAGTCATGTGCCTGGCCACATCAGATCTTTTATAGGCATTCAACTGTCAATTTTCGATCTTATCTTAATATCTATCTGTTGTACATATTTAGCAAAATATTAAATTATGCTATCTTGAAAATTTTGAGATCTTTTTCACAGAACATTTACAATACTTACCAGTATTTAGTCGTTCTAAACACATCACAGAATCAAATTGTTTCGAACACTTTATTACAGATCTTTTAACAGAAGATATGTGTAATAAATTAATATTACATTTTCAGACCTTCCAAGCTTTTTTGTTTGTTACTATACTTACCGTTGTTAAGTCGTTCTAAATCTAACACTCTTGGACACTTTCCTCCACATAAATTGAACAATAGAGGTCTTGTTCCAAATACTTACCAGAGATGCTTATTCTTCCATACTTTAGACACTTTTGAACATAGTCCGATATTAAAAAATAAAAGACCACGAGGACATCTGAATATTTATTATCATTAATGAGACTGACTATGTACACAAATATTGTTTATTAAATACGGAAGAAGGAGTTCCAAGCGACTCCTCGCACTCATACAAATACATAAACTTACTCTCTATTGCAATTTAAAAAACTCAAATACATTGAAGTAGGGGGAGAGGGGAGACGGGGCGAAATTGGGGTTGGGCTGGGGGGGTCCTAATACAATCAGCGGCACCTCGACCTGATCTGAATCTCAAGTGTTCCCGACTGACACAAACTGCGGATCTTTCATTCCAACAATTACGTTACACTATTAAAAATATCAAAAAAAATAATCCTTACAAAAGAAGAAACTCTATAACGCACTTAAATTATAAATTATCGATACATCTCTATATATATACGATGAGAAAGAGAATCGAACGAACGAACAAAAATAACGCAAGTATTCAATTTCTAGAATGGACGACGCAAGTATTATTACACAGTAATGAATAGTAATTCTCTTTTCGTATTTTTGTTAGTTTTTCTTTGTCAAAAATGGAATGATCATTACAATCAAATAATCGTAAACGTTACGCTTTTTTCTCTCTTTTTAAATTGTTTGTATGCACATTGAGACTGTCGTGAAATGAGATGAAGAACACCTGCAAAAGAACAAAACTTGCGTTAGGATACTCGGCAAACGGCCAGAAAACGGGTACGCGATCAAATCAAGAAAAAAAACCTCAGGATTTGGTATATAGTAACTTCATGAATAATTCAGAAGCAGAACTGGAAAATTTGTATCATCATTTTAAAACGTGAATTTCGAACGGAATAATAGCGAATAGTAAGGAAATATACATACCTAATAAAAACATCACAACTCTATAAAACTTAATAGGGTTGATGTCTTTGGTTGCGGCCACCTCCACCGCCACCTCTTTGTTTACCACCTGTATAACCACCCCCAGATCCTGGAAAATCGGAGATTAAACGTTTTTTACTATTCCACACACTTGTTAAAATGTTACGGAATATACCGCGTGACGACAACCTCACAGCCCACTTAATTTCTTTATATTATCAAAGAAACAATATAAAAAAAATTACACGTTATTTCTCCCCATTTTTTTCCCGGAAAAAAACGTTATTTTTAACTTACGGCACACGAGAGGAAATGATGTCAAATTTATCAGAGGATTGTAAAAGATTGAAGCAAATTTCATAAGTTGTTTTAATTTGACAGTAAGGTCAACTTAAAGGACCAATACTACAAAAAATATCACAATCATTTACATTCAGCTGGTAATTAGTTGGCAAACAAAAGAGTAATGAACATTTTTATGTTGATCATTATTATGCTGAAGAAATTTTATATAGACATTTTTTTTAATACTCCAACCTAATTTTTTGAATAGAGGATCTTTATGCAAATAAAATAGTCAATACTCTTTTGTTTTCAAAGCCAACTTAAGACATCATTTCCGACAAAAACCGCAAGTAAAAAACGACGTACGGATTGACTCAAAGTTCCAGACCATCGTCACACGGCATATAGATATAATTAATTAATATATACATGTTTGCACAAAACGAAAAGTAAGTAACCTTTATATTGTGAAATACATAAAATATCTCGCTATGTCTCAACTCAAAGGAACAAAGTTAAAAAAGGGAAAAGAAAAAAAATAGGTTGGTTAAGCTAAAAAAGCAATCCTCCAAATTAACTAACATTAACTGTCTAGCCTCTCTGTACAAGGGAGTTATAAATTAAAAGAAAGGGAAACAAAAAAACACGAGAAACTGATCGCAACTTGTACCTTTGCCTCGCGAGGCGCCTCTTCCACCAGCGTAGCCACCGTCGTAGCTATCGCAACCGTAGTCTGCACGCGCAAACAAAAGAAAATCAGTTAAAAATTGTTCCCAAAACTTTAAAAAATTTCTCGCCCGCCCCCTTTGTTTTTTAATCTCCGATAATATTGACAATCGCGTTTCGCCCGCAAGGATTAAGGTTATGAGAGAAATGACTGGAAGACATTATGAAATTAGTTTAACAAAACGCTTTATTCAAGCCTTAGATATTTCACAATGTATCCCATATATAAAGGTCAACATGCAAAAAAAATATGTATCTATATATATCGTATATATATAATATATATAGGAACAAACAGGTCTATCGACTGATCGAAAATTGATCCGACCAATCGTGTAAATATATATATCTATATATATAGCGTACGTAAAAACTTTTATATATACATATATATATGTATGTAAAAACGTAATCGTCGGTGTCTTGTATATATATATCGTTATGTGCAAATACTCTCTCGAGGTTGGCAATTATACAACGGATGTTTTTTATACTTAAGAGTAACTAAAAGGATCTACGTTGGCATGCAGTACAAATGGCAGCAGACGACAGCCACTCGACTACAATTGATACGAAAAAAGCACGCGAAAAATGACCAAATCGAAAAAAAAAAAAGTTAAATCGAGAAAATAAGCGAAAACAAAAAACAAAAAAGCTCAAAACGCGAGAAAAACACAAGAGAAGAACGTCGCCTGAACTGAATAATTAATTTCTACTGAACGCCAACGCGGAAAGACCAAAAAAAAACTACACGTCACGTATGCACTTTTTTTTACGGTTTTCCCTATCTCTCTTCTTTTTTAATAATGCCTGTTAGAGTATTTACCATAATTGCCATAGTTGCTATAGTCGTAACCGCCATAGCCACCGTAGCCGCCTCCGTAATAATCGTAACCGCCGCCCGTTCCGTAGCCTCCTTCGTAGCCACCTCCGTAACCCTGGCCGTAGCCGCCGTACGCACCGTAGCCCTGGTTGCCCCAGTTCTGGTTGCCGCCGTAGCCACCGCGACCTCGGCCCCTGCCGCCGCCGCGGCCACCCATGCGGCCGCCCCTTATGTTGCCCATCGCGTCCGGTTTCGGCGTCGCTTTCTTCACGTCAACCTGAAAGAAACACGTAACCCTCAATATTTCATTCAATCATCCCTTGGTTCTCATTTATAGATATGAGGTTTATAAATTCTTTTAAAGTTATCGTTTACATCCACACTGAACGTACGAAAACTAAAAAATTTATGAAAGTAAAACTGCATTGAATTATATGTGTTCGTGGTACATTCACCTGACGTAGCAAAACTTAATGTACATACGGAACTGTTCACTCAACATCAACTTAACAGAACCCGTGCGGTAAGTGCACCAATCACAGGCTTTCAATTTTGACGATACGGATGATGGTGACAGGTACATAACCTAAAAATTAACTCATGTATTTTGAACTTTGTTGTCTTTGTGTTGTATTGCAATATTTTTAGCTCAATTCATTGATTATACATGAATAATAATCATGGATGATGGAAACTTGATCCAACTTGTATGAACATAGTTGTATCGATAAAAGCAATAGATTTCATATTGGGAGCGTTCGCTCGAACGCAACCGTTGCGACAGTTGAGAGCAGCGGTTCGCTGAACGGTTCCGCAGACTAGACTTTGACAATCAAACATTGCCGATCCTTCTCAGAGGAAAATTTTCTTGTCGAGTTGACAGCGGCCCATTTTAACCCCAAAACGTATACTTTTTGTGACGTTTGCGCACAAAGGTCACATGTCATTTTGACAAGTGTCAAATTAGTTTAGTTTTTCGACGTACTTCAGATTGACTTTTCTGTCTCTTGATGTATAGTACTAAGTGAACATTTGTCGGTGATTAGATACTGGCCATGCCACCTTTTGGCGTATGGCTGAAACTTTTTTTAATCCATCGCTTTTAGCAGTAGTCGTTCAGCGAATACTCAACTGTTTGATTCTAAGCAAATCTAAACGCGTTTGCGCTGACTTTCCAAAGCGAACACGCCCATTGTGTCACTGTCAGATGCGCATGTAAAACACTCAACAGTAAGTGAATGTAAATGGAAACCATCTAAAGGCGATTTCGCGTGGCTATACGGTTCGATTTGGTTCCGGTTGGTGGTTGGATGTGGTTGACAGAGCGGTTCTAACTCGTCATCATTTTTAGAACGTCAGTAACCGCTCGACGGATAATGAGCCGGTTCGATTCATAGGTTAGGTGCCCCACTTACTGTTAAATATGACAGTAATGACATACGCAGTGGTCTACCGCGTATTCCGACAACGACATACGTATCCATTTTACCAGCATTTTCAAACTTATAACCTAAAAATGACAACCCAAACGAACCGATATTTCAAACCGTCTTGCCAGGCAGGTTCAAGATTTTGACGGACCGAATCGAACCAACTGCAACCGTTACGTCATCAATCGCCATGTGAAAATGGTTGGTTCAAATCGGTAGTCCACGCGAAATCGCCTTATATTTCGTACGTTAATTATAATTTTCCGTACGTTAAGTTAAGTGGATGTAAACGACGCTTTATACTTAACGTACGAAATTTACGAGAAATTTACAGTTCCATTTACATTCACTTACGCTACGTTGGGGTGTTTGACATGCGCATTTGACAGTGACACAAAATGAAATCCATATCAAATCTATCGCTTTTACCAAAGAAATATGTTTATGTACAGACGTTAGATCAAGGTTCCATCATCAATGTTAATAATCCGTGAATCAAGCTAAAAATATTTCAAAACAACACAAAGACAACAAAGTTAAAGTTGCACAGGTTACTTTTTAGGTTATGTCACCGTCACAGTCATCCACATCGGCAAAAGCGAGAGCCTGTGATTGGTGCACTTAGCGCGCAGATTCTGTTAAGTTCAAGTTGAATGAACAAATCTGTTACGTTAAATTTTTCTACGTTAAGTTAATGCAAACAACTTCTTACGTTAAGAAAGTGGATGTAAACGAGGATTTATTCAAAAACCAAGTCTTTTATCAGACACCTTGGAGGCTTGACCTTAGGAAGTGACATCAGCTCTTACAAAGAGAAGAAGGGTACGCAGGTTGGTGCACAATAAAATAAATATTCCTAACAAAACTGGTGACATTGCGTCAAAATTCACACCAAATTCCCTGTTTTTAAAGAAGAAGAAATATAAACATAACCTAACTTTTTATGTTTTGAAATATTAGTAAAACATGTTAGGTTATGTTGTCCTCTTGCAAAAAAGACTACTTATTCTGCCTTGAAAAATACAGTTTTAGTTATGACATTAAAAAATAGACATTGAAAAAATGCTGGCAAAAACAAAGTTTGGCACTCTATACAAAGTTGTAATATGCAACAGAAAAGAACAATTTTGTACAAAAGTAGTTTAAAATGTAGTGCAAAAGAGGAGCAAAAATATTCAAATAAAAAAAACTAAATAGAAAATATTTTTGTTTTTAAGTAACACACTTCAGAATCAAAATATTGTTTGCCAGAAAGATATTTTAGAATTAGAATATTGAAGTAAATATTGTTATATATAGAATTATTTGAAATAACATGGCTGAAAATCTTTGCCATTGCCAAGAACATATTTTATAAACAGATTAAACCAAAGTAGGTCATAAATACTTTTTTTTTTTTACTTTTTTAAATCACCGAACAGTGTAAAGATAACCAAAGGTTTGGGTTATTGGTATCAACATAAGAAAAAGCACAGCAAAAGTCGGTCATGTGAGATATAATTGGATAGCTCTTTTAAAAGAAGTAAGTTTGAACTAAATCTTTGTATTTTCGACACTAAAGAGAGAATCTCCTATTCTCTTTAAAATTCAGTGGTGTTAAATAAAAGTTTCAGGCAAAACTGGTTTGTTTTTAAAAGAGCTATCCAATGATACCTCACATGACCAGTCTTTACCTCAGCTGTTTCTAAAGGGAACAAATATGAACTTTTGGTTCAGTTTTTTCTTTGATTGAAAGGTTGGTACTCAGATCAATAACATCCAGGTTAAAAATGTCTTTAATCTGAATGTTTTGTTCTCACCAAAATTGCTACTTTTCATACATTCAATTTTCGTAGGAATTTTATCACGCAGTTTTCTATATTAATAATTTAAAGAAATCGACTTACCTCTTTGTCCTTGATGGTCTGTTTGGGCGTTTTGAGCAGCTCGTTGACTACCTGTTCGGACTCGAACGTGATAAAGCAGAAACCTTTCCTTTGGTTCTTTGTCTTGTCAAATGGCATCTCAACTTCGATAATCTACACAAAAAAAACGAAAAACATTAAAAATCGCCGTCCAATCGTAAAAACAAAGATCAAACGTACCGTTCCAAATTGGTTAAAGTAATTCTTGATGTCGTCATCGCTCAGGTCATTCGAGAGGCCCCCGACAAAGATCTTGCCGTGCCTGGCCTTCGCCTTCTTCGGGTCAACCTTCTTATTGTTGATGACGTGCTCACCGGCGGCGACCACCTTGTCGATAGCCTCCGCAGAATTGAAGACGATGAAGGCGAAGCCACGCGACCTTCCCGTATTTGGGTCCTGCTTTACATTGACGCTCTCAATCTCACCGTACGTGCCAAAGTATTCCCGTAGTTCCTCTGCGGAAGACAAGAAAAAAATGGTTAATAAATTGTTGGTAACAAGATTATTTAAGTTTTAAAAAATTATTTAAGTAGTGAAAAAAGATACTTACTGTCAGTCGTTTCCCAACTTAGACCTCCAACAAATAGTTTTCTGTGGACAAAACAAAATAAGACAATTATTAGACGTGCCGCAGGCAAAACGGATTCCTAAGCATTACTACAAAGGTATTTGAATGCTTATCAATTAAATTACAGTTTACGTTACAGAGAAAAAAAGTTAAATATATAAATATAGAGAAAAAAAAACGTTAAATATATAATATAAATATGTAGGTAATCGATAGCAACAGCAAACTGAACTGATCCTTGTGTTCAATCAAATGGATCTGCGAATCTATAAGAACTGTAAGATTGTAAAGAGTTAAAATTAATAATAGAAAAAAAAATAAGTATCAAGTCATCAATCTGCAAAAATTTAAGTGTGAGAAAAATCTTATGCATGGTTTTTCGCAACAACATCAACAACAACAAGAACAATCTCTAGGCAAGTCGTGTGCGACATTTAAATTGAAGCGTTTTGCTCAAATTTGTCTATAAGAGAGGTTTAGTGTAACAACGGTTGCGTTACTATTTGTAGTCATGTCGTCAGTGGCAGATAGGGGGTATTGCCCAAGGATAAATACCATGGGTGCGTGAAGTTCCGCTCCTGTTATCCAGTCAACTCCTTTCCCGGGACACACAATTGGCTGACACACCTGAAGTAAAGGAAGCGTGGTTAATGCACTTAAATCGCTCGTTAACCCTTCGCTATAGCCTACACAACGCCCCGCAACAAGACTCGACTGTGCGACGCAAATTTGCTAATGATTTTTTTGGCGCTTTCTTTGTTTTTCGTTATACGTGAATTACTCAATCGTGTGTTCCGATTCAAATTCGTGCTGGAAAAAAATTACTTCAAATTGGAAACTACTGCTGCAATCAGGAAAAAATAGTTCCGAAATGAATGATTAAAATTACGTAGCATTTGCTACGCACGTTACGGTACAAGCATAAAATCCGTTAGGGTATTACGACTCCATCGGAAATTGAAATAAAAATACAGTTTAATTCATATTATAAGTAACATTCGAGTCTTACAAGTTAATATCTATTTACATTTTATTTTTGATTAGAAAATCGCACGTAACAGCGCGATTTTTTGTTTCAATTGGACAAATAGACTTCAAAAACACTAACCAACTTTATCAACATCATTTAACTTTCAAGAATTTAAACCTAAACAAAAAAATTAATTTTATTCGTAAAAAAATAACAGCTGTTTATGGTTTTAAAGCCTACGTGTTACCGTAACACAATTTCTTAAATAACTACATCAAAACTAGCGCAACGTCAACCAACAGTTTTGCCAATTTGTACATCGATTCCTTCAACCTAATTTACGGAGTAATATTAAACGTTTGAATCCTGAAATGCCAAGGGGTTTAAGTTTACAGGCTTCGTAAAATAAAAATACCATCCGAATAAAGTCGTAACACCTCTTGGTAAACACACACCAGCTTGAAATAAGTCTTAATACACAAACTTAAAACAATCAGTAAAAGTCAACATTGAACAAGCATTCTGAATTTGGATCTATTGCAATTAATAAATTAACCTTAAAAAAAAGGACGCGGTTTTAATTGCATGTGGAAATACGTGATATCACCGTTAGGTGGCGCACTAGTTCGGCGTCCTATGACTACCAACTGTAGCACAACATAGAAATCCCTAAAACATTTCTTACGTTATAAAACACCTTTTACTGATGATTTACAGCAAATCTATGCATTATTGGGTGAATAATTGTTCTTACTTGCAGTAATAATTGATATCTTTGTTATAAAATTCTTACGTAAATATTTTTGTTGACTAGTAAGCGTATATCCAATCGAATTTTACGCTTTTACCGTAACGTACGTATATAATTATAATTAGATAAATAGAGTACAACAAGAAAAATAGTATACAAATGTAATAAATAATTGTGACTAAGGGTCCAAGAAACTCGCGCCAAGCCCCAAGCGTCGTTGAGATGCGCTTGGGTCCGCCATTTTCCTCAATCGATTATACGACGCACACTAAATAGTGACTCGGCATTTTTGACTCCGATTCTTCGTTATCGACCAATCTGACAAGAAAAATAATACAAACCGTCCACAGTCTAACGCAAGCAAACATTGATCGTAACGTTAAAAGTGGATAATAAATTCCAAAGTACAATGATGGACCTGGATTAAAAATAGAGAGATAATAATACCGGCGTATTATACGTAGTACAAAACAAGAATAGATACACAAAGATTTAAATTAAACTACGACTCGAAAGGTAAACATCAAAAATAAACAAATAGAAAAAAGTGGCTATTGATTTGATTCAGGTTATGATGGAAAAAATCGACTTACCTGTCGTCATCGCGGCCGGGTGCATCGGCGCTGCCGCTATCAACCGGAGCGTCACCACCGCCGCCGTTTTGTCCGTTTACTTGGTCGTTCTGAAGGAAATTTTGGTCTGTCGGTTTAATGTCCTGGGAGAAATCTTCTCCATTTTCCATCGGGCAATCCTGATTTGCCATCTTAATGTGTGTGTTGATTAAATAGAACTAACAATTAAAAAATCTTACACGAAACTTAAAGTACACGTCTACTCTCGCCGAGTGCACGAAGAGAAGAGAGATGCCGGAAAGGGAACAAGGCGGAATAAGAGCGCGAGGAATTGTGGGTAATCCGGGCGTGGGGAGACTGCGGCCAATCCGCGCAAAGCATTTCGCCGGCTGCGCGGGCAACCGGTAACCGTTTATCGCGCGGGAAAATCAAATCAGGCGTGCCCACGCCGTTTGACGTACAAATCGTCTAATTAAAATGTCATTGTGAATAAAATGAAATTAATCGTCTGGTTTTGAGGGGACTTCCTATTTCAAATTAAACATGCCTTGCAAGGTAATTTACGAACCAAATTACGCTTTCTAGCCGTATTTGCGTAGTTAGCGTATGTATTGATTAATTTTCCTTTTTGCAGGAGATCAAACTTTTAAATATTTGGCGAATATGCAACAAAATTCGGGCCTCTATATTCAGGGTCGGTGTCAACCTCTGGGATTACTATTTGCCCTTGGATCCCAACAAAAATTGTCTAATTTCAGGTAGGTATTTTGTTTAATTGAGAACTGTCAATTAATTAAATATCAAATTCATGAACATAACAAAAAACACTAACTGTGAAGGCACCTTCATCTCATTCATTGTTGGGACAGCATTTTTATGAATTGTCAACTATATTATACAAATTTTCAAATGAATAATTCTTATCCCATCTCATCTAGGGTTCCCAGATGTTTGTAATGACTAAAGTGAGCTTTTCGAATAAAAGAAATACCAAAAAAGACTACATTACAAAAAGAAACAAATATTTGTTATTGAGGACATAACAGGTTGTCCCAAAAATGCGCTATCGGAAGATTATCTTTGTTATTTAAAGGGTTTTAAAAGAAGTTATCATTGTTTGACAATTTTTATTTGTCTTTTTGTCAAAAATATCTTGTAAGGTTACACAATTTGAAAATCTCTGAATTTAGGAAAATAACTTTCTTTTAAATTTTGAAGAAATGGGAGGCATTTCTTAAGAAAAAGAAATTCCCATAAATGAACAAGTAATAATATGTAAACATAATATTTATTAGTTAGATTTTAATCCCCTGCTCATACGTTTTGAGAGTCTGCAACTTCTTCAAATAAATACCATTGTTTTTTTATTTGGCATTAAATTATGTATTTGCGAGTTTATAAACAATCTTAACTAAAGAAAAAGATCTGAGCCTAAAAAGAGGACTGTTATCTTTAAAAGAGATGTTCTAGCAAGCCTAAATTTATCCTAAGTTAAATTATTTGATATGATGAGAACTGAAGACTGCATTATTGGCAACCAAATGTGAAAGTTGTTATTCACATTCCCTAGATGTGTCCCATGGAGTTACAATTTTGAAACAGTGAATCATAAGCAAATTTCATTAATAAACAAAATGTTTTAAATACAATATCACAAATTGACGAATTATTAGTTTTAATTCGAAGTTTAAAATGTAACAACAAATTTGTACTGAATTTGTAACACGTTTAAGTACACGAGTCATTCTTTTTCATGAAATAAATTGATGATTTGGTACTTTCAGAATCCCAGTTTGTGAGTGTATTATCAGGTCCTCTCAGGGCCACAATTGGTTTATCTGATGAAGAAATCAGCGAATTAGCTGAATATTTTCGCGTCCAAGATGGACGAGTATTCTACACACAGCTGTGTGAGGTCATACACGACAGTGGTAAGTACTTTGCGTCATTAATGTTACATAAAGTTATAATCTATGGTTAGGATGTTATTAGAACCCATGATTACGGTTTCATAATGAAAACTGTCCATTATGGAACCGAAAACAGTGTCGTAATGTGTTGATTATGAAACCAAAGTAGAAAATAGGTATCTATCTTTGCTCTAAATACCAAATTGAACTTGGAAGTTGACTAATGATACTTGCAGTCCCTGATTTTGCAAAAAACGCACCACTTGTCTCTGGACTAGAATGGGAGGATCCCTTGCAGGTGAACAGGCTTAGTACATCTGAGGAACGGAGGCTTAGCTTGCTGATAACGAAAATCGCTGCGCTGATCAACCTTAGGAAGCTGGTTGTTAGGCCCTACTTTCAAGACTATGAATTGGTAATTTCTCCTGATTATTAATACTAGTTTACACGTTTTTTTACCAGGCCAGAACAATATGAGTTTTTGTGTATTTGGATATGCCAAATCCAGAGTAGGGGTCAAATATATCATTATGATGATAGCTCTTTTAACACCAAATTAGTTTCTTTTTGCAATCCTTTTCATAATTTTTGGCGTGCATTGTAAAGAAAGTCATCCAGATTATGATATACCATCGTAATTTTGAAAAACAAAATTTTACATCTGTGACAACCGATAAACGAATAACTCACGAGCTTGGGAAAGTTCTGAAGTACCTACTCTTTTACAAAACAATATATATTCACAACATTTTGTTTTTGGTTCCATCCAATATGTTAATTTTTGTAGACGATACACAATTTTAAGTAAACCTTTGCAATTTGAAATGCTGTTAAACCTAGCAGCAAAGGTTACTTGATTGAACCTGTTAAACAATTGTTTGGAATACCAACAACGATTTCATTTAAAGATAATGAGCAGAAATTAACAGATAAAATGATGAGTAGAAGTTCAAATTGCAATAAGTGAAATAATTAACGTGTACTTGTTAAAATAACAGCAGGCATTATTCTGAGGATTTTTTTCCCAGTGCACAAATATGATATAGGTAATTTAGAAAGTATTTATATAGCATGAATTTCTCTTTTCAACTTTTCACCCAAAACAATTTTAGATTTGAAGAATACCTAACTATTAATCCAGATTATTTTTCAAACTATTAAGTTTGAATTTTTTGGAGAGTATATACTTTATAGTCATGAGTATATTACTTTACGCTCATGAGTATACACTTCATGCTCAATATATTGACGTAAAGGCTCCAATTCAATAATTCAACGTTTCCAATAAATACAAATTTAAAATTATCTACTTGTAAAGAACGTTCACATCTCATTATTTTCAAAAATACTCGAACAGCCAATTTCATTTTATGAAAATACCATTTGTATAGGAAATTTATTTTCCCCGTTCTTTAAATTTTTGTTTTTAGTTCGCTACCTTTCTATTGATTTTTGACAGATTCATTTTTATTTTCAAAAACCTGAACATCTATAACAAACACATGGTATGATGTGGTATTTGTGGTACTTTTAGTTTTGCGATTAAATGTTCAATCGAAAATTCTACTTTCCTAGAAATGGTTTAAAATCTTTCTTTTTGAATAACCCTGTATTGTATTCTATTTATTTCTTAATATGTACTGTGTTTTGATAAGTTTGACAATCCAACCATTGAACTAAAGAGTGCTCAAAACTTTGTTGACAATATTAACGTTTCATGCGCACTGTTTGCTGTGTATGGTAACACACAGATAACAGTTTCTACCTGGGGTTCAGTGACTGACTGTTCGTCGCTATTTTACGTTCAAAAACCTCGAGCAGGTAGTCACGTAGCCAAAATGATCGTTGGGATTTATGCCATACGTTTAAACATATTTGAAACCAGTTTAAAAATAGCTTTTGCTAAGCGTCCAAAACGACAACACTGTCTGGCTGAATACGCAAAAAACTCTACGGGATTTTTTTGCCGCTAAATGTTTGCTGTTAAATTGTAGCATCTTTGCCGGGATAACTGGCTCAAATCGATTAGTTACGAAAACTTTTGCGCGGTGCTGTACGACGGCCCACCCTTGGGTGTAGGGGGTGAATTATTTGGGGGTGCCGGATGGGTCTGTAAGCCGGTTAGAAGGGAAAGTTTCTCTTTTGTTTGTTGCCTTTAGTTTAGGTCTCATCCTTCTCAGAAGCGTTTTATTCAAACTGGTATCGTAGTGTGAGAATACAATGGTTTAAATGTCTCAATAGTTGGTTAAATAATTGGTTATTTATTACATACCAATTCCTTTGACATATAGATACCTGCTGTGCAATAACCTGTTAATATGGTCTCTGTACAAGTAATGAACTGTTTCCAAAACTAAAAACTGTACTGTACGTGGTGTAAATAAACAATAAGAATGAATCAAAAATGTGTGTCTCACGGGACGTTGTATTGTATGGTTACTTTTGTTATAGATTCTACGGAATAGGTTAAAATCGAAATTATGGCTCGTAAAAATTGCTGAACAGAGTTCAATTACCTAATTTGCACTATGCGTAAGAATTTATTGTACAAATTTTGGCAACGTGTGTTTGGTAATAATAATATTCAAGTATGTTGGTATATAAGTTCATAATATAACGTAATACAGTACATAATATCTAAAATACCGAATTGTTTGTGCTTGACTAATTGTGTACATCTATTATGCCAATGAGTTCTTAATCACCTTTTTAATTGTTTCCATTTAGTATAGTTTTCCAGAACAATCTAAATGTTCTACAAAAGAGAGAAAATAGTACGAATGTCAATGTAGTTAAATATAAATTTATTTGATTAGATATCAAGTCAGGTTTACCGCAATATGAATATGTATATTATCCAGCTTTTAATGTGAACTGCATGATTAATAAGTTATAACCCATAACAGAAATTATGATGAATAACTAAAATATCCACGATAAAAACAAATTTAATTAAACATTGTGACCACGCACGAGAGAATCGCCCTAACTGCCATCTCTGGTTTCGATAGTATTGACTCCGTTGTTTGAAGGCCCATAACTCTAAAACTACTGAACAGAAAAAATTTAAATAAAGTATGTCATACTCCTGAATCATTTCTACATAAGTTGTATGACTGTCAAAATTGTTTGCCTCTCGGTGTAAACATGAGCGCCAGAGAAATGAAAAAACGTACCCGTTTTTTGCAGTTTGGATTAACGCTCGTCTTTCCGATTTGTTTTCTCTTAAACCACGTACTATCCGCGCCAAAAAAAGTCGTACAGCTAATTTTGACATCATGTAATTCTGGCTTGACAACTTGACAGTTAGTGCATGTTTCATGCCTATGATTAATGTCAGAATGACAGCGTATAGGTTATAAAAGTACCATTTACAAAGCTACACGGTGTACGACTTTTTTTTGGCGCGCATAGTACCACAAAAATTTCAGTTTTTGTTCAGGTTGCATCTAGAGTCTCTTCTATAGATTGGCGTTTTTGTTTTTATGTAATAAATGTTGCGAACAAGATTTTGATGGAAGCCGATATCTCAGGAACGAATGTTAGCAGGACGACGCAGTTAGCATGCAAATAATAAAATAAATAAATTATTTACTGCGATACATATCCCTTAAATTTAATAGCATTCCGACTATTTGTTAATTTTTAAGACCGAAATAAACATGAACAATATCTTGCGCAGTTTGGCTTCCTTGTTGGTTTTGGTGCGAGGCAGTCCAACGAGATGCGAAGTTGTGACGAGATCTGTGAATCTGTTTGAGTCCGTGTTTGTAAAATATTGTTGGGTATAATTAATTGTACCTACATCTAAATTCATTATTATATTTAACTTGCACTACTATTCAAATTTCCGAAATTAAATTGTTCTGATCGTATTGTACCAATAGTAAATAAATAATCTTCCACTATCCCACCTACGTTTCCATTTAACGTTACGATTGACGTAGTGCGTGCTGCACGAAATTTATATCACTCATATTAAATCGCTTTACTTAAACTTTACTTAAAAATTACTTATTATACAATTCTGTTTCTACAGTCGCATTATAAAATATGACGATTGATTACGTGCATATCCCGATATCGTGCTAATATTCGTTACTGAGATATTCGCTTCCATGAAAATCCTGTTTGTAACCATTACTACATAAAAACTGAAGAAAACAAAAACGCCAATCTATAGAAGAGGCTCTAAATGTAACCTCAACAAAAATTGAAATGTTTGTGGCAAGCGGTTTCGAGGAAAAAATGGAAAGACGAACGTTAATTTACAAGTGCAAAAATCGGGGACCTTTTCTCATTTTTCTCGCGCTCACGTTTACACCGAGAGGCAAAAAATGTTGACAGTCATAGAACTTATGTAGAAATGATTCAGGAGTATGATACATTCTATTTCAGTTTTTTCTGTTCGATAGTTTTAGAGTTATGCGCCTTCAAACATAGGTGTCAATATTATCGAAATGAGAGATGGCAGTTAGGGCGATTCTCTCGTGCGGGGTGACAGTATATTGAATATGATTTTGATATCCAACAAATATTGGAATGATACTTTAATTTTTCTTCGACTGAACATTATTACTTGCCCATTTTTCGACAATCAGCTTCATGATCAGTTGTAATATATTTTGAAACGTGTATTTTTAATGCTGTTGTTGCCAACAACTGCATCTTTGATGTTACATTGATGCAAACCATATGGAAGGGATAAGTAAAATAATATCTCTTCCATTCTTCTTCATTCGGCATTGAAAGTAAATCAAAATACAACACATGAAACATTAATTTTTAGTTTTTCAATACTTTTGCTTATGTCTGAAACTAATTATCTATGTTTTTTGGTGTTATAGATAGCGAAGAACAATGGCACGGTGACTTTAGCCCATTTTGCCCGCGTTTTGGACTATTTGGGCATCATGGTATCCGCAGACGACTTCAATCTCCTGGTCAAGAAGTACATGAAGGACTCTTACACCGTCAACTATGTGGCCTTCGTGTCAGCTGTGGACGCTGCTGTCCAATTCATGGAGCAGCACGGCATGCTGGACCTAGGAGGGGTAAGGTTATCGACCCTTGCCGGCACAACCCTCCCGAATTTTGCTTATGTGTCGGTGAAAAGTGAAGGAAAATCGATAATTCATATGGTTTATGATATGGAAGAGTTTTATCCAAATTTCTTGATTTTATTTGGGCAATTTTTCACTTTGAAATTACAAAATTTTCAGGTACTTGTTAAGGGAGTATAATGGGGTGCTATGTAATCTATATTATCAATTTATTGTTGTGCAATTTCCAAAATGATCTACTAAGGGTTTTGACGTTTTGAATATTTCATTCAATTTAAAGAAACGTCATTCTTTTAGAGTCCAGCGTTTCCCAACCGGGTTCCGCGGAACCCGCAAAGATGTCGTCAGGGGTTCGGCGAAAAAATAGTAACAAATAGCGGTGGCGGTCGCCGGTTCATGGGCACATTATTCAGTGTTATTTTTATGTATTATTTTAGCATGGGATTATTATTTTAAATATTGGATTAATAAACATGGTCAATCCATGAATAATTTTGATTTGAAGTCCTTCTAACCCAATAAACCACCTTAAGCTTTTGCCGCCTGGGGCGGTCGCCAATTTGTCGACCTTTCTAAGTCAATCAAAATTAAGTGACGGTGATTATTAACATTACTGGACATCAACAGAAATTAATAAACACAAATTTTATGTCTTTTGGTTAAACTGATTGTACCCATGGATTGTACAAATACAATATACATATAATAATATACATAACATGTAACCGTGTTTATAAATTTATACTTCTTGCTTTTTTATTCGAAAATTCTTGAATTCTCTCTATAGAAAGTATCGCTAGATTTCGCCATCATAAATAGTTCATTGTTGAACGAAGAAAGTTTTTTATCAATTTTAGTTTGGAAAAGCTGCTTTCTCAACTAACGACACTTACGGCTATTGTTAAAAAAAATCTTAGCAACAATACTATGTTTGGAACAGCTTCCCAGCCTGTATTTTTGTATGAATATCAAGAAGGCCTTTGTCCGCTTTTCCAACTGCTTGTCGTCAATGACAAGAAAGTTATTCATGTGATATTCAAAATTTGTGTTGACAAGATTACATGGTATTAGAAAATCATACTTTTCTGCAAGGACATGTAATTGCTCAAAACAAACTGTTATTTCTTGGAGAACTCTATCCAGTGACAAAAGCATTTCCCGTTGTATCTCCTCTTCTAAAAATATATCCCCACGTCTCGCGAATGTTTACCACTCTTCAATCTTTTTCCTTCTAACTCGACGGTCAGTGGAAATATCCAACTCTTCACACATTTTTTTGGCTGCTTTGTCTACTGAAATACATTTTAAAAAAAATTGTAAAAAAGTCACATTGATGGATATTTAACCCATTTGCTTGGAGATATTGTTATGGGTCGTTAACTTCCAAAAGGACGGATATGCATTAAATTGAGCTAGCACAAAAAAGAAAAGGATTCCCATGAGTGGAGTAATATTCCAGCGTCTGATCGTGTTTTAATATTTTTTTCCTCAGATATTAGTTTTTCCAACGCACTTCAAATGTTTAAGAAATGTTTTTTTACATTTGTTATTACTACTTCTACTCTCGCGGTCCAACGAGTTTCTACACTGTGCTTAACACCTTGACCAGTGACAGAAAGTAAAATATCTCATCAATGAGTGGAAGGGGAAAAAACGAAAACGTGAAAAAAAATGTTCGATAGTCCCAAAAATTGTTATGAAATTTACTGTAGCAGAAGCTGCATGTACACATACCAAGTTTAAAGAATGATTTGTACATGCTTATCCACAGGCAGACTTTTATTTTATTGCAACGTCCCTGACCGATAGAGTCGCTGTTTGCAGTGACAACTAAGTCGCTAAAGAAATTATTAGCAGAGTTGTTTATAGTCCTTGATTCTGTTGATAACAACATTATTATAGTATTTTTACATTTAGATAAATTAGAGATATAAAAAATGCCGCCCCGAAACATGTGCCGCCCGGGGCGGACCGCCCCCACCGCCCACCCCTCGGTCCGCCACTGCAATAAACCACTGTTATTTCGATATTGCATCCAACGGGCACATTCCAGATAAGATAACTTACCTATTACCAGACAAGTTCTGAGCTTCTATGACGAAAATTGTCGGTCCCATTCATAGAAAATCAATAAATATACAGAGTGATTTGCAATTCTAGACGAAAATTTATGCGGACAGGTAACTAAAGTGTCATTTCAAATTTCGTGCTGCATTTAATTAAACAAAAAATAATTAAATTAAATTGAAGCAAGTACTATTATGTAATGAAACAAATTTAAAGGTTCTTCACTTATTTTTATTTATAATTTGGTAAGTTTTTGCATTTAATTTTTACCCCGAGTTATAAATTACCTTGTATCAGTAGTTTTCAACATTGTGTATGTATGAGCAAGCTTTTTCTTATTTAACGAACTCAACTAACAAGAAAATATAGAGATCATCTGTTATAAATGAAATTAGTGTGTACAAATATCTTCTAGTTGGGTGTTTATTCCCACATTTTTTTCTCAGAACGTAATTATTAATTATTCGGACTAAAATATTTCATAAGGACTTGACAGAATAAATGTTTCTTAATTTTTGTATTTTGACCAATGATTTTTTTAAAATTTTTTAATGAATTTATTTATTTTATTATTTGCAAAAGGTACTTTTTGTATTCTTCGTTTTCGCATTATTTGATTTGTATTTTCTTTTTCCTTCCTTTGGTAATACTTAAAGGAACAAAAATAACAAATATGAATGTAATAAACTACCAAAAGAGCCGTAAAAGAATAATTAACTGTAACATCGCTGGTTATTGAATACCAGCGATATTTCTGTATTGTTTTTACAGAATTCACATATTTCACATACATTTTTCTGTGAAATTACAACAGTACAACCGTAATTTTACAGGTCATTTTTAAAATTACTTTAAAAGAACTTTAATTTCACATCAGTAAGTAATATTCAATCATTGAACTGCGTTTCTTTACACTTGTATCTGGTTACTTGAAAACTCCGCCAGGTTCCAACCCAATTTAAAGGGTTCCGCAAGAGTAAAATGGTTGGGAAACGCTGTTTTAGACATTCGTCCATCGAAACATCTTTTAATTTCACCATCAATATGCAACCGTCGCCGTCTTTCATTTTCACCATTAATATTCAACCCACATCTCTTCGATCGTAAGAAATATGAATATTATCGATCATCCTTCGCGGCCGGCCGTCTTAACCGGGCGCCACGTGTCCTTCCTTACGTCCTCCGCGCGTCCCGCAGGACATCCTGAATCAATTCCCGGGCAGGATAATAGACGCCGAATTGCCGAAACTGCCCAGGCCGGAAATCGGAAAGATAATGGCGTCGAGCGTCTTCGGCAAGCAAAATATCTTCCATCCGGCGCTGAACGCAGCCCCTGTCAACCAGGACCTCCTGATGGTGATCAAGAGGATCCAACGACACGTGCTGGAGAATCGACTGCGAGTCGGGGAGTTTTTCAGGGTGAGTTTTGCGCGCCGTCTGTTGTCGAGGGGTAGTACCTAGGCTGAAGACGAGGGATTGTTCCGTCTAGGGAGATTTAAGGGTTGTTTGTGTGGTTTTTGTATGGGTGGGTAGAGGGCGACAATGTACACTTGTGGAAAAATGAAAAATGCATGCATTTTCAGAGTGGTATTGTTTTTACTTTATCATACAAAGTATTGTAATCATGCAAAAAAAATTGAGATTTTAGCGGAACTATGTCCTCTTGGGTCCCCTGAACATATTTGACCAAGGTACAAAAAAATGTCTGTGTCTCACACACACACACACACACAGTGTATGTGTGTGTACCCGCTTTTGGTGGCGACGATTCCGGAGAAACTACTAGAGGTATCAGGACGAAACTTCATATTTAGTAGTTTCATGACCAACCAAGAGCTGAAAAGCTTTCTGTTGAAAAGGGTCCAAAGGAACTGGAGGTTAAGTCTTAGCATTTTTGAAGGATTTTGCAAATAAGCCGCCATTTCTGAACTTTCGTCGAAATAGTTAAATAATAAATTAAAGTAGAGGAAATTTTGAATAATTTATGACTATGACATGTTTTGGTACAATCAATAGTTTAGCTGCATGAGCAAATTCTATTTCATCGAGATCGGTCGTACTGCATTTAAACTAGTAGCTAGATATGTCAGATATTTTGATTCTAATGACAGTAGGTAGTGTCAAACGCTAATGTTTTGACAATACCTACTGTCAATATAAGGTGCGGTCGGATATTGTACAGCGTTAAGTATCGTTTACATCCACTTAACTTAACGTAACGTACGAAAAATTAAGCCTCGTTTACATCCACTTAACTTAACTTAACGTACGAAAACTTAAACATTAGAGAAAATTGAACTCCATTGAATTATATGTGTTCGTTTACATTCACTTAACGTAGAAAAACTTAACGTAACGTACGGATTTGTTCACTCAACTTCAACTTAACAGAATCCGTGCGCTAAGTGCACCAATCACAAGCTCTCGATTTTGACAATTTGGATGATGGTGACAGCGGGTGACAGTAACATAACCTAAAAATTAAGTCGTGCGACTTGATCTTTGTTATCTTTGTGTTGTTTTGCAATATTTTTAGCTCGATTAACGGATTATTAACACTGATGATGGAACCTTGATCCAACTTGCGTGTATATAAACATACTTGTATAATAAAAGCGATAGATTTAATATGGATTTCATATTGTGTCACTGTCAAATGCGCATGTCAAGCACCCCAACGTAAGTGAATGTAAATGGAATGGATCCAAATTTTGTACGTTAAGGTCGTTAAGTATAATTTTTCGTACGTTGTTCGTACGAAATTTAGATCGCTTCCATTTACATTCACTTACGGTAGATAGCTTGACATGCGTATTTGACAATGACTGATATTGATACAATATGAAATCTGTCGCTTTTATCATACAAATATGTTTATATACACACAAATTGGATCAAGATGTATCGTGTATCGTGTATCGTGCAAAAAATATTGCAAAACTACAGAAAGAAAATAAAACTAAAGTCACATGAGTTAATTTTTAGGTTATGTTAATGTCACTGTCATCCGAATTGTCAAAATCAAGAGCCTGTGATTGGCGCACTTAGCGCACGGATTCTGTTAAGTTGAAGTTGAGTGAACAATTCCGTACGTTACGTTATGTTTTTCTACGTTAAGTGAATGTAAACAATAGTATATTACATTACAAGAGCAGTAACTAGCATATTACGTACGAGTGGAAATTTAACATACGAGCCGCGAAGCGGCGAGTTTTGTTATTTTCCACGAGTATGTAATATGCGTTACAGCTCGAGTATTGTACATAATTTTACCTACGACCGACAATTTCAATAAATTGTATCAAAAATGACAAACACATACAGGTAAGAATATTTGACGGTTAACCAATCAATGTATTCGCGCGACATCTATTGCAACTACGGAGAACTTTGTCTGAAGTGTCGATCGAAAATTTCAGTACAAATTCAACATAAATTATCACGTGCAAGTAATAATATGTTACAGCTCGAGTATTGCACTTACTTACGACCGAAAATTTCAATAAATATAAATTGTATCAAAA
This sequence comes from Aphodius sticticus, assembly GCA_963966075.1. Classification (NCBI taxonomy): domain Eukaryota; kingdom Metazoa; phylum Arthropoda; class Insecta; order Coleoptera; family Scarabaeidae; genus Aphodius; species Aphodius sticticus. Next base: position 15,253,760 of record OZ014513.1, read on the forward strand.
ATTACAAATAAATAATCAAAATATTCGCGCGACATCTGTCATTATGACATTAGGTCGTGCGTTAAAAACACAAACGCACAGCCAAAGGCACACGTATGTTATAAGCGATATACGAGCTAAGTAGTCCGTGACGTAAGGGACATTTACACATACGGTCGTAGGTAAACACATATAATTCAATGGAGTTCAACATTTACTAATTTTTAAGTTTTCGTACGTTAAGTTAAGTAGGTAGATGTAAACAAGGCTTTACACTTTTTACACCCAATAACACGTAAGTGTCATTTGGACGGTGTACCCGGTGCCAACGGAGTACAATCTCCGAACGCAGCTTTAATCGACATATCTGTCTAGTTCTACTAGTTTTATTTTAATGCAGACATGGCCGATCTCGATCAAATAGAATCTTATCAGTCCCTGCGTCTTATCATATTCGACCAATGTTAAATTATTCCGCGTATGAAAGGCGATGAGTAGAATGTTTTTGTACGCTATGCGCAGACGCGCTGACTCAATTTGACCGCGAATTTTAAACAACCCTGTTGCGCCCTAATTTGCGCATGCGCGTAGAGCTCACGCATGCGCGTAGAGCACGTTGGAATTGTAGAAAGAAATAGAATAGAGTATTTTCCATCTCGCTTTGAATCCTGAACAACCTCTCTGTCTAGCCGCAATATAAGTATGTATTACATATATTAATCTCATGCAGCTAAACTATTAATTTTATATATAGTATGATAAAGTCATGTGCCTGGCCACATCAGATTCTTTTGTTCAAATTTCTTAAATTTTACTGGTTGTTATCGTATTTTAAAAGTGAAATCATCAATGCTGAAAGTTATAAAGGCGCGTGTGATAAGAGAAGTCAATGTATCTACTGTATTTATAGTAGATAAGCAGTTATCAATCATAATATTGATAAAGTTGGCTGAGTAGGTACTTTCTTGAGGATTTGTCAACAAAACTTTTGTAACGGCCAAATTAAAAAAAAAGCACGGTTAGTGTCAACATATAACTTATACCGGGTGTAAAAAATAGCATGGCATAATAATCCTGCCTACTAGCAGAATTAGTGGATGTAGTCTATGGTTAATCTTAACATTTGATTATCTTAAAAATTTCTTGGATCTTTGTTTTTAAATGGAATGGATCTATGTTTCTGTATATTTCTTTACAGTTTTTCAGTTATTGCTTTATTTCTTTTAAAATACAGCATCTTAAGAACAAGATTATTTATGAATTATTAGAAGTTTATAGTGATTTCTGATTGATTTCTATTTAGAATGGATGTTTCTAGTTTGTATACCACGTGTTCATAAAAACTTCTGAAAAAAAACTCTTTAATTGAGAATTTACTACTCTTTAATTATTGCATTCCCAATGTAAAAACTGTTAAAACTGCGCTTTTTGTATCTCAAATGGCGGAGTTTATTGCATTTGACTTTTTACATGCTCATTATTAAGGCCAAACAAACAACTTCACGAAGTTTCAAAACTTTTCCAATTATTTCCTCTATTTGTTAAAATAAAATCAGCGAGCTTCGTTGGCTGAGGTAAAGAAAAATGCCTAGGACGTTGTCGCAGTTGTCTGGGGCATCCGATATATTATCTGCATCAAGTTTTAAAAGTGGCATTGCTTATATCTGACCCGGCACGAGAAAATCGCCCTAACTGCCATCTCTCGTTTCGATAATATTGACTCCTGTGTTTGAAGGCGTATAACTCTAAAACTGCTGAACAGAAAATATTTCAATAAAGTATGCCATACTCCTGAATCATTTCTACATAAGTTGTATGACTGTCAAAATGGTTTGCCTCTCGGTGTAAACATGAGCGCGAGAGAAATGAGAAAAGGTACCCGATTTTTGCACATTTTATATTAACGCTCGCTTTTCCAATTTTTTTCCTCGTAAACCGTTTGCCACAAAAATTTTACTTTTTGTTCAGATTGCATTTAGAGCCTCTTCTATAGATTGGCGTTTTTGTTTTCTTCAGTTTTTGTGTAATAAAGGTTGCGAACAAGATTTTCATGGAAGCGGATATCTCAGTAACGAATATTGCACGATAACGGGATATGTACGTAAACAATCGTCATATTCTAATTAATGCGACTGTAAAAGAAGAATTGCATAATAATTTTTTAAGTAATGTTTAAAGCGATTTAATATGAATGATATACATTTCGTGCAGCGCGCACTACGTCAATCGTAACGGGAAATGGAAACGTAGCTGGGAGAGTGGAAGATTATTTACTATTAGTACGATACGATCAGAACAACTTTATTTCGGAATTTTTAATAGTGGTGCGGGTTTAATATAGAAAATGAATTTAGATGTACAATTAATTATACCCAACAATATACTACAAAAACGGATTCAAACGGATAAACTGATTGCGTCAAAACTTCGCATCTCGTTCGACTGCCTCGCACCAAAATCCACAAGCGAAGGAAGCCGAACTGCGCAAAATATTGTTCATGTTTATTTCGGTCTTAAAAATTAACAAATAGTCGGAATGCTACTAAGTTCAAGGGATGTGTATAAGAGTAAATAATGATTATTTATTTGCATGCTAACTGGGTTGTCCTGCAAACATTCGTTACTGAGATATCGGCTTCCATCAATATCTTGTTCGCAACCTTTATTACATAAAAACTGAAGAAAACAAAAAGGCCAAACTATAGAAGAGAGCAACCTGAACAAAAACTGAAATTTTTGTGGTAAGTTTACAAGTTTACTCTTCTCTCGCGCTCATGTTTACACCGAGAGGCAAACAATTTTGACAGTAATACAACTTATGTAGAAATGATTCAGGAGTATGGTATACTTTATTTCAATTTTTCCTGTTCAGTAGTTTTAGAGTTATGTGCCTTTAAACACAGGAGTCAATATTATCGAAACGATAGATGGCAGTTAGGGCGATTCTCTCGTGCGGGGTCACATATTGTAAGCAGTCAAATTCAGTATCAAAGTTGCTACTTCGGTTTCTAGGAAAGAAACTGTTAAAGTTTTAAGATCATTAGTAGCAACTGAGTCACAATTTGTCAATTCTGTAAGAATGGAACAGAATTGATTTATATATCTTGCACGTTTTGCAGCGAGAAATAAATTGCTCATATGGATACTGTTGTGTGTCAGTCTACAAAATACCAATGGCAACAAACAACAAATAACAGGCGATAATAATTCGACAACATTTTTTAAATAAACAACTTTTCTATAGGTGTCGTACAAATGCTAAAGAGTTAACCAGTTTGTCTTTTTTTTATAGATGTGTAGAGGCGAAACAGGTGACAGATTCAAAGTAAAATGCACAGGTTCTTCACTGTTCAATTGTCTTTATTGGGTTGTTTAGCTAGCGACCGGTTTCGCCCTCACTGGCATTATCAAGCCAGCGCTAAAAATATAAAACGTGATAACAGAAAAAACAAAGACAGACAAACGCGCATAAATACGAGAATCCGCATGAAGAATTTTTGTATTTATTTCCTAAGAAATATTTGAATTGCCTCAGAATTATCGGAAAAGTGTATGTATGGCAATACAGGCATTTCTGATAATATCGGGCCAATTTAATGCGAAATGAAAGGTGTATTAAACTTAGTAGTCATGAAATTTTGAAACTTTTCAGGACTTTGACGCGCTGAACTGCGGAAAAATCACCGTCTCTCAGTTCCACAGAGGACTGGACGCATTGGGTATCAGCGGAATTCAGAGGTTATACCTGTCTTTACCGGAAATACGATCGGTCATGATCCAGTACAGGGATCCAGTTGATCCGACCAGGGTCTGTTGGAGAACTTTTGAGAGCGACATAGAGCAAGTCTTCACAGTCAGGGTAAGTTCTACAGACGAGTAAAAAAGAATAAGACCAAGACAAGGTTAAGATTAAATCAAAATTAAAACTTAGGTACCACATAATATGAATTTTGTCTTTCTTTTGACTTTACCGTTGTCCGGACGTTAGAGGTTAAGTAAGCGTCCCTCATAACCTAAAAAATGTCATTCGATCAGGAATTGGAAAAATTCCCATGTTTGTGCGTGGAGAGTCCACCAAGGGAAATTGAGGAACTGCCAAAGAAAGGCGCAAAACTCTGGAATAACGTAAATGGGTCTAAGAGAGACTTGTGCGAGGAGGCTGTGGAGAAGGTCAAGCAGAAGGTGATGAGGAGACGCATCTTGCTGAAGCCCGTCTTCAGGGATTGCGATAGGTAGCTATCAAATAATTATTATTCCACAACGACCAGGAGAAATGTGGCCAAAACTCAGTATAAGATGTAGTTAAAGGCGACGTTCTGAAAATGTGATGGGTTTTGATCAAATATTATGCTACTGGTTCTTATGTGAACCTGAGAAAGACTTTAAATTATGTGTGTGTTGGTCGTTGAAAATGGTAATTGAATCATACAAATAGAGTTTTCTGAAATTTTCGTATGGTGTCCTCAGCAGTATATATGGTTGTTTTGTAATATATATAATAAGCAACAAAATAATAATCATGGTTTTAAGAAATTCCAAATGAATTGATTGTTCCAAAACATTCCATCAACACTTTTAATAAAATCAATGAATTCAGAGGTACTTTCAGCTCAAAATACACATTTTTGATCGTTTTGACATATTTTGGATATAAATATATATTTTTTAATGATAATCGAGTTTACAGCCAACTTCAAGTTGAAGCTGGCTCTAAACTTGATTTTAAAATTATCACAATTCATAATACAGTCAGATGTCATCATTTAGTAAAAGTGTTGTTATCAGATTGGTTATACTGAATTTTAGTAAATTTTGTTGTATGTTAGTTCTGACAAGACAAGTAATTTTATTTTCGCACTATAGACCACTCATTAGGTACTTTCTTGTGTACTTCCTGGTGCAAAAGGTTGGGGAGAAATGGTTGCCTAATGTTAAGAAAATAACATACGTAACATAATTTGTTTCTTTGAAAACAACACATACTTATAATAAGACTACTTTTTTAAGATAAAACAACCTAAATATTTGCTTTATGAAAACGATTGTTTTGATTTAAGAAGGTCGTTGTATTAAAATAATAAGAAGGAAGCCGATAGATGGCGCTTTAGTTTCTCGTCGTAAGAGAGGTCTCCTAGGACCTAGAGGATATAAACCGCATACATATCTATGCAGCATCAGTGATTGTGCTATTATACCGTCAATGTACCTGACGTAGAAATGTCCAACAGCTCTAATATTAAGGCTCCGTTGTAAAAACATCGCAACTACGAAACAAAATGTTTAGATGCGATGTTTTTCTGTCGGGGTCCGTGTCTATGCCGTGGTTTACGTATCGATTAAAGCTTATGGTGTCTGCGATGAGCTGGCCATACGTAACAGCCGAAATATGGCCATTGTTCACATATCTGACAATTATCGCATTTTTCGGTTAGCGGAAAAGTTATAATGTTTGGGCAGAAATTGTATCTAGATAAAAATCTATTATTGTAGTGAGACTTTGGCTAGGGGTATTATATTTGAAAAAGGAAAAAGACGTAGAAATAAAATTCATTTTTATCTTACCAAAAAATTATTTTTGGCCTAGCCAAACTCCTTATTTATCTAAGAATTGACACTGAGATTTTCATCAATTTTCAACCATAAATAACGCCGTTAATAGAAAACGCGTTTTAGCACAGGTATAACTGGGTCTTAATGTAAAGACACCAAGAAGGGACACCCTGGTGTCTTCTCTAGTTGGAAAATAACAATATTCTTCTTTGGATGCGTTAATTGCATCCCATGTAAAATATTATTTCTTTCATAATACCATGTTTATATTTAAAAGAAGTAGGTGAATGTTTAATCCAAGAATTTGAGCTGATTAATCTAACTACCCACCCTTTTGATGTAAAAGAACAAATTCTTAAGTCAGATAAGTATAGTATCCATTTAAAATTGTACAATATTAAAAGAAGACAACCGGTCAAAACAACGGTTTTCTTCAATGAACGATATATATATATATATATAAAACTGCCGTTGTTTTGGATTAACAAAGGTTGCTTTGAATTTAGACAACGTTTCGTTGTATGTAGAGACTTGGGGGGTCGACTTGGGTTACTAGTTATAGTTCACCCATGTTTAATACATGAACAAGCGGGGCCAATGACTCTAGTGGTAGAGCGTTGGCCTACTGACTAGGAGGTCCGGGTTCACACCCAAGACCAGCCGAAAATTCGTCCGCCGTCTTTCGGAAGAGACGAAAAGCCGTGTGGGGCCCGGCAACCAGTTGAACATCTCTGGTTGTCGGTTGTCGATATTTACTGTATAGTAGTGAGGGGAAAGCTCAAAGGGCCAATTGTGGCCTAGGGGATCTACGCGGAAAAAATTGTGAATGCTGAAAGTCTGACTCTTGAACAATAGCCCAAAAAGGTGACGAATGTTGGCCCATTTTTCGGACTCCTGGCACATAATGCACCCGACTGTTACCCGTCTGCATTTGTTGCACATATTTGTACCATTAAGTTCTCTTTCATGCTACAATGCCTTACTGTTTGATTCGCTTATCCAAAATTTGTTCTTTAGCCACAATAATGGACACGTCTCGCGAGCTCAGATGAGGCAGTGCTTGCTCTCGAATGGCATTCTGTTATCCGACGAAGAACTGTACGCCCTCGAGGAGAGGTACAACGACGACATGGGCTTCAATTATTTCTGGTTCATGACGGAAGTGGAGCCGAAACCCTACGAAGAGCATTTGGTAAGCCACCACAAGCTCCAAAAAAGGTTCCAAAAATAGAAATCCTTATTATCCTCTGTTCCATAGTACGTCGGCTTCTTGGCGGACATGAAGAAGGTCAACCAGCCGAAGTTCCAACCGCCACCGGACAGGAACGAGAAGGATATCGTCCTGATTTTGGCCAAGATCAAGGGCAAGGTGGTAAGAGAACGTATCAGGGTCATGGAATTCCTTCAGGACTACGACAGGTGCAACGAGCAACTGATCAGGCGGGAAGACTTCAAACGTGGACTGTCCGTCTGCAGATTCGAGCTGACTGAGAACGAGGTGGATACCCTTATGGACGTGTAAGACCTCTACCACTTCTTGTATAATTTTTAAATCTATCCTAAACATGTTTGATAGTTGATAGATGTTTGATAGAAAACAGTATTATTTTCAAAAAATGGTGTCGAATTATTTTTTAACACGGTTAAAGTATGTATATCGAAGAGTACGAAATGGATGACGAAATAGTTATGGAAGAAATACAAATTCCTTTTTCCATACGTGGTGAAAGGATCTATGATCTAGAATAGCCATGTAGATAGGGATTTTGATTTTGAATTTGTTAAAATATTTCGTTTTGTTGATTAAAATATCCCTTATTTCTACTGTAGGTTTGCATCGCCGATGAGGAGGGAGTGCGTCGACTACAAGAGGTTCTCTGAGACTGTCGAGGAAGCGTTCACGCAGACTTGCCTCGAGAGGGCGCCACTGATCGTGCCTCTCCAGCACCTCGCGATCAAGGACTGCGAGAGAAACTTCCTCAACTTTGACGAGAGGCTGACGTTGTCGATAGCCATGCAGAAGTTGTCGAAGAAGCCCGAATTGCAGATGAACCTGATGTCCTTGTTCCAGGTATAGTTTGGGAACATTGTATTAATAATAATAATAATAATAATTCACGCCTTAACATCCCCCAACAGCTTTCGCCACTACGGCGGCATCGGCAGGCCCGAAGTATCATTATTATGGCCAGCGTCTGTGGCACGTCTTAAGTTCTTTGGCTTTCAGCATTCGCCGTGGAGTAAAGGAAACCCACGGAAAAACCTTTACTCTGAAAGCAGGGCGTGAGACTCGAACTCACGCCCCCCAGACTGATAGCCAAGCATTAAGCATTAACAAATTTTTATTAAATATCATTAAAAACAATATGAACAAACATATTTTCAAATAAAATTTAAAATACGGTGCCTTGCGCTTATCCGAAATTAATTAATAAAAGATAGCCAAGCGCTCTACCGCTCGGCCACAGTCTGGCTATGTCTGGTATTCTATGGCTTCTGGTTTGCTAACGAGTTGGAAGACTAGATTGAAGATGAGCATTGTTTCAGAATAATTGGCACGTAAATGAATTTAACTGAAACATTTTAAATATGTGTCTTATCTAGGTTTATGGATTTCGCGATTAAAAGAGGAGTTTTTGTTGGTAAAATATAGAAAAAAGTACTTATAAAAATAATTTGACATGTTTCTGTTGTTTAAGAGACTGCATTGTTACCCTAGGGCCTTACAGGGAATTTCAGGTTTCAATACAATTGTCGCGAAAGCAAAACGAATATAAATGATAAAATTGTGGTAATGAATTGAGAATGTTCTGACTTTCGAAGTCGTTTTAATAATTGGATCAAAAAATATATAATACAAGTTTGAATCCGGTTGTGCAAAAGTTTAAAGGTCGCCGATTGTAAACTGTAAACATCAGACATTTGATGTTCATATATTATATCATGGGCGTATCCAGGGGGAAAAGTTCGCATTTTGGTATTATGTTTATTACATAGCACCGATCCCCTCCAAATAGTTTCCAAATCAAAAGAAAGTGGACACGGAAATTTTGGTTTTTAATGGTGCCTTTCTAGACCTCAAATTTACATGGGAAGAAGACATTTTTTGGTATTTTTCGAATAATTGTTGGGGGTTTGGGAACACTTATGTTCAACTTATAGGACTTGTAAAGGACTTTCCAAGGAAGAATTTGACCTATCATACATAAGAATTTGACGCCCCCAATCCACTCCATAGTGCCTTGAAAACTACCCAAATGAAAAAATGTACATTTTTGAGAAAATTGACCGTTCTAATCATTTCATTATCTTATCTTATCCTTTTTCTCATAGAAATCTAACTTTGTCTTGTGGAATGTTTATAAACATTAGTCAGTTAATTTCCATTTGTTTAAAAAAATTTTATTTGTTTAAATAATTCGTATTTCTCGAAAATCCGTCTGAATTCTGTTTTCCGAGTTCGAAATGGCAGTTTATTACCTTACAGGGAAATTATTCATTAAAAAATGTCTTCCTATTGTTTAAACAATCAATTGTAATTTATTTTCAACTTTTTTCTAATTATGATAGAAAAGTCAGTTTATTTGTGAAATTAACTTCAATTAATTTCATGTTCGAGATATCTAGTCAGTATTATCTCATAAACCCACATTTGTTTAAACATATGCCATTTCCTTAAACATTTTTTTTTTAAATTCGCCTAAAAATATTTTGTTTTAGATCGGTCTGGCCCACTGTTATTCCGAAGTGATATCATTTATATTTTGGGATGATTTCCAGTTTGAATAATAGAATTTTAGAATTCGTTTTCAATATTTCATCAAATTAGAGTACGGGGAACAGTTTCCAGACAGCAACAAATCAACATTATCTTGCGACACAGAGTGGTAGGAAATCAGAATAAGAAATGGAGAAAGAAATGTGATTAATAAAATTTGTTGACTTTAGGAAATTTAAGTTTTTATAAAGAAATGTTACTCCCTAATTTCCCGAAAAATGGGATTGAAAATCATTTCATATCTTAGAAATGTACAAAGAGCGCAAATCAAATTTTCTCTGTTAAGAAAACTGTCCTCATGCTTTTGATGCTGCCTTTTATGAGAAAGATACACATTATCATGATTTGAAGGTTATCAGCAACAAAGTGTTAAATAGTGACTAATCGATTAATGATTGTAACAATATTTCAACGCAATTCCACAATTTCGAATTTATAGGACGAATGTATCTCTGTTACAGAAAAATGTTTAAACCTTTTACAAAAATTGTTTATCATATCTCTGCTAAACAAAATTGTAGATGAAAAACATCCATATGACTATATTATATAGAGCACCAACTGGAGGAAATTTATATTTTAGTTGGCTACGTAAATTAATTTAAGGAACACCCTATATATCTCGACTTACTTCGAAAGATCGACAACAGCTAAAAAGTTATTAAGCATATTATTTGTAATTTGTGACAACAATAATAACACAATAATTCATAAATTAATATTAAATATCCCGATTGGTCGACAATCTTGTTGGTCGAAATTCAACAATGTCACAAATGTAGTAATACTTCTGTTCATGTAACAACTTACAGCCATTGTAAATTGCTACTATGAATTTATGTCACAGTGTCAGTAATACTTTCATAAGAATAAATAATTAAATAAATGGATAATTGTAAACTGAATAAATAATAATTATTTCAGTACGATTGTCAAGAGCGCACATGTCAGCCCTCTCAGGTCAATTCTCGGTGGAAGTATTACATTTTCCATTGTTTCCACAAAAATATTTTGGAAACGCCATCTTATTTTATTCTTCATGTTCGCCATGGTAGTTGATATCCCCATACATTCCATACAAGTCCGAGTATTTCCAACGATAGTCTAATTTGACTTCATTTATTGTTCTACAAAATAAATGTTGGCATCTCAAATTTTATGCAATGGTTAAAACAGATAATATTTTTTTTAACTTTTATTTATAATAATCCTTATATTTAGAAAAGTACACTATCCAAAAATAGAAGTGGTTCAATCAGTAATTATACCTCTTTCTGTTTTTTTTGTCACAAAAGTACCGATCATTTCGATTTATTCTACGTTTTATTTGGTAAGTATTCGTTTAATTGAATACTTACATAATTATTTTGTCTTTTCGAACGTCATTCATTCCTGTCCTCCCAGTTTGGAATTTCATAATTATGGTAAGCCTATATAGTAATAATTTCTATAAGAAAAAAAGAGACTGAAATGATGAGAAGGATCAATTATCTGAAGAATGTACATGTTTTCAGTTAAGGGTAGTTTTCAGGGCTGTATGGGGATGGGTTGGGGGGCGTCAATCCCAAACCGCTAACAATTATTTGAAAAATACCAAAGAATGTCTTCTTGCCATACATTTTCCCATGTAAATTTAAGGCCTCGACAAGCACGGTTAAAAATCAGAATTTCAACAAAAAAATACGTGTCCATTCTTTTTTGATTTGGAAACGACTTGAGGGGATTGTTTCTTTCTATCATCAAAAAATTTTTGCAATGCAGTTTGGAACCCTAATGGCCTCCCTAATGGCCACCCTTCTCCCATACAGCAAGTTAGATAACTGCCCCCCTTCCGGTTTGAGCTGGAACGCCCATGTATTATATCCACAATAACAACAAGTTTCTGGCAAAACGATATTCTCCAATCAAGATATTTTAAGCAATTCTTATTGACGTAATTAGGCAACTTTTAGCATCCCATGTAATCCGTTTCATTGTAATCCCTTTCAAGAGTTGCACTTTCGAAAAAATCCTCGATTATCGTCTTTTAGGGACAAGAACGGCACGGCTGGGGGGTAAGTTGTAAATTTGAGAATGGACTAATTAAGGATCTCGTTCTTTCGGGGTGTTAGAGATAATAAAGTAGGAGCGATGGATGCGGTAAACAATGGTCCTCCGGACCCGTCCCGATCCGTCGCGTTCGGTCCCGACCGTGGAACGCAGATGTTTGGACTCTTGTCTTTTATTTTGTTGCCATAGAGGTCGTAACTTTTAATAAGGGGCGGCCGAGGACGCCCATCGTCTTATAACATCCCCGAAACAACAGAACACCCACCCACCTATACGAGATACGCGAGAAGATCGACTTTTGTAGTCGATGAGTTGCAACCGCAGGAATCGATAACTATATTCAGTCAGTGGCGTACCTACGGACTCGGAAGCCCCTGTCTAAAAATTTCCTGAAACGAAAGTTTCAAAGAATTATGAGAAAATGATAAAAATGTGTCGGGAATCCTATATTTTATGATGGTGTGAATATGTGCGTTAGGATGGTCCAATTATAACTTGCAATATGTTTTTTTGCTGGAGGGCAACGATCCCCCCATTCGGCTTCTTTACCGGAAAAAAAAATTCCCCCAAAATTTGAGAAAGATTTAGAAAAAAGGTTGCGCGAGATTATTAAAAACTGTTCAGAATTTCCCAAGGATCAGATCCACAACATTTTTTTTTTCACCGCCCCCACCCTCTCCTGCTCAGTACATATTTTTTTTGACAGAAATCACTATTATTGGATTATTGACATGTTTTTTGTCATTTATTAACTAATTTAAAATTGTTTAAACAAATACCAGTTGTTTAAACAAATCTATCCATTGTAATGGACATAACTTTCTATATTTTTTGCATAAATTATTATTAGCTTATTGGCAGTTTGATGACATTTATTAAATAATTTTTAATTGTTTAAACAAATACTATTTGTTTAAACAAATATATAAATTGTTACCGACATATTTTTTATATTTATTGCAGAAACAATTATTAAATTATTCGCATTTTTTGTCATTTACATATTGACGAATTTCTAATTCTTTAAACAAGTACCATTTTTTAAACAAAAATTTACTGTGTTTTTCTATTTTTCCTTTTGTAGAAATAATTATTGTTACATTGTTGGCATGCTTTTTTGTAATTTGTTACTTAATGTGCAATTGTTTGAACAAATACATTTGTTTAAACGATAATATAGGTACAATGTTAGTACGTATTTCTTGGCAAAAATTATTATAGGATGTCTGGTCTGTTTTGTAATTTTGGAGGTTTTACGATATCGGTCAAACCAGTAATGTGGTTGCAACACTAATTATTATTATAGGCTATAACTGAAAATTAGTTAACAAATTTGGCAAGAAAAAAGACAAGAAATACAATTTCCCAAGGATCAGATCCACAACATTTTTTTTTTCACCGCCCCCACCCTCTCCTGCTCAGTACATATTTTTTTTGACAGAAATCACTATTATTGGATTATTGACATGTTTTTTGTCATTTATTAACTAATTTAAAATTGTTTAAACAAATACCAGTTGTTTAAACAAATCTATCCATTGTAATGGACATAACTTTCTATATTTTTTGCATAAATTATTATTAGCTTATTGGCAGTTTGATGACATTTATTAAATAATTTTTAATTGTTTAAACAAATACTATTTGTTTAAACAAATATATAAATTGTTACCGACATATTTTTTATATTTATTGCAGAAACAATTATTAAATTATTCGCATTTTTTGTCATTTACATATTGACGAATTTCTAATTCTTTAAACAAGTACCATTTTTTAAACAAAAATTTACTGTGTTTTTCTATTTTTCCTTTTGTAGAAATAATTATTGTTACATTGTTGGCATGCTTTTTTGTAATTTGTTACTTAATGTGCAATTGTTTGAACAAATACATTTGTTTAAACGATAATATAGGTACAATGTTAGTACGTATTTCTTGGCAAAAATTATTATAGGATGTCTGGTCTGTTTTGTAATTTTGGAGGTTTTACGATATCGGTCAAACCAGTAATGTGGTTGCAACACTAATTATTATTATAGGCTATAACTGAAAATTAGTTAACAAATTTGGCAAGAAAAAAGACAAGAAATACAATAATAATATTTGCCAAAAATATATATCAATACCATTGCATATGTTTGTTTAAACAAGTGATATTTGTTTAAAGAATTGCAAACTAGTTAATTAGTGACAAACAAAGCCAACAATCTAATAATAATTTCTCAAAAAAAAAATAAAGATATGTCCGTAACATTGTATATTTTTGTAAACAAATGGTATTTGTTTAAGAATTGCAAATTAGTTAGTAAATGGCCAAAACATGCGAATATCCTCATAATAATTTCCTTTAAAAAATAGAAAATGTCCGCAACATTGTATATATTTTTTAAACAAATGGTATTTGTTTAAACAATTATTAATTAGTTAATAAATGACAAAAAAAAATAATTTAATGACTTTTGCAAAAAATGAAAAAATGTGTTCGTAACATCGTATATATTTGTTTAAGGAAATGCTAATTGTTTAAACAATTTCAACAAATTAGTTAATAAATGACAAAAAAATATGTCAATAATCCAATAATAATCACTTCTGCCAAAAAAATAATAAAACACGTAACATTGTAAAATTGTAAATTTGGGGAAACTTTTGTCTCATATTTAAGGTACTATGGGGAGAGTGGGAGGAGTGAACAAAAAAATTGTGGTTGTGGATTTGTTCCTTGGGGAGACAATTTCTGATAATCTACCGCAACTTCTTTTTTAAATCCGAATCGTGAAAAAAAAGGAAAAAAGATATATTTTTGCAATGTATTATTTTAAATGGGAAATTTGAGGTGATCGGTGGCACGTGTTACATTAACCGATTTTTCTCAAATTTGGGGGATTTTTTTCTGGTGGAGCGTGTTGTGTCACAACCGTGGCTAGTAATGTCTAAGAAAGAATTGTCAATTGGCTAATTGTAAAATTGTCACGACTATAGGACTGGCCGACTAAAGCAAATCGTTCTGATAATTCTCACAGCAAATTCTCATAATCCGCTAGAAATCCACGGGTTGTGTGGAAAACTACAAGCTTCTTCTGTACGCCACTGATATTCGTGGTTATCCGTTAATGAACTAAACTACTGGCCGCTTTCCTTGCCTTTCCACCGCGATGGTGTGCTGCTACAAACTTTATAATTCCGCACTCGGTGCAACAGGTTGGCTTCACCGACACATCAGCACAGCACCGATATCGGCACGATATTGGCAGTATGTTTACATATTGCAACGATCACGGCACGTTTAGTTCTCGTGTGGCGTTCGAGGAAATGGCATGGCGGGATCTAACAAATTGTATTTCCTTTATTTATCATATTTAAGGCGCAAAAACAAAATAAACAAAGGATGTTATGGGTACATCCAATTGTAAAAGTGAGATATTTAGAGGGTGCCTACTATACACTGTTTGAGAAGTTGTCTAATGACCCAAACAAGTTTTTTAACTATTTTCGTATGAGCAAAAATACATTTGACTACATATTATCGAATATAATTAATAAGATCAAGAAGCAAGATACTCAATTTAGAATGTGCATACCACCTGAAGAAATGCTAGCAGTGACAATAAGGGTTTGGCATAAAGAAATAAAAAAAAAAGAACTTTGAAGCTATATTATTTATTTAAAAACAAACATAGGAACTTAAGATTATTTTATCATATCCATCCTCTAAAAATATAAATATTTCTTGCCAACTTTTCTCCCGAAGAATTTTGTTTCTATTATTGTCATTCGTTTTATCCCAAATACAAGGTTTCAGTTCGACATGTTCAATTGATGTAACAATATCATATTTGAAACCCATTTTTATTTAGTGTCAATTAAAAACTCAACAGCCGTCGACGACACGAGTGGAGTGACTGCTCCTCACCGACACGTCGTCACCTGTAACGACACGACACCGACATCTCGGCGAGTGTGAAAGCATTCCCATGATTTACATGAGATTACGCGTCCACCGACATCGTTGTCGTGCCGGTGTCGTGTCGGCCAGTGTGAAAACGCCCCTTAGCTGTATGACTATCAATATTATTTGCTTCTCGGTATAAACAGGAGCGAGAGAAATAGAAAAGGTACCCAATTCTTACACTTTTAAATTAAAGCTTGTTTTTCCGATTTTTTCTCTTATCTCCTCAATTTTTGTTCAGGTTGCATTTAGAGCCTTTTCTATTGATTGGCGTTTTTGTTTTCTTCAATTTTTATGTAATAAAGGTTTTAAACACGATTTTAACGGAAGTAAACAATCGTCATATTTTATTTAATGCAGCTGTGGAAAAAGAATCGTAAAGAAGTTTTTAACTAATTTGTTAAAGCGATTTATGTGAATATTATAAATTTCGTCAGCGTAAACTACGTCAGTCGTAACTATAAATTGTAACGTAGCTGGGACAGTATTAGTACGATCATTTACCAATGGGGTATTCCGGTGTTTTTGAAATTGTCATTTTTTACAAAGTATGGGTGCTACTGTTTGCTACTTCACAAGTAAAATATCAAACATTGTTTTAAATTAAGAGAAATCGTTGTTTGAAGTTTAAATTAGGATTTGTCTTTGTGACGTCACAAAGACCGCTCAAAGTGAGCGACTTGACAACGTTGCTATATCTAGGGGCACGTAGTAAAGTTTTGTCTTCTGTTGTGTCAACGTTTAGAATCGCTCGTTTGTTGACACCTGCTTTGGTTATTGAGGTTATATCAAACACTTGTTCAAAATGTATAAACTCCAACGCCGACATTGTTTTGTGCCGGGCTGTAACAGTAGTAGAACAGTAACTCCTGATAAGATTTTCTTTACATTGCCGACTAGCGAGATGAGAGATGTTTGGCTTCAAGTTTCAATGATCAAATCATCTCTCAAAAAAGTTACCTTTATATTCGTTGTCAAACAACAGGGTCGCCAACCGTCAATTTGGCCGATCAGCTGTTCGAGAGCTGCCCGCTGTTGCCACCGCTACTAGGGATCGGTAATCATCGTGTATTTCCGAGGGTGGTCGGTGAATTCAAACGAAATGCACTTTTAATTGCAATTATCTCATAGAAAAACTAAATAAAAAAGCTCATAGCTTAACTTTATGAATCTTCATAAATTGTACAATAGGTTAAACCGAATATCTGCTTAAATTTTGACATGACCGGAATACCCTATTACGATCAAAACGATTTCGTAATTTTAAATAGTAGTGTGATTAACATATAATACAATGAATTTTGATGTAGGATAAGTTTTGTTCATGTTTATTTCTGGTCTTAAAAATTATCAAATAGTCGGAATGCTATAATGAAATTCAAGGCATATGTATCGCAGTAAATATGAATTATGTGCGTGGTAGCTCCGTTGTCTTGTTTACAACCTTTATTACATAAAAATTAAAGAAAACAAAAATGCCAATCAATAGAACAGACTCTAAATGCAACCTGAACAAAAACTGAAATATTTTGTGGTAAGCGGTTTAGAAGAAAAAAATCGGTAACACGAGCGATAATTTAGAAATGTAATAATCGGGTACATTTTTTACTTCACTCGCGCTGGTGGATATACAGAGCGGCAAATAATGTTGATGGTCATACAACTTATGTAGAAATGATTCACGAGTATGACACACTGTATGTCAATTTTCTCTGTTCGGTAGTTTTAGAGTTATGAGCCTTTAAACACAGAAAGCAATACTATCGAAACGGGATATGGCAGTTACGGCGATTCTCTCGTACGGGGTCACATATTTTTTTAACGTTGTTCTTTTTTTGCGGTTATCTCGGGACTGGCCAGCTGTATCATACCTGCTTTTCACAGTTTTTCACAAAAAAAAATCTTTTTAGTTTTGTTTTGTCGATGCATTTTACATATTATATGTCTCAGCACGTGCTAGCGACAGAAACAAGGAGACACTTCTTGAGTGTCCTTCTGATAATAAATAAATAATAATATTCTAATAATATTATTATTATTAATTCTGATAATAAAACAATAAATATTCTAAATAATTTAATAATTTCTAATTAAAATCAATTCCCAAAGCAATTCGACAATTCTAAAGCAATGATGGGGTAAGATCCCAATGTAAAATTTATTAATCTTACTTTTTGATGATGATGCCAAATTCTTAGCATACCTACTTAATATATATCTCTGATCGATTTCCTTTCATTTTTCAGGATTACGATCGCACCAATTGCGGCACCATAGCGCAGGAGTTATTCCTGAAAGCGCTATCAATGAGGGGAATGTATAACTTGATATCTCGCACCGAATTCGACATGATCTGCAAGTGCTTCAGCTACGAAAGAGGTCTCAGGGACGAGGTGGATTACAGGGCGTTTATCAAGGCGCTAGACATCCTGTACGCCACTGACAAATACAATCCCTTCTAATTCGATCATTCAAATCCACGTAAAATTGTAAATAAAGTGTCTGTGGTTTCTTTTTCTTCAAGTTTTGAGAAATGTCGTGTTTTGGTAGGTTAAATATTGTTGTTATAGATGGTAAACGGTTGTTAAGTTTGTATTGTTATAAGTCAGATGAGATTATTATTTAAATTAATAAAGCTGTAGAGTTATTGCAAGTTTGTTGTGTATTTATTTTTGGATTGACACTTGTAATAATAGTGATTATAGAAATTAAAAAACTCACATTGAAATTAACAACAAAATTTTCAATTTACGATATTCATGAACAACCAGAATCATATACAAAATAAATTAAAAGTTCGACAGTCGCTGGACTTCCAAATTTCCATCATTCGTTCACAGAATTCTTGTCTATGATCAAAGTAATTTTCTACTATTTTATGTACCAATTTAACCTCATAGGGATAAACCTGAATTTTATAAAAGTTTTCGTACCGAAACAGATATGTTAATAGGGTATTCCGGTGTTTTTGAAATTGCCATTTTTTACAAAGTATGGGTGCTACTGTTTGCTACTTCACAAGTAAAATATCAAACATTGTTTTAAATTAAGAGAAATCGTTGTTTGAAGTTTGAATTAGGATTGGTCTTTGTGACGTCACAAAGACCGCTCAAAGTGAGCGACTTGACAACGTTGCTATATCTAGGGTGCACGTAGTAAATTTTTGTCTTCTGTTGTGTCAACGTTTAGAATCGCTCGTTTGTTGACACCTGCTTTGGTTATTGAGGTTATATCAAACACTGTTCAAAATGTATAAACTCCAACGCCGACATTGTTCTGTGCCGGGCTGTAACAGCAGTAGAACAGTAACTCCTGATAAGATTTTCTTTACATTGCCGACTAGCGAGATGAGTGATGTTTGGCTTCAAGTTTCAATGATCAAATCACAGGATCAAATCATCTCTCAAAAAAGTTAGCTTTATTCGTTGTCAAACAACAGGGTCGCCAACCGTCAACTTGGCCGATCAGCTGTTCGAGAGCTGTCCGCTGTTGCCACCGCTACTCGGGATCGGTAATCATCGTGTATTTCCGAGGGTGGTCGGTGAATTCAAACGAAATGCACTTTTAATTGCAATTATCTCATAGAAAAACTACATAAAAAAACTCATAGCTTAACTTTATGCAGATTTCGGTCAAGTTTGCAAGCATTTTTCGCCTATTTCGCAACATTTTAACGCAAAATCAGAATAGACATTTTGTAGCACAATACTTCTACTTTCGAAATACGTAAAAAAAATTAAAATCGGACCACCTCCGAAGCATCCAGGCTCGCCGAACCATACTGCATAAAAAAAATTCAAATCGCAATTGTGCAAAAACTAATCATCGGACAACGCCTGGGTTGTGCACACTTAAAGTACCCATCAATCGCTACGTCCTCGCGAAAAGCCTGCGTTACAACTTTGAAAATGGCGGAGTTATGAATTTTTGAAAAAACACGGATTTTTCCATTTTTCCGAATTTACTCCGTTAATATTAATTCAATCGAGTCTGTGCAGGGTTCATTTTTTCGTCATTTCATTCTCTACAATTCGTCTGTTGAAAGCATCAAGATTGATCCATCGGTTTAGTTTTTACAAGCGAAAAACGAAAAGAAACACGATTCTTTGAGGTTTTTACGCAAAAATCTCTATTGCCTGGTCTATTTTACCAAGTTTGTTTTCCTTGTACCCATTTTTTAGAACTTGAAGTTATAATAATTTGGAACGTTCATTATGTACGGGGATTGTTCCAGTAGGTCAAACAACCTACTCCTTCTCGGAAAACTGTTGACTGCTCGTAAAGCATCTCATCTGGTATACAAATATGCTTTTCACGTTATTAGTGTCGTCTATGCTTGGAAAGACGACGATTCTTTCTGAAGTTATGGCCTGTTCGTAGGTGTTTTGTGGGCTAAACTATTATCTATCACCCCATTATCATTTGGGATGGAAATTTCCCATCGTAACTTATCGGTATAAAGTCAGTGAGTCGTTACATAAAACTAAAATTAAGATTTTCAGTTGAAGAAAACACCGTGGGCTTTCCGTTATTATTTTTCTGCACAACTTTCATTGGAACATTCACATTTAAAACGTCAATAAAAATTCAACAGAATTAAGACGTACATAACGTCAGATGTTATGTATATCTGTCATAATTTTAATTCGTCATGATCGATGGTCTGTCGCGTTTTTGGCCCATCAAGAATCTTAAAAACAAAGCCATCCGGTACTGTTTTGTTGCCGTGATGGCGTACGTATTCCTGGCCAACATATACAGTATTCTATTTACACTATTTATCTGCTATCTTCTACTGGACGCTATCGACATATAGGAAGAACTCAACAAAGCAATTGAAGAGATCTGTGGAAACGTCAACGTGGATGGTCGACTTCGATATACATGATTACTGCAAAGTCCGCACAGAAAATGTATCTTCCAAATCGACAAGACTTTTTTCCTGGTATTTGCAGATTTAGCTGTTTGAGAGTTTGAGAAGCGCTTGGTGTCTCTAAACACAAATAAATAAATAAATAAATAAGTAAATAAACTTTATTGATCTCGAGTAGATGTTGGTGATGCATGAGACATGTCAAATTATATCTAATTCCAAATGTCCCCGATGATGATGATGGACCTAACTATACCTATAATGGACGTAATTTTTAATTTCTAGAGAAAAAGTAATTCTTTATAAAGAGTTTTGAATGTCCTAAAAAGTCGAAAGCCATTGTTAATATTTTGATTTAACATACAGGGTGGTTAGAAAACACGAAAATGTTAAATTGGCTGAAGAGTAAACTATCGGTTTTTCGGAATTAGAACAAAATTGTTATAGGTAAAATTTGTTTTATATTTAAATTTATGCCCAGATATCAAATTTCAATGTTGTATTCTAAGTTTTATATTTTATTTATTTTTAACAAAGTAATTTAACAAAACATTACTCCACATGTTCCCCTCCTACAGCTACACATTTTTCCAATCTTCTTCTAAACTCCCGATATAGCAAATGAATTGTTTCTTCATTTATTTCGTCTACTGCTTCCCTAATTGTTAATTTTAGAATGTCTAGATCATCATGAAAATTATTCGCATACACCTTCTGTTTTAAATAACCCCACAGAAAAAAATCAAGCGGCGTTAAATCAGGTGAACGTGGTGGCCTTCCTTTAGGGCCATATCGTCCAATCCACTTATTTGGAAAATGCTTGTTCAACCAATCCCTGACTTGATATGCGCTATGAGCAGGACAACCGTCGTGTTGATAGTGTAATGAACACCTGAGCTGTAAGTTGATTTCGTCGAAAGTAGGTAACAAAAAATCTCCAACATATCAAAATAAGTGTTTTAGTTTACAGTACCGTCAAAAAATTATGGTCCAATTATTTTCTTGTAATAAATCCCACACCAAACATTCACTTTTTTTTTATTGGTGGTAATACGGAAATTTGGATTTTCTTGAGACCAATCTGCAATTCTGTGAACTAACAACTCCATTTGTGGTAACCGTCGCTTCGTCAGAGAAAATAATTTTTCTCTAGAAAAATCTATCGACCATAATTCGTTCTCCCATTAATATGCTAAATTCTAATCGACGAGCATCATCTCCTTCTACTAAAGTGTGTATCAGTACTGGTTTATAAGGATGAAATTTTTGATTTGAAAAGATCCTTTGCAGGTGGCTTTTACTGATGTTCAAGTCTCGAGATCTTTGCCTCAACCATTTTTTTGGGCAAGTTTTCACGGAATCAATAGCTAACATAGTTCCTGCATCATCTTTGCTATTTCGCTTTTTTTTGATATTTTCACGTTGCATCAAATTTTTTAACCTATTCACGAACACAATTGACAGAAACGTATACCTACCTCAGGGTACTTTCTGTTAAAAACTTCAATAGCACGGCGGTACGATACCTCACCTATGCAGTAACAAAGAACTAAATATGACTAAATAAACCCTTTGCTCTAAAGTCAACATACTTTCAATCAGCTTCTAACAAGAAATTGCTTGGATACGCTGTTACTACTATCAACTGATCAATCATAATTGTGGTCTCTAAATTTTTTGTACACCTTAATGTAATCTCTTTTCACTGGTCAGAGATGTAAAATTTGAAATAGAACATTAAGTTTGATATTTGAGCATAAAATTAATTCAAACTAACTTTTACCTATAACATTTTTGGTCTAATTCCGAAAAACCGATAGTGTACTCTTCGGCCAATTTAACATTTTCGTGTTTTCTAACCATCTTCTATGTTAAATCAAAATATTAACAATGGCTTTCGACTTTTTAGGACATCCAAAACTCTTTATGAAGAATGACTTTTTCTGGAGAAATTAAAAATTACGTCCATTATAGGTATATTTTATTATAGGTATAGTTAGGTCCATCGGGGGACACATGGTATAATCTGTATATACAGAAATAAGTGTATAAAAATATATAAGATACAAGAATATTATGCTTGTATCTAACTAAAGTTATGACAAAGAATGTCAAACATGCTTGATGGTGTTCGAGTGGAGACGGTAGTCCTTGGATCGAATACTGTTGCTTGTGGTCTTCAGTAATCTGAACAAATGTTCCACGAGAGTCTTGTCGAACTCCAGTTTTTCTCTTCAACACAATTCCATTACACATCACAGAGTCTCAATCAAAGTTACAATCGACATGTTTACGAACAAACCTGAAATCCGCAAAATACAAGGTGGGCGTTTATATTTTTTCTACTGAAGAACATATCTCTGAAACAGTAAAGTTATGACCACATGTTTATTGTTTCGTTATTATCAAAAATATTAATTTTATGTTTCTTCAATTCTTTGTATATGTTCAGCACTCGGAAGGTGTGATGCCAGTTTTACCAAAATTGACCGTGATGACCAATTTAAACATGGCAACCCAGTAATTTTCAAAAATCCTTTGGGAATTAAATGTCCCATAAGACTTTTAAAACATAATTTCATCAATCAATTTCAGATTCACTAAAAATCTAAAGAGATAGTGCAGAAGTAACATTAACAATTTAAGAACAGAAGATCAATCGTTAGAATCAATGGTAGCTACCCATTGTTATCAAAAGAGTGGCTTAAAACACATTTTTTCCACATTTTTATTGTGGTTTTAAAATTGAATATCATTTTTGATTCTTAACGTCTTAATTCTTAAAGTCATTCTTTTAGAACCGGTATATAACCTAAAGAATGGAAAAACTGTCTTGCAATAATCGGGTTGATCAAGACGACGACGGTAAACCAGTTTTTTCGTTAGCAACTGGATGACACAGGTATCTGGTCAACTGGCAATAACACAAATTACAACATAACAAAGAATTATATTTTTTTAAATTAACGAATTTGTTGGTTGAGTTAAAATTGGATATTTTAAGTTTGCGATAAATGGTTCTTTGATTCAAGAAATTATTAGTCTGTTGAAGGAATTAATGTGGACCTATTGCTATATACAGAGGCGTAACTACGGTTCTTTAATCAATGCCAGCAATTCCGTTATTAGAAGAGCTAGGATGATGAAGTATCGATCATAGGCTACCTAATAAATCATATGTTTAAAGTTTATTACAGAATCATTGTTTATCTTACAATTTCCCTTCAAAAGATCGTGTTAAAGCATCTCATGATCGCCGCAATTGACGCGGCGCTCGTCGGTCTTTAGGGTGGTGCGGGGGAAGGGAACGACAGCGACGCTGCCGGTAGTGGGTGATCGCACGGTGCATTAGTTACTAAGAGGCCAGTGTTTACGGACACAATAGAACGACTTATCAATTTTATACGCTCAGAACTGCCGTTTTTAATATTTGTAATATATCAAGAGTTGTATTTATGTTATATTGTTTTTGCCTGTATTTAAATATTACTAATAAATAAACACAAAAATGGACTCAGACGGAGTCACTGACCGATCTGCGCAAAATATTGTTCATGTTTATTTCGGTCTTAAAAATTAACAAATAGTCGGAATGTTATTAAATTCAAGGGACATGTGACGCAGTAAATAAGGATTATATGCATGCTAACTGTGTTGTCCTGTTAACATTCGTTACTGATCTATTTGCTTCCATCAAAATCTTGTTTACAACCTTATTGTATAAAAACTGAAGCAAACAAAAACGCCAATCGATAGAAAAGACTCTGAATGCTACCTGAACAAACATTGAAATTTTTGTGGTACGCGGTTTAGGAGAAAAAAAATCGGAAAGACGACCGTTAATTTAGAAATGCAAAAATCGGGTACACTTTTTCACTTCTCTCGCGCTCATGTTTACACCGAGAGACAAAAAATTTCGATAGTCGTACAACCTATGTAGAAATGATTGAGGAGACACACTTTATTTCAATTTTTTCTGTTCAGTAGTTTTAGAGTTATGACGCCAAACACAGGAGTCAATACTATCGAAACGAGATATGGCAGTTAGGGCATTTCTGTCATACCGGGTCACATATAATAAAAATTCTGCAAAATTCTTTTTGTGTATTGGTAATCAGCTGTCCGCCGTTCTCTCACTATCGACAGCACCGCTAACGACTAACACACCAAAGACCGTAGAGCGTCGGAATTCACACGGCGTTTCAGCACCATCTTTCGTATGGAAAATGAAAGATAATCAATGATTATGTTATAAACTTTAAGCCTATGAATTATTGGGTAGCCTATAGTCTCTATTTCATTATTCTAGCTCTTCTAATAACGGAATTGCTGGCATTGCATAATATCGCTTTTCGTGGGTCAACCACTAATCCAATAATTTTACAAAAATTCACATTGAAAGCTAACATTCCGCGGGCGATTTTACTTTTTAATTCGTTGAAATCTATGGATTATTTCCGGAGTAATTAATTGCTAAAGTTAAACGAATACAATTTACGGAGCAAAAACAGCGCCAATTCTTCTTAATTTGGAAAAATCGGGAAAACCCCAACATATGCAGCTTTCTAATTTTTATGAGTGGTAGAATATTAATCAAGGACATAATATATGGCCACGATAGTATGTACCTATAGATGGGCTCAATTTTGGATACACTGTATTGCTAATTCCTTGAAGTAACTTATTGTGCGTAGGAATCCCGGAATCCCTAGATTAGAATCCCGCTCGGTACCGTTTTAGTT
The DNA here is from genome assembly GCA_963966075.1 of Aphodius sticticus. Lineage (NCBI taxonomy): Eukaryota > Metazoa > Arthropoda > Insecta > Coleoptera > Scarabaeidae > Aphodius > Aphodius sticticus. The sequence goes on from OZ014513.1 coordinate 15,278,682, forward strand.
CTTTTATCTCAATAATGCCATACCTACTCCTCTACTAATCCGTATTAACCTAGCTTACTATTTTCCACTGGACGCCATCGAAATCTAGGAAGAATTCGACAACAATTGAAGCCATCTGGGTAAAAACCAAAGTGGATTGTCCGCATCCGGCTCGCAAGGCATGATTACCTAAGCTCGTGTCGCCCAAGAAAATTTATCGTTCCAATCGACTCTTCGCCGGTATTTGCAGTTTAATTTGTGCCGCGGCAGTGCGTGGACAAAGCGACTGCGCCATGAATGTTAACCGACCACGCATCTTCGTGGTCGGAATGGTGAAAGCGCCTCCGAAGAAGTGTTGGTCGCTCAGCTTAGATAAAACGTCGACATCCGAAAAGTGCAGACCGCTCTTGAAGTTGGTGCGACATCGTCGCAACGATGGTGGCCCTGTCGATGCTATTTCCGGTCGCCTTCTGTGTCCTCTTCGACTTCACAGATGGTTCGTCTGCAGAGAAAGACCTGGAGTTGATCTTCACAGGAAGGTATGTTCGAATATTCCGAGTATGACAAAGAAGACTTTTTTAAATCAGAAACTTTTCGGTTGTCAGACTTTTTTTGTATAATATTTGAATTAATTACTAGTTCGTAACTCCATATAATATTTTGTAGCGATATAGTAAACTTCTGTATTGTATTTGCTACCTTCAAATAACGTCAAAGCTATTCTAAGTTTGCATAAGTTAACCACTAGTTAGTGCTGTGTTAGCTACTTTAGTCACTAAAAACATGATAGAGCATCATATTTTATAATAAGAAAAGCAATAGCATCCAGATAAAACTTGATCATTTCCAAGATTAATTTAATTTTCTACAATAAAAGTTCTATTCATCTTCTTCGTAGGAGTAATCGTTCTTGACGTTATACAGGGTGAGTTGTTATTAGTACCCCGGCGGTCGATAGTCATCAAATCGTTTGAGAAAGAAAAAAATGTTTTATACAAGACTTGTTTGACTCATCATTAGTTTCTATTTCCGTTTATATAAGGTGTTGCATTCAGGCGTGACGGAAAGTAAGTACATTATTTTAAATGGAACGCCCTGTATATCATACCATATTATGAATACTAAGGAAGATGTCTTTCCAACTGTGTAAGTTGTAGTGTAAAGTAAATAGTTTCTGAGTCTTTCTTAAAAACTACGTTCATACTACATTTTTTGCAGATATTGTCTTAAAAATTTTGTGACATAATAAGTAAACCCATAGCTAGATGCTGATGTCATGAAATATTAGATGCGCTATACAGGGTGATCGTAGCATGCACTAGTTTTTAAACATTTTTAAATGGCTTTTTCTTGAGATTTTTAAATGGAACACCCTGTATATTATCTGCTAAGTACCTATGTTTTGCAATTTTTACAAACGTACAGCGAGCGAACCTGAAGACCTAGTAACTTCAGTTGGGGTCCGAAGTAAACCAGAAACTGTGTACTTTTAGGAGGACTATCGTGAAAAATTGTTCACTTCTGTGAAAATTGTGCGGAGACGTTTCATTGTGAAGTATGTGCGCTCATACACAAAAACAAACGAAACGCAAACTTGTCTTGATGAACTACGTTTGAGAATGGATTTGTATTGAGTTCATTGGTTTAAAATAGGTTATTTTTCTGGAGAGACAATTCAAAATTGGGATAATATGAATGATAGTATGAAAGTCGTGTATCGAAAGTCGTGCTTTACATTGAGCCGATTCCTAGATTTTGTTTTTATAGACACTAAAGTTATAAACCCGCTTTCACATTTATATATCCATTTGGTACTAAATGGAATAAAAATTCTTAAAGCCTTGTGGGTTAAAATGGAATATTAAGTCCACATTTTTGTCCAAAATGTAGCTATATCATGATCTTGTAATTCCACATTTAATGAGGTGCCTTCGCGTAATTCCAGAAATTGAACTTAAGCTTCGTCTCTAAAATTTGTCTGTAGAAAATTGCCTTAACACCCAGGAATAGCTTATTCCTGGGTGATTATTTATGCCCGAGAAATAGCAATTTAACGAATTATGAAAAAATGTAGTAGTTGAATGATGAAATTGGTGAAGCAGCATTTTTTCTTCGTTGTGTGAACTTATCATTCGTACAGTTCTAGCTTTCGTAGAAAACCGGCAACTTTATCTTGCGTTATCAAAATATTGCTCATATTTCCTTGCAATGAAACTTTTAAACTGATAATTTAACTGAAAAAAATCAGCCAAATACGCTAGCATATGGATAAATGTTTTGTCTTGTATTTCTGTGTGAAGATTCTTCTCTTCTGTTTTGGGATTTTCAAAAAACAAAGGTTGTTTCTTCACGCTGCTTAAGTACTCTATTCAAAACTTTTTCCCTTGACAACAGTTCAAAAATTCTAGAATTTAAACTATTATATAGGGCCGACGAATACACGAGTCAATTTACCTAAAAAAACTAGAGCTCGGTTACCAATCCCAGATTGCAATTTTACCCCCAAGGGGGTAAATACCCACAGGTTAAGAACCACTCTACCTACTGGTTTTGACTATTGACTGAGATAGTTAAGAGGCAAAATCGGTAAAAATGACGTTTTTACATAGCTTTTAAAAAGTTCCTGCAACGGGCATATTTTGGAAAAACAGTTTAATATCTCTCGAACTGTTAACGCTGTGACTTAGCAACATACACGGTTGAATAAACAAATTTAGTAGTATTCCAACTGTCCACTATCCAAAGGTGTATAGGGAGTGCACTGTGTGTTCTATTGGAATTTGGAAAACCCTCTTTTGCTTTGTATGTTCTTGGTTGATTCAACGATCAGAGGTCTTTTAACTAAGAGAAATCAGAGTGGGAACCGAATTAATTAAATTGAGAATTAATAATAAGCAGTCCCACAAAATGTTAGAGCAGTGATTTCGTTTACTGTCCAATATAGTTTTAATAATGCCGACTGTCGCCGAGCGTAAAAAAGAAGGTCTCTAGGCGTCCCTTAAGGGTCCCATAAACGGCGACAGTTAACATCGTTTTCCGTTTCCTCGAAAACGTCCCGATTATATTTATATGGCGATGTCTTCATTAACGCCTTCCTTTATGGTGTGATAAATTGCACTTTAGTACAATAGTTACGGTACAGGAAATCACAATTATATGCAAATATGTAGCGGGATTTACTAATAAAATTGATGATAATTTAGAAGATGAATGGTCTTAGTTTTTATATGTTTAAATTGCGTGGGACATAGGGGGGATGATGACATAGTCTTGGATGAGATACCCCATGAGGATGTATCGCTGATCTGCCAATATCCTCAAATGAGGCCAACTTATTGTCAATTTTCTGAACAGTGTGTATCATAGTTTAGATTAACGTTTTGATTTGTTTGTTTTTCCAAATGTTCCCCACTCTAGATCGAAGTCTCAATGGGAAGAAGCGTGGCATAGGGAGCGATATATACGGTGTCGTGATACCCTAATGAGTCACCTCTACTGGGCCTGCGAGAAGGACATCTATCGGATAACGAGAAGAAGCCAACAGGACTACAAAACGATCCCCGCCGAAGATGACGCTCGTAAGTCGACCATCTATATTCATTATTCCGTATTCACGATAATATTTGCAACGGAAGCTTGCTTCATACGTCACAGTATTGGAGAAACAATCAATCGTAATCTTTCGTTCATAAATTATTTGCCTTAATTTGCCAGAAATTGTATATTTAAGATTTTTGCGTGAATACTATATGTGTGCCTGGATATGAAAAGGGACCAGTTGACCGAAAGTGAGTTATGAGTGTTTTTAGATAGAATAAGTTATGGCAAAGGTACTCCAACATTTTAAGCCGATTACCATAAACAGAAATTGAAAAAAAAAATATTTAAGTTGCTGGTGCAAAAATTAAACTTTTGCGCTACGACGCTTCAAACTTTTGCAAAATTTAAAAGTTAATAACTTCCCGCATATTTGGAAGTTACGCTGACTCCAACATTTTTGGAACATTTTCGATATTCGTTTCAAGATTTTTAGTAGAATTTATTATTTCATTAGTCCGTTTGGGTTTTATAGGTTTTTTAATCTATAGCGGCATTGGCCTGGGCCTACAATATGTATAGTGTAAGCCACGTATCTTCATCTCTCGAATCTTAAGACCAAGTTCTACCTGTCCTAAAACGCGTTTGCAAATAAAAGCGTTATTTATTGTTCAAACTTTATGAAATTTTTTATGTAACTTCTTAGATAAACAACGAGTTGGGCTGGATGAAAAAAAAAATTTTTTAAAGATAAAAATCAATTTTACTTCTACATCTTTGGTTTTTTTCAAATATAAAACATTTAGCCCAACTCATGATACAAAAATAGATTTTTTATTTAAGTACATTTTTAATCTAAACATTATAATTGCGATAACAAAGCGTAATTGCCAGAAATGTATGTAATTTGCCTATATTACGGGTGCCCGGTGTAGACAGCAGACGTTAGGAGTTTTAAACACCGCCTATAACTACGCCACGCCTACTGCTATTTTTAGATTAGACTGTTCACAAGTTATGACCGTAGCGTATATTGAATCGGGAGAACCGAGTTCTCGCATTTCACATTTATACGCACGGTTTACAAATTTAACACACGATAAAAGTCATATACTGTATGCATGGGCGCCGTTAGAAAATGTTCCAGGGGGGGGCAAATTTTTTTTTAGTATTAAATCGTGACGTAATATTAAGTACTATGCCATTAACTGTTTTGCAGCATTTTCGTCTTCTGAGAAATCTCTATCGCTTTAAGGTAGTGAAATGTTTTTGTTTACATTTTTGTGTGTTAATAGCCATCCATGGTCGTGATCCCTGTATGCTCGACAACACTTACTTATTATATATTGATATTCATTGAATTTCAAGTCATTTTGCCGTCTTTCTATATCGTTTATTAATGTGGCATTAATATTTTTAATTAATAATTGTTTGTAAATATATTTTGTTTCTGAATCATTGAACTCTTATTCTAAAATTTAGGATTTTGTATAATTTTCAACCAATATTGTAGCCTTTTTATTACTTTTTAATACGTTAGGAGACATTGTTGTTAATTTCCTATAATAATTTCTAGCTCGTGGTCATCGAGAATCTGATACAATATCTCAATAACAAATTGATAAACAATAAAAAGGCAACAATATTATTTTAAAATTTACCCCGTTAACGAGAAATAATGACTAAATGTAGAGAAAAGTGGATTAATTTGAAAATTCTGTGTTTAGGATAATCGACGACGAAATAATATGTTTTTCCGTCGATCGTTTATTTATGAGTCAGTTTAGTGAATAGTAAATCGTTTATTAAACAACTCTATTAATGCACGATTTCTATTAATGCATGATTTGTTATAGCCAATCACACGACGTAAAGACATCGTTTGATTGGCCAATCGAACATATGTGAAATTAAACCTTCCAATCAAAACATACCGCCCTCTAGAACTGTCAGTGTCAAATTACAAAAATTGTCATATAACCTACAAAGACATTGGCGAAGAAAAATCTATGTAGACGACGCTAGAAGAATGCGATCGACGAAAAAATTTTGTAACCAACTATTTATTTTACTTTATACTTGAACACTTGTAAGGCGACAATGCTAGGTCAACTACAAACTTTTGACCGAACTCATGTACGGAAATGTATTGTGTCAACGCTGGAGGGAGTCAGAAAATGGTACCAATATTACAAACAGCATAGAGAATCAATTGTCATGTATCATAGGATGGCCCTTTTAATACCAAATAACTTTTGTCTGAATTTTTTTATTATTTAACGTTTTTTAAACTCCCTTTTCATTAACCGAAGTTTTGTAATTTTAGTACCAATTTTTGCCAATAATGGGTCATCTATAAATCTTTTTAAATTATTTGATTTTAAAATAGTTATTCTATGATACTTTATACAACCTATTTTACTAAAGCAATTTCTAAAGTTGGTACAATATTCCGGCTCTCTGCAGTTCCTAAACGGCGTCTATCTGGACATGAGTTCGTTATCAAAATTTGATCTACTACCAAAAGTTGACTATTATACCTTATCTATATATTCTACGCTTATTACTTTAGCACTTTAGGAGTGTAATTATGGTAAACTGCTCAGCAGTGCCAAAAATTGCGAAGTAATGGAAACTAATAAGTACGATCAAATAAAAGTGCATACAACAATACTTATTTTGGACTGCAGCGCAAAATTTGGATACCGTATCGTGTCATCTTGTGGCTCTTTCGCGACTGTTACGAGAGGGCAATATCGCAATATCTAATAAAACTGACATTGGTGACAACAGCCGATAATAATCGGAATAGTCATCACTTATCTAGTAATTTTTTTTTCATCCTTCACTATACGTAAATGTCATTTTTGCATCTTTGTGGGGACACGAAAGATTCTAATTACCCGCTAGGCGTTTAGTTAATAACTTTCAAGCCTAGCCGCGAAAATATTTTACACACTGGCCGGGCGGCGACTGACCTGTCTGTTAAATAAATACATAGCTTTCAATTCGGTTTGATATGCGAGATCCATCTGATGAAAAAGATCAACCTGATCTATGATCAAAAGATCCATCTAATATGATAATAACCGATTTATCGATCAGATCTATTTATCGGTCTTCAATTGTGATCAAAGATCGATCACAAATTTCTCGACCACTCTTATCTTTTTCGTTTTTCGCGTAGCGGTAGTTGGGTTCGAAATCCAGGGGGGGGCAACCGCCCCCCCCTGCCCATATGTAACGGCGCCCATGACTGTATGACTGTATACTGCGTGGATTATTATTATTATTATTATATTATACTTAGTGTAGTTATACCTGCTAGGTGTTAGGTACATTTGTTTAATAATGGGTAGAAGTCGTGGCAAAATCCCTAAACATCCGCATCTGTCCTCTAGACGAATTAGTAAAAGACGACTACCTACCACCTAAGTTAAAATATATGTATAGATAATCTAAAAGAACAATATTGTAATTATTTAATTACAAATGAGACAAAGAGACCAGAACAGGACTCAAATGAACATTTTATTTAAAATGTTGACGAACTTGGGTCGGCTCTAATGGATATTAGTTCAGCGACTGTATTGGGCGTATTACAGCGGGAATTAGATATAGCCAATGCCAGAATTTGTTTTCATTGATGAATCTTGCATTCATGGCGCCCAAAACGTTTATAAAATATATCGAACTTGTAGGTGACAAAATATTTGGGATTTATATAAATGCTTTGGGGAACTTTGGACTATGTACTATGATTTTACTTTATCATACGTAGTATGTAAAGTATTGTAATCGTGCCAAACAAAATTTTTGAGGTTTTAGCAGAAATGTCTTTTTGGATCCCTTGAACATTTTTGACTCAGGTAAAAAAAAATTCTGTGTATGTGTGTGTGTTTTTTTTTTGTGGCGACGATAAGGTATCGGGACGAAACTTCATATTTAGAAGTTTCATAACCAAACTTAGAGCTGAAAATCTTTCTGTTGAAAAGGATCCAAAGGAACTGGAGGTTTAGATTTTGCAAATAAGCCGCCATTCTGGAAATTTGTCGAAATAGTTAAATAATAAATTAAAGTAGAGGAAATTCTGAACAATTTATGACTATGGCATTTTTTGGTAAAATGAATAGTTTAGCTGCATGAGCAAATTCTATTTTATCGACATCGCTGCATTAAAACTAGTTAGCCAGGATTTGTCAGATATTGCGATTCTAATGACAGTAGGTAGTGTCAAACCAAGGTCTATAAAGTAGTAAGGTTATCCAGAAACGAGATTTCTCAGTTTGAGGGGTAAAGGGAGATCGTGACGTCACTAGAGTCGTGCGCTGCCACCAATTTGAAAGCTTATTTCGTTGTATGATTTAGGTTAAGTAGGTGCATAATTATATTGAAAAAATAAATGCATCTTTATTGTGATCATTTTTAAATGATTAGGATGAAAAAAAAATGATGAATGTGATTATCACAACATGCTATTTCAATAATTTGTTAATAATGCTGAATAAGTACATTAGTATGTAATGTATGTCCGATTAAAGAAATGTGTTGTGCTAAACCAGGTCTCTGCAGTTGGAATCAAAATTTAGCAGAAATTCAGTGAGTGGAGTCAACCTACAAACAAAGTCAAGAGCCGGAGTCGAAGGTGGTATAACGGCAACCACATATTTTTGCAACCATGCAAATTGGGGTTGAAACACTAAAATTATCAGGAATTGAAGTCGAATGTTTGGTTTACCGACTCTACAGATAAATAAATAGAAAAACTATAACTAAATCAGTATTGGTAGTATTGGTACAACTTGCTTATTAAACCACTCATTGGCTTGTCCTGATTACAATATTTGGTTAGAACATACGTACAAAGAAAAAATAAAAAATCAGTAAGAAGCTTTATTGTACAAATTTTCTCATCTTTGTTGTAATTTTATTTTTAATATCAGCTACTCTTCGTTAAATATTTAGATTTTTTTGCTGTTGAAATGTAAAATTAAAAAAAAATTATCCGTACATATATTCTTTGCTCGACAAAAGCTTTCAAAACTATGGTATCAATATTTGGATCTTGTTTTAAAAGTTCTCTTCTTAATTTACTGCTAATTCTTTTCGAATTATTAATCCCATCCCCCGTAAGTCTTTCGAACTTGCTAATTCATTTTATTAAACAAGCGTTTAAATTCTTCCGACGGATTTCTTAGGCCGTCAAAAGATAAATGACGTATCCAGGATGGAAGGGAGTATGGGTGCTCTTGCTGGTCTTCGTATGAGTAATGTCCCAATTGTGGATGAGTTCTGCTTTAAACTTTGATCACGTGGAAAAGTAAAATATGATATTGTTAATCCAATGTTGAAATGTTATACCTCATACCGCAACCCGGTACGGAGCAAACCATAGGCATCTAAAATTGATACATGATTTAGAATAATGTAATTTCCAATATAAATTAATATCTTACCTTTACTAACTTAATTAGTCCTTAAAATATTACACTAAATAACAACTAAAAACGTAAACCTATCAACTATTGAATATCACAAGAATATTGAACTATTGGATATAAATACAGAATAACGATTAAACAAGAACAAAAACAACCTTTCTAATTAACTAATAAAACAATAACGACGTGAGCTGACAATAATTAAACGTATCTTTGAACAAACTTAACGGGCGATGCAAGCGACGTGATGCGAACTGCCAAGTGGCCTGGACTCTAGTGACGTCACGAATATAGAGCATATAGGGATCTGAGGGGGGTATAAAAAGTGGACTATAGGAAACATAGCAAGCTGGATAACCTCTCTCTTTATAGAGCTTGGTGTCAAACGCTGATGTTTTGACAATACCTACTGTCAATATAATCAAAATATCCGTCTAGTTCCAGTAGTTTTATTTTAATGCAGACATGGCCGATCTCGATCAAATAGAATCTCATGCAGCTACACTATTAATTTTATATATGGTATGATAAAGTAATGTGCCTGGCCGCATCAGATTAATTTTTTTTTATTTTGGTCTTCGTGTGGCACTGCCGTGCGTTCGTTCGATCTGTATTATCAATTATCAATGTTTTGTATTATTCGTAATTTTGGTCATTGGGCTAGCCGTACTGATGATTTGCGTCGAGTAAATAAATATAATAGCTTACATAGTAATCGAAATAACTTAGCTAACTTCTTTGAAGACTGTATACAAAAGATCTTTAGTAAAAAGTAACGTTTTTATCTCTTTTACCGTGCCCGTTAGGAAATTATTAATAATAGCCGGTCCATGTGATTATTTAAGTGTTTCTAATCACATTGACCAAATGATGCGGTTATTATTAATAATAGCCGGTAATTATTAATACAAACCACATTTATCACTTTAACCGTAACATACTTTTACAACATCAATAATTTCATTGAGAACAGTTTATCCATAAATAAATAAGTTAGGTAGTACGCCTAGCGACTGGTAGATGGCGCTGGTAAGTGCTAATCCCAATTCACATCACCTTTTAGTATAAATACTCAACCTGAAAAGAGTGTTGTTTAATGATAGGTTTAGTTCTATCGTTGACAAACGGATACGCTTGTCGTTGTTGGAATTCGCAATTGTCATTTTGTACAGTAATCAATTGCGCACTGGTGTCTCCTGTTCATTCCGCCAAGGAAAATCGGAGGGCCGTTACGACCATGTGTGTGTGTGTGTGTGTGTGTGTGTGTGTGTGTGTGTGTGTGTGTGTGTGTGTGTGTGTGTGTGTGTGTGTGTGTGTGTGTGTGTGTGTGTGTGTGTGTGTGTGTGTGTGTGTGTGTGTGTGTGTGTGTGTGTGTGTGTGTGTGTGTGTGTGTGTGTGTGTGTGTGTGTGTGTGTGTGTGTGTGTGTGTGTGTGTGTGTGTGTGTGTGTGTGTGTGTGTGTGTGTGTGTGTGTGTGTGTGTGTGTGTGTGTGTGTGTGTGTGTGTGTGTGTGTGTGTGTGTGTGTGTGTGTGTGTGTGTGTGTGTGTGTGTGTGTGTGTGTGTGTGTGTGTGTGTGTGTGTGTGTGTGTGTGTGTGTGTGTGTGTGTGTGTGTGTGTGTGTGTGTGTGTGTGTGTGTGTGTGTGTGTGTAAAAAAAAAAAAAGACATAAAGAATACTATAGAAGAATGTCTATGCACATGCTTTTATAATAATTATATCTTCCTGTTAACCGGCAGAGCAATTATATCTTCAATTATATCTTCCTTGTTAACCGGCAGAGCTTGGCCCCTTGATGGTTAAGGTGAAGAAATATGTAGATGTTCGATGTTCCCATCAAATACAAACTTTGGGTTTTCAAAATGGTAAAATAATGCTTTTAATAAAATGTTTTTAAAATTTTAGCAAAATGTTTTTCCAAAAGTTTATGTAGGATTTGTTTCTAAATTTAATTGTTTTCAAATTGTTTTTCATAATTTTAGTAGCTGTATGAAAAAATTTTTATAAAACTCTGCACCAAAAAAGTTATTTCCCAATTTTTCTTGTATACAGCCTTTCTCAAACTACAAGCGCCCCAACATAGGCGTATACCTTTTTTTTGCAAATTTTAGCCTACTATCTCGGGAATAAATTTTATGCGTTCTCAAGAAGAGTTAGATAGATGGTTTAGTTCAAATTTTAGTACAAAACTATAATTATTTATGGAATTAAATGTAAAAATAGAATTATTTACAAAATGAACTGTTGATATTGGAATATAATATGTTGAGGCCTTGAAATAGTGGTTGCTGTATTTGTGGGGCTTTGTTTTCAGCAGCTATAAATTCAGAAATTGGTAAAATTCCAATTTAAATGATTCATTTTGACCTCAGTTTTATCAAAAACCTTCCCTTATAAGAAGATTTTGAATCTGGGTTCGTATTCAGCGCTAAATCTATCTAAAATGTCCATTCACAAAATCATTATTACCTTACCTTTCTTCAATATTTTACTATTTTCAGTCATCTTTTCTCTCGATACTTTTCCATGTAAGGCCCCACAATTCAGAAATAATTACAAATAAAATAAATTAATAAGTTACAATAAATCCGCTACAAAATTTTATAGAAGTAAAATATCCCGTCCTATTAGAAAAATAAAAACTGTGGTGGTAAACGAAACTATGGTGCCATTACGTTTACTCTTTTAGCTTTATGTCTCAGATTTTGAACATAATAAACGTTAACAAACCATAAGAATCGTTATATAATTTAGGTAAAAGTACAAAGTTAAAATAGTTTATTATGTCTGTACTTATTATTGAAATTCTTCGTGTTTTTTTTTTGCAGTTGAATATCCATGGGTAGACAAGAAGAGAGCCAAACGCTACTTGCGGAATCGTAGGGGATATAGTCTGAGATCTGGATCCTCAATAACTTCTGAATGCTGCAGGTCTTCAGGATGTACTTGGGAGGAATATGCCGAGTACTGTCCAATCAACAAGAGATATGTTTAAACACAGCTCCTATGACGCAAGAATAACCAATGAAGAGATTCAATCAAATAATATAAATGTTACTTACTTTAATTACTGATACGCTATCCAGGGTTGTGTTTGAATATTATATATTTTACTTGTAGTTGATTGTGGCTGAGATTGGTATTTTATGGAAAAATAAACCACTGATAAAATGTCTGTTTATTGAGTATTACTAGTTCGTATTTCTAATTTTTTAGTTAAGTTGTTGGTGATTATTATTCATATTATTCACACGCCTATAGGCGATATATAGATATAGCTCTGCAATGGTCAGTCGTCGGTTTTTAATGGCAAATTTTACAAACAACACTTAGGATAACCATTAACTGCCCGAAAAATTGATAGTTTCCGAGATAATCGCAAAGTTGTTAGTTGTTTCCGAAAATCTATATACTTTTGTTACACCAAGACTAGCACTTCAGTGATGGACACATTTCTTCACCTGATTATTCCATATCAAACAAAAATCACTAGTATAGCATTTACACAATATTTGTATATTTACGCTATACAGTATCACAGTTAAAAATTACTACAAGATAACATGATAAAATCAAACATACTATTCAATTTCCTCGCCGCTCTCTTCCCAAGGTCTGGGCCCCCGAATCTGTTCCCAATTATCAATATCTAAATCCTTAAGCTTTTCGTATTCCCCTTCTAAAGTTGTTTCCGAAGGTTTCTTCATTTCAACACCCAATTTCTTTGCTTCTTGATATACAGGAGATACCCTCGAAAAGTCATACCTAAAAATGTAATGATATAAAAGCATATTACACCAGATTATCTAAAGATGCATACCTAATTTTAGCGAATTCTTTAAGCCCGAATGATCCAGCTACGATGGCTACTAGAAAAGGTATTGCCATTTTAACCGGTCTCTTCTTAAAAAATAACGATAATCTCGTAGTAAATTGGCTCATCTTGTGCTAGTTGTTCATGTAAACCACTATTCTATATATAAATACACTTATAGGTTAAGTTGTCAAACCAATAAAAGTTAGGTTAGGTTATATTGGTGGCGTATAAGCTTTTCCCGTTAGCGTATAGATGTCGCCACAATTAAAATTTAAGTAAATTAATTGGGAATTATCATCTTAGTGCATTTTTTATGCATTACCTGTGTGCATTACAAACCTTTACTCACTTTGGATTGTAGATAACGGTAAATAAAACTCATTGCATTCCAATTAAAGTCAATGTATTTAAAACAGAAATGTACAATGGCGCTAATCTCTCTTTACATAATCAATATAACAATCAACTGTGTTAGTTTTCACGCAGCTGTCATACACTCTCATGCCGGTGTACTTAATAAAAAAATAATACATATGTACATCATGAATATACACTCGCAAAATCAACAATCGAAAAATAATAGGTAACGCAAGATAGAAAAAATTAAAATTCGTACAAAACCGAGGTTTAATTACCATAAAAAATAACTATTTACACGAGACAGGGAAGAGGATAATCAAGTGAGAACAAAACCTAGGGCAGTGTACAAAGTATAATAAAGTTTAATTGCGACTTACAACTAAAAAAGATCACACATCACTAAAAGATCAAACGTTTACCGTCAAATTTGAAAATCATCGCAGTGGGTACTAAAGGATTATTAGAAGAAAACATTACAGGGAAATATATTTAACACTGTAAAGGGCAAGCTTCGTACCGACTACGACGCAACAAAAAAATTGTACAAAACACATCATACTCATACGGTAATTAAAATATAATATGTATGTAATAAATATGTACCTATTTGTATTTACACTCTATAAACTACGGCGATACATATAAATAAAATTATGTACACAATAAATAGTCTTCAACATTAATAAAATGTTTATCCGTAAAATACCTGGAACAGAAAAGATAAACATTAATTATAATCTTAAGAAGAGAAATAATCGTTATAATCTAACCATAAAATTACTATTGGGATTAACATCAAATTTAAATTTAACATTACCCATACACTGAGAAAAATGGCTGTAAAATTACGCATAAATCATTGTGAAAATTACAATAGAAATGTGGTAAGTCTAAAAATTGCACGTAATTCCAATTATTTTTACAAGTCTGTGTACTATTACAGCCATATTGCTGCTTTATTTCAATTACAATGTGCTTTACGTAAAAATACAATGGAAATATACCGTAGGACTATGTAAGCCTTCTACGTTTCTTTTTGAAAATTTGCTTTAAGTTTGAAGGGTTTTATACCAACAGAAAGATAATGTTCAAACTATCTACAGAGCCAAATTTGGAGAACAAAACAAGATGTGAAATTTTCTCTATCTATCTATCTATCATTTATATGTTTATCCGTGTATTTTCAATGTTTGAGTATTTATTAATTGCTTCTCTGTGGTTTTAATGTATTTTTATACTTGTATGTACGTCAACATATTTATTTTTTACAGTTCATTTTATCCATATTTGTTTGACCGTCCGTACAACAGTACAACATGGTACAATAGTAACATTTAACTGTTTGATGTTTCTGTTTTTTGTATTATATGATAATGTTAATATCTATTCAAGATCAGAATAAAATTATTCAAGTAAAAAATACTGCATATTTAATTGAATATTACACTGAATAGATGTAAAATTATTACGTATTACCTCATATTTCATTTAAACTTACATTAAAATTGATGTTAAATTATTACACATTGGCCCATATATCACTTAAAATTACATTAAAATCGGTGTAATATTCCGGCCAAATTCTTGTGTAATCACAGTGTAAATATACAATGACAATGTAAAAATACAATTGAGATGTAAAATTACACTGATTGTCACAGGGCAAAAAAAAACCTACTATTCCTACTGTAAATTCACATCAAAATTTTTCTCAGTGATACCCCATCTACCTATTACATTAAAACTGGTGTAATATTACAGCCAAATTCTTGTAAAATCACAGTGGGAATATACATGAGAATGTAAAAACACAATTGGAATGTAAAATTACACTGATTCCCGGATGGCATAAAAACCTACTATTATTGAAAATAAATTAAATTATAAATAAATAAATTAAAAAATATTCTTAAGAACTAACTCACCGATAGTTTAGGGTATGCTTTCGAAGAAATCCTGCAGCTGCCTGACCGTGCCCTTATCAAGCAGGCAGAGATCAAAGTCGAAGGTCCTCTGCGACACTTCGTACTGGCCGGTCTGCGCGATCATCTGCACGACCTTCTGCAGCTCTGAGTTGTCCTGCAGGTTCATGATCTTCAGCTGGAGGCCGCGCAGCACCTCCATGTACTCCTCCGGGCTGTCGTGGTTCTCCTTGTCGACGTCGTTCGCCTCGGCCGACGTCTGCACCGAGACGTTGACCGCCGCCTGCTCGGAATCCGAATTCGACTCCTGCTGCGCGAGTTTCGTCGTCGTCGTCGGGACCGGCGACGGCTGCTCCTCCTTCGGTACGATCTTCGACGGCCGCTCTTCGCTCGTCGACCGCTCGGCTTTCCGTTTCCGCTTCTTCTCCTCCTTCTCGGCCTTGCGGTCTTTGCTCTTTTTCGATTTCTCCTTCTTCGGTTTGTCGTCGGGCTGTAACAATATTATTTGATTCGAATTTCGTCTTTTTCTGTTCTTCTAATTACGTTATACAAGTTTTGTCCTACTTTCTGTCTAAGCCTAAATACTATACCTTTTCAAGTTCAAATTGGCAATAATCAAAATCAAATTGGGACTAATCGAAATCAAATTGGCCCTAATCAAAATCAACTTGACAAATAACAAATTCAAATTGACATTAAGAGGAATCAGTACTGCTAGTACGTCCTATAAAATAAGCAACCATAGTCAGCCTAATGTATCAATTCTCTCATGTTATACATCAAATTATAGATAAAGGTGTATTACTTGCTGTGGTAAGTATATGATACCCAAGATGAATATTTAACCAGTGAATGGAACTAATATTAATATATACAATTATTTTGACTTTTCTTGACATGTAGATATGTTATAAGAATAAACTTTACTTTACTTTACCTTACTTTACTTGTTTTATAGCTTTATAATTTTGAAATTTAGACCGTAAGCGTCTTGGTATTGCTGTGCTTTAAGTTGTTAATAACTGAAAATACCTCAAATTTATTTGTAGGTTCCAAATAGAAAGATTGGCTCTGTGGCACCTGTATTTTATTCAAAAATGCGCTATACGTCACACTTGCTGCAGGTATATTCTTTATTATTAATTCCGGAATCTGTGTAAAAAATTCATTGAAGTCATCAGGTGCAAACTCAATCATATCGTCCCTTGGCGATTTTAAATTTAGGTAGGTGTTTATTAAAGACCAACTAGCTTTACTTTTATTATCGGCATTTAGCAAGAAAGACGCATTGTATGACTGTTCAGCTTTAACAATCAATTGGCTATATTCCTCGCTATATTTGTTATATGTTTTCCGATTCTAGACTTTTGGTGACGCCTTTGATTGTTTTTTAAGACTTTTAGAATTTCATTTTTACCTCTCAGCTCATCTGTGTACCATTTGGGCTTTATAAATTTGTTATTAATAATTTTTCTTTTTATTGGAAAAGTAGTATCGAATGCAGCATGAAAATATTCAAAAAAGTTGGCAATGACATCCGCTGGAGCATCCTCGTGCCTCCTCCATACAATACTCCCAAGAACATCGCAGAAGGCGGATACCGTCCTCTCGTCGATCTGTCTCCGATAGATAAATTTTTTACCTTTGGAAATCGCATTATGATTCCTGAACTTTACACGAATGGCGTAATGATCCGACATTAAGGAGTCATGTATCTCATGATCTATGACACTTAAGTTCTCATTTGTAAAACAGTTGTCAATGAAATTGTCATATGAAATTAATGTCACTAAAGAATGTATTCGTCAACAATGTATTCGACGGTCTTATGTATACAATAAAACAAGTACGTCGAGAGCCAGAAAGTGCCAACAGTATAGACAAAAAAACAAAAAGGTTAGAATATGTAAGAACATAACCTAATCTTCAAGCAGAAAATTTGCCAATAATTTATCTTGACGAAACTAATTTTAATGTTTATTTCGCTGACGCAAGGACGTTCTAAGAAAGCAAGTAGATATACATTTGTAGCAGCCAGTAGCCGAGGCGCAAATATACATCTGTTTGATGCATAGGTATTTCTGGTCTAATACATTATGACCTAAGACGGGGATAATTTAAAAAACCAGAAGCAAACGCATTTGTGAAACAAATTTTTGAGAAACGCCCAAAATATATACAAAGAACCAGTAGTTATTGTTTTAAAATATAGTATAAATAATATTATTTACTTAGTTTTATTTAATCGAATGATACTGCTAGTTTAAAATTATTTAATGACAACTCGAATTTGTTGATTGTCATTTTGATTTTGTTATTTGTCATTTTGATATTGATTAGTGCCAATTTGATTTCGATTAGTGCTAATTTGATTTTGTTTACTGCCAATTTGAACTTGAAAAGGTAGCATTCTTAACGAATGTTTATACAAGCCTTGGTCTTCTTGAAAAATTCCATTTTTAAAAAAATAACATGTTCTGATGTCAAAGCCAAAATTATTTTATGCTACCATGTTGACAATCCCGGTATCTACCCAGCTCAATAAGAAAAGTAGGAGCTTGCTATAAGAAAAAAATGTTGAAGTCATTTGACAAAAGAAGATCAAAAATTTGGTTTGATATAAGAAGTATAATACTATAAAATAAACTGGACATGTCCAAGGTTTTTTTCATACATTAAATAGAAATAAATGGTTTTATTTTAGGCAAACCACAGTTGAAATTTCTTGCACAATGTTATTGAGGTGATTTAATGCAATTTACGCTTGACGAAACATTTCAGCTGTTTTTCTTGACTTACCTATTTTGTAAGTAAAAATAAAAAAAATGGACTGTACCTTTAATTTTTTAACCGCTGGCTCAAAAAGTGGTTCCTCCTCGCCGCTACTCAGCGAGCTATTCGACATGTCCTGCTCCGAGAACAACGACATCTTTTTCCGATCCTCGCCCTTCGGACTCGAGAAGAGACTCTCCTTCTCCTCCAGCTTCGTCTCCTTCGCCTCCATCTTCTGAACCAACTTCTCCTTCTCCTTCCTCTCCTTATCGTCCTTCCTCTCCTTTTTCTCCTTCTCCTTCTTCTCCTTATCCTTCTTCTTATGCTTATGCTTCTCCTTCCTCTCCTCCACCTTCTTCTCAAACCTCTCCGGCGTATCAACCTTATCATTCTCCTTCTCAACGATTTCTTTGGATTTCTCTTTAACCTTCTCCAGTTTTTGGTCGGGTTGCTCCTTAACCGAAGATTTCTCCTTATTCTTATGCTCTTTATGCTCCTTGTGCTCCTTCTCAACCTTCGACATTTCCTTCTCTCTACTCTTCCGCTCTTTATGCTCCTTGTCGCGTTTCTCCTTCTTCGACTTCTTCTCCGATTTCTCCTCTTTATCCTTCCTCTCGCGGTCTTTGCTGGTCGATTTCTCCTCCTTGTATTTCGGTGGGGTTACGGAACGTTTCGGTGGCGGACTCGGAGGTCTTTTTGGCGAGGGGCTTTGCGGTTTCGGGGATTTGTCACGTTTCGACGGTTTTTCTTTTGAATGGTCGCGGTCTCGGTCTTTGCGCTCCTTGTCTTTGGACTTCTTCTCGTCGCCTCCGCGATCCTTCTTCCTATCCGATGTCGATTCCGAAGAGGATTTTTCTTTCGCCTTGTCGCGGTCTCTGTCCTTGTCGCGTTCCTTGTTCGGGCTGAACTTCGACTTTTCCGACTTGCTCGGTTTTTCTTTATCTGAAACTATTGAGGACGAGGATTGTTGAGAATTTTTGACCAAAAAGTGATAACAAGTTAACTAAGGGAAAAAAAGAGAAAAAAATCCGCTCAGTAATGTTTATAGAAAATTGCAGCCTTTAATAATATTGAAAATGAAAGTTTTTTCATAAATTTTATTATAAAGCAATATTCTTATTATTTGAAATTGCCGAAATTAATTTAAATTTAATGCCGAAGTAAGGTTTAAATGAAGAAATTAAACTTTTCAGAAGAAGTATTCGAAACAAAGGTAGATTTCCACTTACTTATATTGTCAAAAAAACAAAATGCAGGTAGAAATCGTATATTAAGTCTAATTTTTGAAAAAAAAAACAGTGCCAAACATCATTGTTTGGTAAAATTACTAAATCGTTGTATAAATTACGTTTATTATTATTATTACGTTGTATTAAGTGTAAAAATTGCACTAAATACCAAAGATTCTTACAAATCTGTGTTGTATTACAGAGCTACTCTTTTATTTCAATTACAATAATCTTTTAGTATAAATACACATGATTACTGTCGTCTAACAGTAAAATGCCGTATGTCCATACAAAACATTGTTACAATTTTCTGGTTTTAATGCAAAAACCACGCACATTTTTACAGTTTAAAGAATTTACTTTACCCTAGAATGTTACCTAACATTTTGTACGTAAAACAGGCTAATTTGTTTTAATTAATAACGTCATATTTAAGACAAAACGGAAAATATTTATCAATGTCATTTTTATACATACGGCACTTTACCATTGGAGGGCAGATAGTACCTTAAAATCGTAAAATTACCATTACAAATTACCAAGTACAGAGTCTTCTGTTTGTTTTTGAATTTTTACCATTTATACAAGCTGAGCTTGAATCAAACTATATGCAAAGCAAAATTTGGCTAAGACAAAATATAAAATCTTCTTTTAATGTTAACTGTCTTAAAGCCTATCTTGTACGTGTTCTCGTTCTATCATAGATAAACATGATGATAGAGTATGGTTCCTTTCTAGAAGGCGTGATAATAATATATTTGATATAAATACATTCTTACTTTTTAATAAATATATACAAATTATTTAAAATTTTGCGTATTTCAGTTAATATTACATTGATATCGATGTAAAATTATTAAGCATTACCCCATATTACATTTAAATTACATTAAAATTGATTGTATGTATGACGAGTTCCATCTTACACATTCACGATGTATATATATATATTCGTTAAATAAAACAACTGTTTATTTGTGAATGTTAAACTTTGTAAGCTTGTAAATACAAAAGTTTAACATTCACAAATAAACAGTTGTTTTATTTAACGAATATATATATTAAAATTGATCTAAAATAATTACGCAAAGCTATTACCCCATACAGGGTGTCTCACGAAACATGATGTACATGGATATCTCAGAAACTGTAAGAGCTAGGATGTTGGTTAAATGGGACAAAAGTTCCGTAAATGTGGAGCCTTCTCAGAATGGTTTTGATTTTAAAAAAATTCTGTAATTGTTAATTCTTGTTTCAAACAAATAATGGTCAACTATGTGAGGTTCCATTTGATATTTTGATACAATAATAAAATCAGTGTAATATTCAGGCCAAATTTGTGTGTAAAAACACAAGGGATGTAAAATTGAAGGGCAAAAAGATATTATCCCTACTGTAAATTCACATAAAAATTTTGTACACTGTAGAGTTAATTCATAATTTCTGTCATCAGATTCAGAATTGTTTCTCAGATCATATCATTTTGAAATAAATTCAAATAAGTTGTTTGGACCAAATAAGAACCAATGTAACAAACATACAAAAAAACAATTGTGGATCGTAATTTCTTTTTTGGATCAAATTTATTTTAATAATCTCACATAACTATATTAGCCCCAAATTTTGAACACTAATCACAATTATCAACTTATATAGCATTGTAGATTCAACCGAAAATTCAAAAAAGATCATGCTACCAAAATAATACAACTAGACAAAAGAAAACTTTTTCAGAAATAAAACAAATCAGTTACCTTTGTCAGATTTGTTATTAATCGAACTGTTGCTCTTTGCGATGTCTTTGGGCACGCTCTTGGGGTCCGAAAATATTTTGTTCGTTTTGGTGATTGGAGTTCCGAAGAGGTCCTGGAAGCTGTTTGAGGACCGCTGGTCGTCCATCCTGTTTCTGTGCTTCTGCTTCATCCCGTCTGATCCTGACAACTTCGGCTTATTCACAAGTTCATTTTTTGAATCGGATGACAAACGACTATCGCTGCTCTCGTGGAAACTGTTCGAACTGACAGGCTGCAAAATTAACATGAATTTAACGCATTTTTCGGGTGATTTCACAAATAAAGAAAAAAATTAACACTGTAAATCGGTGACTGCATGCCAATAAAAATTCAGGATGATGTTTTCTAATTTGTCTTGAATAATTTCAAGTAATAAGTTAAGAATGTCGACAGAGAGCATAAAGTAATAAAATAAAAATGCCATATGAGCCACACAAAATTCTCTTGGAAAATATGAAGAAAATTTTTAAAATACTTACAGTACCACCACCCTTGATCAGGCAGTTCCGAAATTCGTCGTTGGGGTTCTTAAATACGTACTTCTCCTTAGTAACCTTGCAAATAGCAGGCCCAGAAGTTTGGAGATTCAGATCGTAATTAAATTTGATTTTCTTAGGCTCGTTGGTATGCTTCAGGTGAATTTCGATAGGTAGAATAAAGCCGGCATACCCAGACTCTTTAACCACGTACGGGGGCTGCTTCACCACTACGCCGTAACAAAGTTAGGTTAAGATCGATTGTCGCAACGCGTGGTGTAGCCGTACTTACCCCTCTTCGGATTCGGAAAGGTCTCATGCAAGAAAAACACAACCCTTTCGACGAAATAGTGCAATTGCATGCCGTTACCACCTTTCACGAAGACTTCCCAGTCGTGCGTGAAACCTTCGGGTGTCTTCTTGGTCCTTATAGAAGCCTCATGGCCGATTTCAAAGTTTATCTGAATTGACATGACTTCACTACTTGTAAACTTCACTGGTATTCTTCAGTACCTCTTTAGCAGTGTCTATTAAGTCCACTCGCCTAAAAAACGCACATCGAGATTATTTTAACCTACATCCACGCAACTTTGACAACTAACGAGTTCATCACGGAACCTGAGCGCACTACCTATGGAAGCAATTGATAATAGGGTCCGATTTCAAAGTGATGCCGACCACAACACAGCGCGCTTGCCACTGTTTTGCAGGTAAAAAATTATAAACAAACTAGTACGCCGCACTGGGAGAGCCATTAATACCAACTTAACTCTGTATCTGAGGAACAGCGCCACCTAGCGACGACCATTTGCAACCATACGTCAAACCTTACCCTTTTTTACCTTATTTTATCGTTATTTACGATAATTAAACCTATTGAAGAGTTATACCATTGTTACAATACGTAATTCCCATAAATAAAACAATAATCTTTACAGTTTAATATTCAATTTCAAACAATTCTCAAATTAAAGAGGCGCCATCTAATGTCGAATTTCGACCCTACAGTTTGAACCCCCCTCTCTTTCCCCACAATTTTGCCGATAATCAAATACGACGCAAAATATTTCACTGTATTATTTTATTTTTTAAAATCCACTATATAAATTTTACAATAGCATTAAAATTGAAACTTATTTTTGTATAAAAAGTCACAGAAATACTTTAATTTTTATATACTGCAGAAACCAGCATCGATTACCGTTTATGGTAAATTGTCTCTCATGTCAATTTTTTACCAGAATTAATTTCTACTATTGTGGTAATGTTTTTTTGCTATATACACAATAGAGAAACATTTTTTTATATTTATTTCATTAGGAAATAGATCTAATTGACATGGGGGAAATCGCTTTTATAAGTGGGTAGCGCGTTGTAAGCGCCCTCAGCCGATATAAAAACAAACTATCAAACGTCAAATCGAAAAAAAAATCGCGTCTTGTGACAAATAAACAATTGTAATTTCTAATTTTCTAATTGACACAAATTAGCAGTTTGAATTTAGAGATATGGTTTGTGTGCCGTGTTTTATCTATCCTGTCCTGTTGTTTATCTTCCATAAGTTCCTACAACCACTGCTACTGAAGTATTGGAATCCATGGGGTACAAAAGATGAGAAGGTTATGAACGAAAAAGTGGAGAAAATGTTGTGCAAAGATGGTACGTGCTTTAGAAAGAAGGATGCTGTTGTTGATTCCAAGGAAAGCAGTAAGGGTGAATTGGAAAGCGACAAACCAGCTGTGGACAGCGATGGTGATAATTGCACACAAGCGGAGAACGGAAAACTTAAAGCTAGTTGAAGGACTTTAATCTCATATGGAACGTTGTTTAAATTATGTTATTCCGTAACTTGATTGACGTAGTTTTTTATAAATGTGTTTGTGAATAATTTTTTTGTATATTGATTGTAAAGTATTGAATTATAATAAAAATTATGATCGAAATTTGGAGTGATTAGCTTAGAATTTTATTATGTAGGTTTTTCACCTCATAAATAAATTGGTAATTAATTACATTTTCTTTCAGGCGGTCTGGGTGATATTTTTATTGATTTCAGGTAGGTATTTGTGAGCAAAACATGTCAAAAATGTTCAGTAATGAAATACCATTTCACAGAATTGTTACTGATTTGTCTCTTCATAGCTTTGAAATTCAAGGTTCAAGCTTTATTCCAGCCTACTTAGAGAATGCTGTCAGGTTGTGTTAATATTTTTGTTGAGCATCAGTTATTGTTCTAATTTTGTAACATTTTTACTTTATCATACTCAGTATGATAAAGTATTGTAATCGTGCAATAAAAAATTTGAGATTTTAGCGGAAATATGTCCTTTTTGGTCCCCTGAACATATTTCTTTTTTTTGTATATATTGTATATTTGTTTCATGACCAAACTTAGAGCTGAAAAGCTTTCTGTTGAAAAGGGTCCAAAGGAACTGGAGGTTTAGTCTTAGCGTTTTTGAAAGATTTTGCAAATAAGCCGCCATTTCTGGAATTTCGTCCAAATAGTTAAATAATAAATTAAAGTAGAGGAAATTTTGAATAATTTATGACTGACATTTTTTGGTACAATCAATAGTTTAGCTGCATGAGCAACTTCTATTTCATCGAGATCAGTCGTACTGCATTAAAACTAGTAGCCAGGATGTCAGGTATTTTGATTCTAATGACAGTAGGTAGTGTCAAACGCTAATATATTGACAATACCTACTGTCAATATAAGCTGCGTTCGGATATTGTACAGCGTTACATTTTTTACACCCAATAACACGTAAGTGTTATTTGGACGGTGTACTCGGTGTCAACGGAGTACAATATCCGAACACAGCTTTAATCGACATATCTGTCTAGTTCTACTAGTTTTATTTTAATGCAGACAGGGCCAATCTCGATCAAATAGAATCTCATGCAGCTAAAGTATATCTTATATATAGTATGATAAAGTCATGTGCGTGGCCACATCAGATTTTTTTAAATGTGATGGTAGAATTCTTTCATTAGGCTTGAATCATTAAAAGCAAAAATTATCTTCAAACTAATAGCCACTTACCTTAAATTTGTGTTTTTTCATTTTCAATTCCCGATATCAATTTTTATCCCATCAAGTATTTTTCTTCTAAACTACTATCTTTTTCAATTCCCTCCTAAAGCCAGAGGGCATACCTAATATCACAGTGTGATGTATTTTTAATTATTAATAGTTATTAACTACCATAGAAATATTAGAACTGAAAAGATTACAAATTATCTATAGTGCAAGGTATCTATACATTAATTGTTCAAAATTATTTCTTCCTTTATGAAATAGTTTTCTTTTGTTTGATAGTAAAATCTATTGATAAGTGTGAAATCTTGACAAAAAATATAACGTTTATCCATTTGATGGATTTTCCAGGTATTGTGCTTATTTTTAACATTATGATCTTTTGATAAATTAATTTGTTGATAATTGAGCTACAGTTTATTAACATTTGACTCGAGAAAAACGTGAACCGGCCCTTAAATGTATGACCATACCTTTTGAGACATCCTGTATAGTACACATTTGAAGCTCAAATAATTGTATCTTAGTTTTAAAACAATTGTCAACATTTGTAGAGAATACTTAGAAATGCATAATAAAAATTTTACATATGAAGCAAACTTTCTTGGATAAACGGTATATCGTTGCTATAGGGAAAACTACGAGAGCTGAACTTGAGTCATCGCCTAAAAACGTAAGAACAGACGCATGAAAAAGCACTCTGTTTCTTTCTAACGCACGGGAATGGTCTGTAATGTATCAGCAAATTAACAGCTGGAATCGATGACTCACCTTCAGCTCTCGTAGTTTTACCTATATAGCATAGTATTGAAAATTTCTTATAAATTGTGGAAATCATTTAAATGATTGTAAAATCTCTAATAAAAAATATTAATTGAGCTATGTTTGGAGATAGTAAACATACTTACTTACTGTTAAATTAATGGCTCAAGTATTCCCTTTTTTAGTGTAAAAAAAAAAACTCAAAATTACAGGCAAATTTGGAAGAAAAAAATTCTTTTTTAAAATATTCATTTCAAATCAAACAATGTTCTGTTTTAGACGTTATAAATAACTTTCACTGTAGTTGAAATAAATAAGAATAAAACAACAAGATTTTAATGAAAATAGTTTATTATTTAACTTAGTCTCTAAGAGCTCACCTTAGTGGGTAAAGTAATGCTTCAGTAAAATTAAACGTAAAAGTACAAAGATTAAAAAAAAACCTCCCAAAAGTAAACAAACGGGTGGATCACAAATATACAAACTTTGGAATTCATTTAAAACAAATCCACGCAATTGGCGAGAGAGAGAAAGTACGGAGACTCGAGTGAAACAAAAATGAAAATCCTTTACAACACTTTCTTCAATTCTACTTCAAACACTAACGTCGCATTTGGCGGGATTACTGGTGGAGATCCTTTGTTTCCGTAACTAAAATTAAAAGAAAATATATTAAAATAAATTTATAAGCAAATATTTCTATATACGTGTAGTCTAATACACCACAAAATTAGTCAAAGAAATTATTGGTTACTCATGATAAAAAAATCAAAAAGTAATAGACAATTTTGCTATTGCTAAACTTTGTGATATGAAATAAATCAAACCTTCAAAATATAACAAATTGTAGAGTTCTTTTATACCTACATGCACCAACATGTATATTATACATTTATTTTATTGACTGACTTTACTTGATTAATTATACGCTGGAATAACCTGCTAAATTTGTACATTTGGAAATTTCTCATTGGAAGTAGGTTCTAGACAAAAAAAAATTTTTTTCTTTCTAGGGTTTTCCAAACAAACTTACGCCATATTTGGTGGACAGGTGATCCTCCTCTTGCCTCCGACCTTCATCCCTTGGACGCCGACATCCCAGCCCTTGATAACCTCTTTTCTGCCCAGACGGAATTTGAAGCCGGGGCCCTTCTTCGACGAATCGAACATCTTATTGTTCGACTTCAGCCTGCCCTCGTAGTATACCTGCACTACCTTCCCGAACTTGGCCGGGGGGCCCTGCCCAACCGTCAGATCCTCGATGGTGACGCCGTTCTCGATGATCTGCTTCAGAGGAGACGTGGGTTTGTTCTTGGGGGAGCCGTTCTCCTTCTTGGGCGACTGTGGCTGCTGTTGCTTCTGCTCCTTCGACTGCTTTTCCTTCTTGGATGCTTTGTCGGGCTTTTGGTCCTTCTGTTTGGGAGCCTTTCCGTTCAATTTGGCCCTCTGGGGCGCCGGCTCTGCTTCTTCTTCGTCGTCCTCCTCGGCTTCTACTTCCTCGTCTTCATCGTCCTGAAATGAATCAGGATTAAATTATGTCAGATGTGTATCCAAAACGCAACATTTAAAACACTTAATATTTATGATATATTGATTTCCGGGTGGAAACCGCGTTGACTTAATATTTATTATTATTGTTTATTTATTTATTTACTTAAATGTTTTTATTTGTCGGAACAATGTACCACAAGTGTCTGATTTAGAATCCCACTCTCTGAATTACGTTCACTGAGGTGTCTGATTTCGGATCAAAGTATACAAAAAAAGTTTTATTTTCACCTCTACTGTGAAGTACGCACCATTCATTGACTAGAAAGCATACTAGAAACAAACAACACCGCTCTTACAAATGGACGATTGCAGGTAGATTAAATTCCGCTCTCTGATTATAACCAGAATTATTAGCTAAGAAAATAGGGTGATCACTTTTACGCCAACTTATATAAACAAAGTCGAGGACATTCGACGCCACTCTTCTTGGAAATAATTACCGATTGGATTGTTTGTACGTTTATGTGGAGTAAGGTAATAAATAAATGCACGTCAAGTGTGTTAATGGAGTTAACTTAGACCACTATGCCGACTTGATATGTGTATAAGCTATAAGATACAGAAAATAATTAATATATAACTCCATGCATGTAATCCTCACATACACCCAATAGATAGTGAACTATTTGCTGATTCGTATTAGGTTATGAATCCGTGGATTATGTTTACAACGATATTTACATTTCATCTCATAGACGTATTTGCTGATTCGATTCATCTCAATTTAACAATGAATTGTTAGCAAACCGTGCAAGAAATTGAACTATAATTGAATTCCGAGTTCGAAAACAGTATATGTCCATAGGATTTACTGCGGACTTGTACTGTTTTCGAACTCGGCGATTCAATTAATTAGGTTATTTATCTGTGGGTTATGTTTACCACGATATTTACATTTTATGTCAACGACTTCTTCTTCTTTAAAAACAGGGAATTTGGTAGTGCTTATGGTGCTTTTAAGTTTATTAGGTTACCAAGTGTTGTCGCTAACTTTTCTTGGTAAGAGTTTTAGAAAGCCCATTTCAAGGTCGGATCTCCGCTATTGTTAAACTTAATATATAATTATTATCAATTTTCTTTAGAAATCAGTAGCCAAATATCTTCAAACGGAATTATAAATTTAAAAAAATGGACATATTCATTAGCACCGCATAAATATAAATTCTACAGTTAAAAACGTAACAAAAATTCCTTATCCTGTGTGAATTTGGGGCGTTTACCATAAGTGTAACAATAAATTATGAAAAGAAATAACACTTTACTAAATAAAACTACCTAAATAGGTAACCTACAAAATTAATTACGCATAAACTATGACTCACCTCTCCCTCAACATCTTCTGCTTCATCATCATCCTCCTCTTCTTCACCATCCTCATCATCATCATCATCGGATGTATCATCGTCATCATCAACGGTGGTATCAACGCCACTCAGGTCGGACAGATGCACAGATTCATCATCGGACTCATCATCACTTGCAACGTTCTCCAGCAATTCTAGCGTCCTCGACTTCTTCTTTGGCTCTGTTAAAATAAATTTAATTAAAACCAGAAAGAAAAATTATCGCCAAATTTGTAATAGTACAACACAATCTGCTAAAAATTTCAAAGATTTGCAAAATAATCTAAATCTGGCGCGTTGGTATACCTGATCTTTAATCAAAATATGTCAAACCAAAAGTCAAATGGAGAGACAGAAAACACTAACCTAAAAAATGTTGACAATGTTGTCACATTACACGATACCAACTTTTATCGAAAAATACGTTAGATGTTAAAAATTAATAATTTTAAATCCGTCAATTATTATCTTTTATTTTTTTCAGTTAACTTTTATAGAATATGTCAAATTTGGGGCAATAAGTCGTCAAATACTTACGTGCTCCATTCTCGGCAAGTTTTCGCTTTGACCCCGGGGACACACTGGTCACTTCGCCTACCACGTCTTCCTCGCTGTCAGAATCGAGAATGTCTTCGTCTTCTTCGATAAGGTAACCCGTCAGGTGAATGTGCGAGTTACCATTAGACGCAAAGGAAATCTGATCATTTGTCTAAATTTCAAATAAAGTACGTTACGTTAGAATATAATAAGATGTAACAATGTATGGTTTATTCTGTTCTTGTTTACCGTTTTCATTCCAAGGTTGTTATTTCTTTATTGAAATAAACTTTCCGGTTAATCAACTTAAGTTCAGATATGCAAATAATTTTACTATGAGAATTTTTGATTATTCAGAGTACATGAGAATGTATGAATTGGGCCAAATAATCGTTACTCAAACTTATTTACAAAAACTACCAATTGACTACAACAACCCTATCTAATTTATACATTTGCTCTAAAGTTTAACCACCGCATTACGGTAACGGACAAGTTATTTGCAAAACGGTAACTAATTCATATCAAATTGTTATTCTTACATCGAAATTCAGATCTAATGGCACGTTGACGATCTCTCCCTTCTTTAGCGTGCACAATAAGTAGTTCCGCTCCTGGTAACTCAATATGACTTGCGTAGGGACAGCATCCGATGTTGTTTCGTCCATGGCAGCCATCGTAATGTGGAACGGTTTGGTTACAACCTGGGTGTACCGCCTGTTTGGCTCCAAAATTAATCCTAAAGCACAAAATAAGATTAAACACGAGCGCTTAAATATCACATTCTTAAACAACAATGCACGTGGTGCCGTAATTTTTTTGCAACACAAAATCCGTACCACGTTGCCATTGTCTTGAAAATATCGAGGAGTGGTGTGTTAGAATACTTTTACTCACCCCAGAACATGTTTGCTGCTTGAAATTCGATAGATTACACGAAAACGAACAACACAAGGTGTAAACCGAAAGGCAGCTGCTTTGAAAATAACCGCAGAAAAAGTTTGACCGAAGATACCGGTAAAATAGTTTGCGCCAAATCCGGTCGTGCGCTTGCGCAGCCTCTATCTTCTTGAAATTCCCCGCGCTAATTCGTTATGCGTTCTAACCTCACAATCACCATGAGACGGATTTTTGTCAAATCGACATATTTCAACAGTGTCTGTATGAATTTAACGTTCGTTTATAAGCAGTTATGATAATAATTCAATTTTTGGATAAATCTTTTTGTATAATTTACACAAAAAGAACTAGCATTTATGATTTTTCTTTCTACACAGTTGGCAACAATGGTTTGGTTTAGACTTTAGAGGCTAGAGCATATAGGGCTAGAGTATAGAGGAATAAGTTTAAAGTTACAGAGCGTATATTTAGGGGTACTATTTTGGTAAATTGCACGGTAAATTGTATCAGATAATAGTTCAAAGACAACGTTCCTGTGCTCAGATGAAGATTTTGTTTGTCGTTTATCTTTGCAATAGGGATTTGTAATACCGTCGCAATACCGCGATAATTTTAGTCTAGCAACAAAGCGCCTCCACCAATTTCGGGTTTCTTCGTAGTAGCGCACCTAGCGGTAAATATGCGAAGTAGTCGTTATGAGTGTGAGAACCCCGAAATGATATGAATATGCAATCAAATAAATAAATCAAATACATAGTTATATTTTGCTATTTGAATTTACATCGTACTTAGGACATATGATGCAAGAACTTCATCGTATTGTTAAATGTATCACATCTTTTAACAAGAAAATAAAACGGTAATTCCAAAGCCCCTTTGTAAACATAAAAATGCTAAAATCATCTCTATTCAATAGAAACGTAGCGAGTTTTGTTCTAATTGCGTCAAAATCAGTTAGGTATTTATTCAGACCTTTCAAGTTTTTCCGTTTGTGTTTTCAATGTCTTTTCGTAAGTCTTCAGCTTTTATTATTGTGGTTGTAAAATTATAAGCAACCTGCAACAATTTTTTGTACTTTCCAGAAGCTTCCACGTAATTAAAAACATATATTTCGCCAATTGGTTTAACAAAGCAAAATACGCCAACGGTAATTGTTTTATCATTTTTCCACCAGGGGGTGACATACGGCCCTGTGATTGGCTGTTTCTTATATTAACGGTAGGACGTTTGCAACAAGTACTTTTTATTTCCTCAGTTAACAACGGTCGGCTTTTATGTGCATCTCGTGTGCGGCTTTTTTCGGTTATGATATGCAAAAAACGTAATTATCTTGCATCGGTAGAAGTGTTGTGATGTTTGTCTATGACATATCTATTTCCACGTAAGTTTGCATGTCTCGTTTTCTTCAATCTCTGTGTTTTTCGCGTATGTTGACATGGACTACTGCGATCAAATTCGTGCTAGAATCAGAATGGTATAAAAAGGGCCCACTGTATACGTAACCAAGCTGGACTTTCGTTGTTATAATTTTTCGCCTTGCCAAAGATTTTTTGACATTCGTGCAGTTTCAAGCGGCTGTAAGTAGGCGCGTGTCTCACCAGGTGGTGCAATAACATTTCATTTCGTAATACAGCCCTCCTATGATTGCCCGTTTCGTACCTATATTAACGTTATAATTATTGTTGATGCAACTTCATTTCATTACCTGTGTGAAAAACAATGGTTGTTTTGTGGAATGAACAATTTAAACCGCAATTATTTTTATTCGTCTTAATAAATTAGTGAGAGTAGCACCGTTGTGATGTTTTTCCACACAAGTATTCGATTCCAGGTTAGTTTTTGTGTCTCGAGTTGTTCGTTTTCGGTTTTTTTTTTGTAGGTACTTATGTATGTAAAATCCGGTTATTGCTATCAAATTTATGCTAAAACGGTCTAAAAAGTGCCCTCGATAAGTGTGCTATGCTATATACGCTGGCATGGAAAACCAACATTGGGGCCCAAAATGGAACCAGGTTGGGCTTGCAAAACGATTTTTGGATAGTTCTGACAGATCAATGGAAATTTCAAGATGTTGACCGGGTACCTATGTACCGTAAAACTACTTTCAGAACACAATAATTCTCCTTTGATTGTTTATTTGAAAGGTGTCTTTCATTTAAAGTAATATTTTTGTTTTGGTTTAAAAATACCCACGTTTGGTTTCCTTAAAGAAATCATATTTAGATTCAAATTGTAGAGTGTACTGTGCACGGTATTGTGTATCAAATTGTAAAGTGTATTGTTAGTGTGTATTGTTAGATGGCGCTGTAATCTCTCTACTCACATAACGACGTGATCCTCAATACACAGTGTTTCACGGCTCGTTGGATTGTATGGGTAGTTTTGAAAATATGTTGAAAAAGTGTGTGAATTCTCAATGGCTTCACATATATTTTTTTTCATATTCCACAAGCAATATATTTATTATAATCAGATGGCTAAGTTTACTGAAAATCGGTATTCTTTATGAATCCCTGAAAATGACATAGTGCCATGAGCAATCCAAATTGCAAATAACACTAAAGTTATTAAATATGGCACCAACAAAAAAAATGCAGTTTCTCTTCTCTATAAATGTTAAAATTTAGTAAAATGTCTATTATTTTTTTGTAGAGCACAGTAGCAGCCAAAGATGGTCCAACAAGAAGATACTGAAAAGGAGCTATACGTGAGGAAGGACTTCAACGCAGAGGAAGGGCTTCAACGCAGAGGAAACTTCTACATATGAAGACATCGTAAGGTATGTCTTTGAGATGACAACCATCGATGGAACCGATGAAGACATTATAAGGTAGGATTTCAATAATTCTATATTTTCGGCTTTGTCGGTTTTTGGAGACTCTCCTTCGAGTTTTCTTGATCATAGTAACAAAAAGTTGTTTCTTTTGGTTACTTCGTAAACGACTTTTTACGCAGTCACTAAATTTGATTTCATGGAAATTAGAAGAATTTGTTGGTACATGTTGTCAGATACTATACATCTTTAACTAAAATATTTTCAATTATTATAGTAAGTTCTGATTTGAGCCTACTACAGGTGTAACGATAAGTAATCAGAAACTGGGAACTATCTAATTTAAAAGATATACTAGGTATCTAACAACATGCCTACAAATTTTCGATACCGCCTTTCATTTGGTTCTTTATATTATTATACTTTAAATCATGGGCACCGTTACATATGGGCAGGGGGTGGCGCTTGCCCCCCCCTGGATTTCGAACCCAACTACCGCTACGCGAAAAACGAAAAAGATAGGAGTAGTCGAGAAATTTGTGATCGATCTTTGATCACAATTGAAGACCGATAAATAGATCTGATCGATAAATCGGTTATTATCATATTAGATGGATCTTTTGATCATAGATCAGGTTGATCTTTTTCATCAGATGGATCTCGCATATCAAACCGAATTGAAAGCTATGTATTTATTTAACAGACAGGTCAGTCGCCGCCCGGCCTGTGTGTAAAATATTGTCGCGGCTAGGCTTGAAAGTTATTAACTAAACGCCTAGCGGGCAATTAGCATCTTTCGTGTCCCTACAAAGATGCAAAAATGACATTTACGTATAGTGAAGGATCCACAAGATGACAAGATACGGTATCCAAATTTTGCGCTGCAGTCCAAAATAAGTATTGTTGTATGCACTTTTATTTGATCGTACTTATTAGTTTCCATTACTTCGCATTTTTTGGCACTGGTGAGCAGTTTATCTTAATTTATTTAATTACAGTGGGTGTTAAACTAATAAGCGTAGAATATATAGATAAGGCATAATAGTCAACTTTTAGTAGTATATCAAATTTTGAAACGAACTCATGTCCAGATAGACGCCGTTTAGGAACTGCAGAGAGCCGGAATATTGTACCAACTTTAGAAATTGCTTTAGTAAAATAGGTTGTATAAAGTATCATAGAATAACTATTTTAAAATCAAATAATTTAAAAAGATTTATAGATAACCCATTATTGGCTAAAATTGGTACTAAAATTACAAAACTCCGGTTAACGAAAAGGGAGTTTCAAAAACGTTAAATAATAAAAAATTTCAGACAAAAGTTATTTGGTATTAAAAGGGCCATCCTATGATACATGACAATTGATTCTCTATGCTGTTTGTGATATTGGTACCATTTTCTGACTCCCTCCAGCGTTGACACAATACATTTCCGTACATGAGTTCGTTCAAAAGTTAGTAGTTGACCTAACATTATCGCCTTACAAGTGTTCAAGTATAATAGTAAAATAAAAAAAATATTATTTCGTCGTCGATTATCCTAAACACAGAATTTTCAAATTAATCCACATTTCTCTACATTTGTAAAATAATATTGTTGCCTTTTTATTGTTTATCAATTTGTTATTAAGATATTGTATCAGATTCTCGACGACCACGAGCTAGAAATTATTATAGGAAATTAACAACAATGTCTCCTAACGTATTAAAAAGTAATAAAAAGGCTACAATATTGGTTGAAAATTATACAAAATCTTAAATTCTAGAATAAGAGTTCAATGATTCAGAAACAAAATATATTTACAAACAATTATTAATTAAAAATATTAATCCCACATTAATAAACGATATAGAAAGACGGCAAAATGACTTGAAATTCAATGAATATCAATATATAATAAGTAAGTGTTGTGGAGCATACAGGGGATCACGACCATGGATGGCTATTAACACACAAAAATGTGAACAAAAACATTTCACTACCTTAAAGCGATAGAGATTTCTCAGAGTGTATGCAAAATAACACAAGGCGAAAATCCTGCAAAACAGTTAATGGTATAGTACTTAATATTACGTCACCATTTAATACTAAAAAAAATGTTGCCCCCCCCTGGAACATTTTCTAACGGCGCCCATGCTTTAAATTGAAGTTCGTTGCGCTGGATAACGTTTAATCTTAATGTTTTGGTACTACATAGTCTACACTCTACAATAAGTCTAAAATAAAACAGCAATAACGGTATATAACGGTAGCAATCCGGTATGTACTTACATATATAGACAGGCCCGGCGAGTGATATTTTCCTTATGCGTGCGAAAAAAAAATCGCCTTTCGGAAAAAATTTAGTTGCCAATGGTTTTGTGGCACGATTAAAATACTCACCTTGGTATCAATTGGCTCTAAAAAATAATCTGAAATTTTATAATTTGCATGTAGAATTGAAATACTACAAGGCAATCTCATAAGAATAGTTTTTTTTAATCAACATGAGATGTCAAACAATAACGTAAAACCCCCTTAAAAACTTCAGTAAATTTGTATGACTTTTTATTCCATGGCGTAGTTTTAACTTCGGCGTTTTGCAGTTTAAAAAAGCAAGGCTGCACTAGAAAAACTACCATCAAAATTTTGGCAAAAAAGTTATTTAGAACTTCTTTTTCATTGATGTTGAAATTTTTCTAAAATTAAGAATACCAAGTTGGCATCTTGTGATGTCACAATATATCTATATATAATTAGGAAAACGTTTGTGTGACATTGTCAGGTAGTACTTTGATTTTAATTCCCATTATTGTTTTGAATGTCTTTGACAAGACTATTGGCTTATATGCTTATTCTAGCTACTACACATGATTCAAATAAATTCAACCAACATAATAGTAGCTAGCCTAAATTTCACATAAAAACTAGAATTTGTTTATTAACTCGATTAGAATAGAAACTTTACACTAGGCTCATTCCGCGAATTTTTAATTTTAGGTTACCAAAACCAAGAGATCGCTGTGCTGGTAACGACCGTCACGGCTAATTAAAAATGTTTTTAATAAAACTTATCATTTTGACCATCTATCTACAACAATTCTAAGAGATGAGTCGTCTTTTTGTAATAATGTTGCATCAAAATAATAATAAAAGCCATCATTGCCTATGTATAGTTGTTAAACGGGCGTGACGGATGTGACACGTTACTTCGGAATAAGCCACAACTAAGAGTTTGGAATTTCTGAAAAATCACAATAAAAATGTGTTTCCTCTGTGTACCTCAATCCGTGGAGATATACTGTATATTTATTTGTATGAACACTTCCAGCTTTAATTTTTAATATTTTCCTGGTAGTTTGTCACTTTTATTTGACTGTGCAATCGCCTTTTCAACTGAAATAATTGCCCTAACTATCCTATTTTTCCTGGCCCATTGACGTCATTTTTAAATTTGGAAAAGTTTCTATTGCTCTTAGCCCTGGCGCCACTTGTCTTTTTTTCCTACAGCGAATTTTTATCCGCCGGTATGAAACACATGGTTTGTAAAGAAGTGTGCCCACATACGTGGTCCAAATTTTTACAAGTCGGAAAATCATTATTGTTTAATCATCACCATTGATTTTTAATATAACACTTATTTTTAAGATCTCTTGGAGTGGGATTTTTAATGCCGATTTTGTATATTTAAACTCAGTTTATGGTTTAAACTGGCATTGAAAAATCTAAACCTTTAGCGCCCTTTTATTACGGCGCCTGTGCGCCCTGCACGCTTCGCAAACGCCTCCCGCCGGCCCTGTAATAGATATAGGTAATAGATAGTGGGTATTACAGTGAAATAAATGATGCGCTAACAGAACAACAATGAGCAAGGGGATTTTTTTGATATAGTAAGATGTTTTCTGTTCATTTTAAGTAGAAGGAAGATGTCGCTGCTTGAGATTTGTTGGCATTCAACATTTTTCTTCCTTCCCTCGCTTTAAAAAAATGGGCAAGCCTCGTGTCCACTGCAATTGCTTTGCCGACACGTGGACAAAAAGTTTTAATTATTAAATATTTCAAATATTTTACATAAAAGCAAAACTTATGGGAAAATTAGAAAACAGAATTAGATTTTTACTCGTATTCGAGCATGTATTGATGTATTAGAACACATTTTTTTTTTAAATTCTGCAATAATTTTAATTGTAACTTAAAATTATATTCTGTAGAGTTTAATTTTTAACACTTGTTATAAATGAGCCTTTATTTCGTAGATTTTTATCGTTAATCTTCTAATCCGCCGTCTGCATTTAGTACGTGCGGATAATCGAGGTTCTACTGCACACCTATTTTAGGTTCAAATGATGTCGGTATGCAATTTGTGATACGCATGTTGTGCTTTATATCAGCGCCATCTACCGACAGTGCACGCTTAAATCGAACGAAGTTTAGTTTGCACTTCACATCCATATTTTTGTTCATGTGTGGGACATAAACAACCCCAAAGTTAGACGATTTTACACTTATTGGCTGTGTACAGCCAGATCTAGCAGAAACTGCTAGCGCTAGCGGCGCCGAGTGTCGGCGCACGCACCGGTTGAACGCCTATCCAGCTGCTGAGATCTAGCGCTAGCCAAGCGCATGCCCAGCCAAGCGCTCGCAGTCGAATGACAGCAGTGAACGTGGTATAATAAGTGTCGGTTATTGGTGTCAGCTGTGTTTTGATTAACATAACCTATTTGTTCGTTTGAAATCCAACTTGACGCGACTTATATTTAAATTAACCAGGTTAGTACACATATCATAAAATTATTGTTGTGCATAATTAATTACTTATATATGTATTTTATAGTTATCGAAAGCCATGGACAACATTAACATCTTACTTGCGGAAGGAGAAGATTTAGAAGAATTAATTCTTAATCCAGCAGCAATTGGGTTAATGGTGGAGATGCCAAACGCAGTGGAAGTATTAGCACTGAATGATGATGTACGAGAGCCCACCAGAATTGCAAATTATGTGGAGGAAGTTATA
Source organism: Aphodius sticticus (assembly GCA_963966075.1). Lineage (NCBI taxonomy): Eukaryota > Metazoa > Arthropoda > Insecta > Coleoptera > Scarabaeidae > Aphodius > Aphodius sticticus. The sequence continues at coordinate 15,315,909 of OZ014513.1, forward strand.
CCAAGATATAATCCTGACGAGTTCTTCACACATTTCCGAATGTCTCGAAATGTATTTCAAGTAAGTGTTTTACATACAGTGTACACTCGCTAATCTTATTATGGCGTGCTACAAACACTTTGCCTATTTTTTCAATGTTGGTCTGAATGGCCGAAAGGGCTGATTCAGATTAGCGTGACTGCCCTCTAACTCTAGTAGTTTGTGTTACGTACCAACTTACATACTTATACTTGGATGTACACTGATCACTAATCATTTATTTTTTTAAAGGAACTCTTAGAAGATATTGGGAACAAAATAGACATGGTATCTACTATTCCTGTGGACAAAAAATTATTCTTCACAATTTGGATGTTGGCTAAGCAAGAATCGTACAGAGCGTGTTGTGATCGGTTTGGAATTTCTATCGGAACTGGAAACATGATTTTTCACCAGATATGTGAAGTATTATGTACCTTGGTAGATACAGAAATCCGCTGGCCTACTATGGATGAAGCTTCCGTAACAGCAAGATATTTTACCCGGAAACGATTTTCAGGAGTAATAGGAGCTATTGATGGGTGCCACATACCTATTAAAGCACCAAAGAATAATCACATAGATTATTACAATAGAAATTCTTATCATTCAATGATACTTCAAGGAGTATGTGACCACAAAATGCTGTTTATAGACATTTTTGTTGGTATGCCGGGCAGGGTGCATGATGCTCGTGTGTTTAGAAACAGTCCACTCTATGATGAAATGATGGACAATCCAAATTTTATTTCTCCTGACATGCACTTGCTAGGTGATAGTGCATATCCATTGTTGCAGAAACTAATGATTCCATTCCGAGAAAACGGACACTTAACAAATCTACAACGCCAATACAACACGGTCCACAGCGCCTGCAGAAGCAAAATTGAACAAGCATTCGGACGACTAAAAGGGAAGTGGAGGAGACTAAAATACTTAGATATGGATCTACAGTATATGCCACATGTTATCACAGCAGCATGCGTGTTACACAATTACACCTTACGGAGACAAGGGGACAATGACAATATTGATGATGCTGATATGCCAGTGGAAGACCACGAGATTGGTTTGGGTGATGGTGAAGCAGGTGAACAACCAGACGAACCAAATGCCATTGAGAAGAGAAATTTAATTATGCATGCTCTTTAATGTTGTATTTTATTGTGTTATTGACAATAAAATTTTTATTTTATATTACACTTTTATTGATTTCCATACCAATTTAATCAAGAAACAAGATTATTGCTCCTTTAAATAATTTAAAGGCGATGGTGCCCGCATTTGTGGGCTATCATAATTTCCACTTAACACATGTTTATAGAAGTTTGCCTATGTAAGATAAAGTTGATGAGTTTTATTAGATGTTGTCAGTGATCAATTTTATTATAGAAGAAAGATCTCATAATTCGACATAGAGTGCAGTTAAAAATTAATGAAGTGAATGTAAATTAAATAATATTGAAATACGAAATTTAGTATATTTTTCATTGTTGTATGTTTAATTGTTTTTTATGTGGGTACTGTACCTGCACTGACCTTTTAACAGGTAAAGATTCCTTTAACCACAGTGCACAAAACCCAGCCCATAGACAGGTACATAAAATAATTAAGGCAAAGTAAATAACAAAGCATATTTTATATTAAAATCCTAACAACTTGGTATTGAATGTGTACTCGATTTTTTGTACCGACTAGCAAGTTTCATTCAATAGAGTGGTAAAACCACTTTGTGGATAGGTACCTACCCTATCTAAATAAGACTGCAAACAAATTCATGAAACTATATATTTTATTTAATTGGTGAACATTTTCACATAAATAAACAAAGTTATATAATAAATAAAAATTTCCTACAGACTAAAAATAAAAGAAACCTCATAAAACTATTATAAAACACTTTTTCATATAACATTTATGAGTAAAAAACATGTAAATAAAAAAATAACTATGCCATTGTAAAAAAAAAGGAACGTGTATACTATGATCAACAGAATAAAATATAAAAACTAACTAACATCTTAAATAATTAAATTAATAAAACAATATATATATAAATAATAAATAAAAAAAAAATAATAAAATTTACTTACAAACTAAGGAACACAAGATCTACATAAAACCTAAGATAAAAAATATCACAGTTTTTCATATCACGTTTATGAGAAAATATATATTTTATTTAATTGGTGAATATTTTCACATAAATAAACAAAGTATATATATATATAATAAATTAAAATTTCCTACAGACTAAAAATAAAAGAAACCTCATAAAACTATGACAACCAAAGAATATCACATTTTTTTATATCACATTTATGACTAAAAAACATGTAAATAAAAAAATAACTATGATATTTAAAAAAAAAAGGAATGTGTATACTATGATCAACAGAATAAAATATGAAAACTAACTAACATCTGAAATACTTAAATTAATAAAATAATATATATGTAGTAATAAATAAAAAAAAACTAATAAAATTTACTTACAAACTAAGGAACACAAAATCTACATAAAACCTAAGATAAAAAATATCACAGTTTTTCATATCACGTTTATGAGACAAGTAAGTCGCAGTAAAAGTATTTTTAATAAATAATAAAAAATGACTAGACTGGACTTAAATAAAAAAATGGAATATTAATACTAGAGACAAATAGAAATGAAAATAATAAAAAGTTATAAAAAAAACAAAATAAGAATAATATGACACATTATGTTAAATAAAAACAAACTATTTGTTTTTATTTAATAATAATATCTCCTTTAAAACTTGTGTTTTTTCCCTCATTTCTTTCACAATCTCTTTATAAGTGACGTTTAGTTGTTTAAGTTCGTTTACTTTCTCACTTTCCAAGAGTAAGACCTTATTGCGGAATTCTGTGAGCTCACGATTTTTCCGTTTTCTTGTCCTATTTGCACTCTGATCCACAGTTTCTGCATCACCTTCACTAACATCGCCAACAGTTTCACTAGCATCCTGCAGTGTGTTTGCTGAGGATGCTAAATGTTCCAAACGGTCTCTTTGGTCGTTGGTTTGCACCTCATCAGACAATTCTGCTGACGATGTTGATGGCTGTTGTATGCCAGAAGGCTGTGGATCTCCATCTCCTTCCCGTCGCTTTAGTGATGACATAAGGAAGGGTGGATTTATGGTGGCATCGTCTACAAATATCTCATCCATGGCTTCCAAATAAGTCCACTGCTGCCTTGCTCTGCCACTCTTCTTCATTTTATCCTTTATGCTTTTATATGTGACCTTTAAATTTCTAAATTTTTTGTCACATGTATCGGGTGTTGTGTGATGTCCATATTCATTCATTACAGTATTGATTTTCTGCCATAAAGCACATTTCTTCATTTTCGGGTTTCGAAAATTTTCCTTCTCTTCAGCATAGCTGTTGATAAGAAGTTTTATGGATTCATCCATCCATCGAAACTCCTGCTCCGGTTGCAATTCGGTTTGAATGCTTGGCAAATGTAGTGGTTCCGCACTGGGCAAATAGTTTTTAAAGTATTCACTTCGGAAGGTCTCATCTAAATAAAAAAAAACGACATTTATATTAATAATATGAAATCATACATATATTATTATTATAAAAAAATCTAGTTTACTCGATTTGAATATAAGGTATATATGGAAAGATGACGAATGAGAAACAAGGTGAGAAGTAAATTTAGAATTAATTAAAAACACAGTCAGCCCGGAAACACACCGGGGTCTTCTGCCTTGCCGGGGCATTACCGTATGTGTCATATCAAGACGCAACATTGATAAATTCTTAAATTCAGATTTTACCTCTGTAATCGGTTTTAGATAACCAACTTAAATAACTGTTTTTAATAACTGTGTTTGGGACTTTTTTATGAAGATCCAAAAATATTCTATGATGTTGAGTCTTAAAAAGGAACATACTGTATGTATATATTATATATAATTAAATTGAACAGGGTCAGTTTGTAGTTAAAAAGTGAAAGCAGAAGAAATAGAACATTAGAATAAAAAAAAATACAGTCGAACATTGTACTCAGCATCATCCACCAAGACAACCAGTTGTAGGCGATTGATTGCCACCGATCCAACTATCAATGAGCATTTCGATCTGTCCGATAAATCATTTGCTGATGTTTCTTGGCCCAGCTGCAACTAATCGCCTACGACTGCTTTTGTCGGTGGACAAAGCTGCTTACAATGCAGATTAGAATTTATTGCAGTCCTTCAATTTGGACCACACTATTTAATTACCCTACTTTATTTGTATGTACGTCGGAAATTATCAGAAATAGAAGGGAGTTTAAATTTCTTTCGATTATTTTAAGGATAGTAACTAAATAAATCACGTACCTTCATATAACCTGCTAACTAATTGCACAGGTACACGGGCGGTGATGATCTTGCCTCCTATATCGAATGCCAAGTCCATAAAATCTAATGCCTGCTCCATTTTCACCCTGTAGCATTACGAACACTTCTTACGTACACTTGTTGTTTGTGGTTATGTCCGCACCAGACTACGCGATGTGATGTCAACACAGGCATCCCCACCACTCAGCAGTTCCCGCTGAGCAAATTTATTTTCGCTAGAAAGATGGCGACCGCTAGGACTCGGCGCCGGCCTAAGCGATCGTGTTCACGTTACCGCTTAGCTCGGCGCTTCCAGCGCTAGCTAAGCGCTAGCCAGCGCCCGATGTGGTTGTACACCCCCATTGACACACAAAATAATCAAAACAGTCATAATATACCTAAGTAATCGACAATTTTCGGACATAACCTCAACATAACTGAAGAAACAAAATAAACATGATAACAAACGAAGACCAAAAACAGAAACAAATGGCTGTGCCAAAACAGCCGACGAACCCTGCAAACAACAATAAGAAGAGGAAGAAACGAGATAGTGCTTCTAGTGACGAGGAACGTTGGTTAACCGCCATTGAATCAGGAAAGTTAGAAGACGTTGACGACGAATTGAAAAAGATCAAACCGAAAGATCCTGCGTTAATGACAGCTCGACAACGGGCCATGTACGATAGGGGAACGGATAGTAGCCCTTCGGGAGCCCCAACGTTAATGTCATTACCGACTGGCTATAAGGTACGAACTTCAACACAATTTAAAAAGGACTTGATCGAAAATTTGTGGCGTTTGCGTTAAACTTTTTATTTTAGGAAAAAGTCATGACTGCGGAGGCAATTCAAAAAGCAGCGATAAAATCGCAGAAGCGGAAACAGATGGCTGACGAAAAACGTGAGAAGGATAAGAAGAAGACTATGGAGCGTCTGCTTAAGAAGCAGGAGTCAAAAATGAACAAATCCACAAAAGCCAGGACCACGAAAAATAGTGCACCTGTCATAATATACAGACAAACTTCTGACTTCACGTGTGTGTCCTTTCCGGAAAATATGGATTATCCGTTGAAAGCGAAGAAAGTTGTGGGGCCTTCTGCGCCTCAGTATTGCATAATGAACTGTGGTAACTTGAAAAAGTATAATTGTTCGCAAACGTGGGCCCCCTTGTGTAGTATTGGGTGTTATAAGAGGAATATAGCAAGTAGGATTTTGTAATTATTTTCATGATTTGCGGTGGTTGTGTGACTATTTAGGAAGATTTATGTTGAAGCTCCAGCTTTGTGTTAATTGTAAATATAAGCATTATGTTGATAATTCTTGGGCTATCTGGCCAATTATTTTAATTTTTGATAGGAAAATTAATTTTTTCATACATCAGTGACGTTTATTGTCATGAACCTATTATGGATTTTTATTTTTGGGGACAATTATTATTGGAAACAAGTTGTTTACAGTGAACCATTGCAAGATGATGCAGAACTATTAAAACTAAGAATAATGAGACTGATAGAATCTCTAATACTGGCAAAAATACGACACCCGTATTGAAAATTTAGAACTCGTCTTAAAATGTGTGCCAAATTAGGAGGTGATTTGTTTGAATAGTTGATTGGTTTACTTACACATAAATGTTTAATTATTAATTGCATAGTGTTTGATTACATAAATTTACATTTCAAATATTTAACTTGTATACCTATTTACTGAAAAATCAGGAATATTTTTTATTTTTTTGTACCTTGATCCAGAGACAACCTGTATACAGGAGGGTGTCATAAAACTCAACATCATACCTTGAAGGGCTGATAGGCTACTCAAAGTTAACTATAAAAAATCTGATGTGGCCAGGCACATGACTTATGTAGATTATGTTTAGTGAATGTAGGTAACCGAAAGCAGAAATGATTTCCGCCCCGTAGAATCTCGTCCTGTCCTCAGAAAATCTGTGTTCCTGCGATAAATGGAAGTACAAGTCGCCACCGTTTACGTACTCCATGATAGAGCAGAGCCTGTCGTTTGTCTGGAAGCAGTACTTGAGCTTGGTTAAGAACGGGTGATTGGAGATTCTAAAAACTGTACTTTCACTCTGGATGTGAGCACCTTCGTTCATTCGGATGATGAGCTCTTGACACTTACGTGTTATTGGGTGTAAAAAGTGTAATACAATATCCGAACGCAGCTTATATTGACAGAAGTTATTGTCAAAACATTAGCGTTGTCATTAGTGTCATTACTGTCATTAGAATCAAAATTTCTGACATCCTGGCTACTAGTTTTAATGCAGTACGACCGATCTCGATGAAATAGAATTTGCTCATGCAGCTAAACTATTGATTGTACCAAAAAATTTCATATTCATAAATTATTCAGAATTTCCTCATCTTTTATTTATTATTTAACTATTTCGACGAAATTCCAGAAATGGCGGCTTATTTGCAAAATCTTTCAAATGTGCTAAAACCTCCAGTTCCTTTGGACCCTTTTCAACAGAAAGCTTTTCAGCTCTTAAGTTTGGTTATGAAACTTCTAAATATGAAGTTTCGTCCCGATACCTTTAGTAGTTTCTCCGAAATGGTCGCCACAAAAGACGGGTACACACACACAGACATTTTTTTGTACCTTGGTCAAAAATGTTCAGGGGATCCAAAAAGACTTATTTCCGCAAAAATCACAAAATATTTTTTTGGCACAATTACAATACTTTACATACTGCGTATGATAAAGTAAAAAGGAAATAATTTATGAATTGGGCAAAAGTATTTTTTTTTACTTTATCATACGCAGTATGACAATTTTTTGGTACAATCAATAGTTTAGCTGCATGAGCAAATTCTATTTCATCGAGATCGGTCGTACTCCTTTAAAACTAGTAGCCAGGATATGTCAGATTATATGTCAGATATGATTCTAATGACAGTACGTAGTGTCAAACGCAAATGTTTTGACAACCTACTGTCAATATAAGCTGCGTTCGGATATAGTATACCGTACACTTTTTACACCCAATAACACGTAAGTGTCATTTGGACAGTGTACCCTGTGTCAGCGGAGTACAATATCCGACCGCAGCTTTATTCGACATATCTGTCTAGTTCTATTAGTTTTATTTTAATGCAGACATAGCCGATCTCGATCAAATAGAATCTCATGCAGCTAAACTATTAATTTTATATATAGTATGATAAAATCATGTGCCTGGCCACATCAGATTTTTTACAAAGTTATAGTACTACATATTAGTTTCTTTTGTACTCTGATCAGTAGCAACGCTGTTCAGGCTATTCAAAATTAGAATCTAAGAATATGGAAGTTTTTAGATTATGCACTCGATAAACTAATTTTTGCAAAATTCATAAAAGTGGAAATATCTCGAAATCTAACAACTATATATTAAGGTCATATTTTTATATTCAGGTCAGTCATTAGCTGTCCTATTGGCCCTCCAAAGGATGATGTTGAGTTATGGCACAGCACGTAGATTACGATCATGCTAACAATTTTTAAAAGCATTTTATTTATTGTACAGTGTATACCAAAATATATTTTTAATTAGAACAGTGTGAGTAACATTCAAAGGCCAACATCGGATCTTTTTAATTATGATATCTACAAAAAACCCAAATTAGTAATTAAACTCAAATATTGTCATTAGATAAGTCGAAAATCGAAAAATCCAAAATTTGGATGAATATTGAATAGAAAAAATATTTATTGTGTTTATTATCAATAGGTTTTTGAGTTTGGACACAGATTCTTTCATTAAAGAAACTTTTAAATTCTTCTTATGGTGATAAAAAATATTTGTTTGAATAATGTACATTTACTTCATTATTAGTGATTTTTCCACATCAATTTAAAAGTTAATTTCGTTATCATTTTAAATTGTAAATTTGAACTCTTTCCTTTAGCCTAATATTTCTTCAAATACATGTTCTTTGTATGTAATAAATATTGTAAATAAATGAATTTTTATTAACTAATAAACATATTAATAATTTTATTATGGAAACTAAGACAAATCTTAAGACCCAAGAAGATAACAAACAAATTTTACAACAAAATTATCGAATATTGATATTTGTAAGTGGAATTTTTACACGTATGGTGGAAGGTGTTTTCTAAATCAATTCTATTGTGTCCTGTGCTGTTCGTTCTATAAATAGTAGGTACACAATCAAAGTAAAGCGTTAAAATCACAACTGAATCATCAAAAACACATATTGCAAAATAAACGCGCTCAACATATCCTGAGGTATTCAAAACAATTGCTTCTTCAAACCCAGGAAAAAATACTTTTATCTGCCAGTTCTGTGTAACAAGTTTACAACCTATTATAAGATTAAAAGATTAAACAATTCTTCATGATAAAATAGATTTATTATTTCATAATTTAGGGCCCAGTCCCAATGGAAACAACACCTGTCATGCAATATGATGAGCTGTGTGCTCAATGAGACTGGGCCCTTATTACATTTTATTTCAAGCATTTTGCATGTAAATCTAACGCTAACGCACTCGACATTATCATTTATAATGCCGGTGTCCCTGAAATGTACTGGGTGCAGCGTACAATGGATAAGATTCACGACTTGTGTGTCCAAAATTATGCCTATCATACAATGGCATACATTCTGGACCAGCATAATACTGAGGAGCAATGGGCATTGGTCCAACAAATGTCCTGTCGCATGCAGCTGGAACAAAATTAGAAAAACAGATGCATTTTTGGTTTGTTTCTTTGTTTATATTCTGTGCAATAACAAGGCAAGTCCGTCAGGTTACGCCATACATAGTTTTTGTAATTTTTTGCTTGCAAGAAAACAATTTTAACTATTTTTTTCCTGGATATTTTGAGTAGACTGGCCTTGTTGTTGAGATAAACTCACTTGAGTCAAAGGTTGGCCTATCTTCCAGTGTATGCAATGCTACAAATTCTTGACCATCCGGTACATGTTTTGGCAATTCGTAATCACCATATCTAAAATACAAAGGATCGTTGTGTTTACGTTTAAATCTTGGCATTGTGTCGTAAAGATCTGGAACAAAAATAGGAATATCAAGAGCTTGTTGTGTATTGTAGCAAATAGCGCCAAAATAAGACGCAAAAAATAAAACAAACAAAAAAATAAAAAAAAATAAATTTTAGCAGAGCGTGGTTTCGATCCACGGACCTCTGGGTTATGGGCCCAGCACGCTTCCACTGCGCCACTCTGCTCTTGTATAAATATTTGTGTATAAGGTTACTCAAACTTCAGTACAGAACGGGAAAAACCTAAGCGATACAATTTAAACACGAAATATGTATATGTTACGGCTAAAATGGATACTTGGCTAGTTTCAAAACTAACTAGCTATTTTGCAAACAAACTAAAAGCGCCGTTATTTTGAAGGATTTTGCCCTTTGTTGCAAAATAGCGGGTAAACAGCAGCTAGTTTACAAACTAGGTAGTTGTTAGTATGCAAACTGTATATTCGTTTTGGTTAATGTCGTTATCCCTATCCCTATCCCTATCCCTATCCCTACTATATACTAAACGTGACTCACACTCAAAACAAGAGTTTTAGAAACATATTGAAACTTGCCAATGCAAAGGCTTTTGAAAGAAGCGAAAATCGGCGCCGCAGGCGCCGATTTTACGCCTAAAATTGGATTCTACGATGCTTAGACTTTCGATTTCGTCCAATTTCCGGCCAGTTCTCGTTATTTTTTACCTCGATTCGGCTAAATTTATGGATTATCCTTTCGGACTGTACAGCGCGTCGTCATGCCAATCGATCGGTCGCCAGACGGCGACACATCATGTCGCTCTTGAGATTACGCTACGAAGCAATAGATGGCGCGACCGTAACCGCACCGAACGTACGATCATAATCATCCGGGCTTTTTGTCTCTCTCTCTTAACGCTTCGGCGATCTACCTAGGTCGACTAGCAGGCCTATTAGGCCTGCACATTCTCCTAGTACTATATACTAAAAGTCTAACACAGTCCGCGCAAGAAGTTTACGAAAATCGGCGAATCGGGGGAAGGGTCTGCTCCTCGGAGAAGCGAAAATCGGCGCCGCAGGCGCCGATTTTCCGCCTAAAATTGGATTGTACAGCGCTTAGGCTTTCGATTTCGTCCAATTTCCGGCCAGTTCTCGTTATTTTTTAACACGATTAGGCTAAATTTATGGAATATCGTTTCGGACTGTCCTCGCCAGCGTGTCGTCATGCCAATCGATCGCGGTTGCTAGGTAACGGCCGCGCGCTTCGCGACGCGGTCACCAGACGGCGGCACATCATCATGTCGCTGTTGGCATTACGCTACGAAGCAATAGATGGCGCCCCGTAACCGCTTAGACCGTACGAGCATAATCACATCGCGCGTGAGAGGATCCGGGCTTTTTACCTCTCTCTTAACGCTTCGGCGATCTACCTAGGTCGACTAGCAGGCCTATTAGGCCTGCACATTCTCCTAGTACAATACTATATATACATCATCAACACACAGTACTGCACCACAACACTACGCGATTCTGTCCCTCCTGCTTGATCCTGGAATGGCCGCTTCGCCGCCGTCCTGAATCAATGGAATTGAGGGCATGATTGGCTTCCTTTATTTCTGGCCTGTTTATATATATTTTTTCTAATTACTTCTTTTTGTGTTTCATTTGTTTAATATATATATATTTTTTTGTTTTGGTTTTCTATTCCTTTTTTTTTTATTTTTTTTTTTATTTATTTTTTTTTAGTTTTTTTTTTTTTTTTATTTTTTTGTGCTACATATTAGTAGACTTTTTATTTTTTTCTTGAATGTGGTGTATGACAGCTTTTTAATATTTTCGGGTAGACTGTTATAAGTATGTATAGCTTCCGTCAGCAAATCCTCTTTTGTCGTTGCTGTTCTAAATCTATGTGTTCTTAGGAATGCTTTGTGTCTTGTACTATGGTTGTGAATGTGCTGGTTTTCGCTTAGTGTTAGATGTATTCTGATCATTTTGTTTTTTATTTTGTGTAATAGGAGGAGATTGTTTAGTTTTTTCCTTTCACGTACATTCAGTTCTTTACTTTTACTGAAGACATCTTTGGTAGGTGTTTTCCGGTCCCATTTGAACATAATCTTTAGTATTCTGTTTTGTTGCCGTTGTAGCTTGTTTAGATTTTGTTTCCGTCGTGTTGCCCCATATGTTGATGAGGTAGTTTATGTTGGACGTGAATAGGGCATTGTATATATTTATTTTTGATTTGAGGTCTATGTACTTGGTTACCTTATTCATAGCTGCAATTACACTAGCATTTTTGGTTAGTATTTTGTTGATGTGCTCGTCCCATTTCATGTTATTTTGCAGCAGCAGTCCAAGGTATGTTACACTTTTTGCTTCTGAGATTTCCGTGTTGTTAATATATATGTTCATTCGGGATTTATTTCTGTTGTTAAATATTATATAGTGGGTCTTTTGCTCGTTAATTGTTAGCAGATTTGTCTGGCACCATTTTGTCAATCAAGACATGCATACTTCATTGATGTCTTGTTGTTGCGTCTCGTGGTTGCTGTTGTGATAGACCAGCGCTATGTCATCAGCGTAAATAAATAAATTACCCTTTAGGTCGATGTTTTTGAGGTCATTTGTATATATTATATACATCAGGGGCGGGAGGTTACCACCTTGTGGTACTCCATATTCTGAGGTCAATGGATTACTCCTGATTTCACCAATTTCTGTCATCTGTGGTCTGTTCATTAGAAATGTTTGAATAGTTCGCAGTGCTTTGTTCTGGATACCTTCGTTTGCCAATTTTTGGATAAGCTTTGTTTTGGATACTGTATCGAATGCTTTGCGCATGTCGACAAACACGGCCGCGACGGTCTTTTTCTTGTCGATGCCTTGGTGGATATAGCTGACAAGATCATATGCTGCTGACGAAGCGCTGGAGCCCGCTCGAAATGCATACTGCTGACTGTATAAAGTATCTCGCGCATTGATGTGCTCTTCGATTCTGTCTTTTAATACAGTTTCTAGGATTTTATCGAATACGGAGAGCAGCGTGATTGGTCGGTAGTTTTCCGGGATTGTTTTGTCACCTTTCTTATGTAGTGGCTTTACAATACCTATTTTAAGATGTTCCGGGTATATGCCGTTGTTTAGAACATCATTTGATAGATGTGTGATAATCGGTGCGAGTGCGATACTGTTTGATTTTATGATTTCAGTTCTTATGTTGTCATGTCCAGGAGCTTTGTTGGTCTTTAGCTTTGATATGATGTTTTCGATTTCCTCGATACTGGTGTGTTTCCAATTTAGCAGTAGTGGTTGGATGTTTCTTTTGTCTTGGTTTTCTTTCTTTGTCCCATTCTGTTGTGTTTGATGAGCTTTTGCAAGTTTATCCCCTATGCTGGTGAAGTAGGAATTAATGGTATCTGCCATTTCTCTTTTATCTGTTGTTATTGTGCCATCATTTTTGCGCATTTGCGTTATTTGTTGTTTCTTTTTGTTTTTTTTCAGCATTTTATTTAGTTCTATCCATGTTATTTTTTTCCCGAGTACTCTATGTACACACCCTGGATATTCGATGGATGAATACTAACCTCGGAATTTGACAGGTCTCTGTTTGCATATTAATTGAGGTATTACATATCCACAGTTCACTACGCTGATTTTGATCTTTAACCCTATATATATATAATTTTATTTTTCCCTGTTTTAAACGACATTTCGACGCCACGATTTTCGACAAAATATCAAGTATTTGATGTATTTATAATCGGGGAAATGTTATCTATCGAATAATCAGTGTGCACTCATAAAGAACCGTGTAACAAAATGATTTATTGGTCAAAAACCAATGAAATCGTGCTGGAGGGCAATAGAGTTGCAATATCGGCCAATATCGCAGTAAATATAGGCAATATTTATTTGACAATATTCGACTTTTTTCACGAATTCATAGGCACTAGATTAACAAAAAAAGGGTAATTGTTTGTTGCCTTTGTGATAAATTGACGACAGATTTGTTTTTGTGTTCAGAATGTCATTCTGATTGAAACTACCACACAAATAATATAAGGTGCCATTTAAAATTTGAATGATGACGTCATTTCCGGAAAAACCGGAAGTCATACTAAGCTCAAGAATATCACAAACCATTGCATTTTTGTCTACTAACACTTGTCTATTAAGACAACCCAAAATATCATTTCCCTAGTGTCATAAATAAAAAAATGAACGACAGTACGTATGACGTGGCTGAGCAGGTATGTATTTCGCTTTTTTTGTGGAACTGCTTTTTAATTTTTGAGCATGTTGTTAAATAGGGACTATTATCTTTTATTGTTGAATCAAAAAGTTCATGTAAAAACAAAAAATATTAGCGCCTGAAAAACTCTGTACGACGATTTCTCACCACAGAATTTTTTTTTAAGAAAAGCAGATTTTAACTGAAAAAACTGAATATCACAAAAACTTCTTGGTTTTTGTACATAAAAAAATGTGTGTTTATTTAAGACATAAAAATGCATGCTTTCACAACATTTCAACAAAATTGAATTATCTTTGTGATAATGAAAAATAAAACACTGAAAGAACGTTTTTGCATTGGCATTCGCATATTTTTGGAAATTTTAAGGTCATAGTAAAAAGTGGCCCTTATGAATGTTGTTGATATTTTTATGATCTACAACTTTGTATAGGATATTTTTGGATAAAACGGAAAGTATCTCCGGAAAGCGCAATAATATATGTTGCACCCGCTTTCAATCCCCCCAATAAATACTATACCACCCCATGACCTGCATTTACTTTTTTTACGTTCACTATAAGCCCCGTTATTTTTTCCAATGATAAAAGTCTTGTCTACTATCAATACTGGTTGTAGCTTCTAAGTCAAAGAAATAATAAAAATATTATATTATTATATATTGTGTGCTTAAACTGCAAACTCCTATATTGGGGCGGTTGCAGTTCCAAGAACCACTGTTTTTTTAAGAAAGCGTGGAATATATATTTTCTGTGCAGAATTTTTTAAGGATTGATTTTGCAAAGATGCTAAATTTTCGAAATCGTGACCGTATTGCGGTAAAATGCAAAATACCGCGAACGTTAGGGCTGATTTTTAGGGTGCCAAGGTCAGGGTACAGGTAAAATTTGCGGACGCCATAGTATATTGAAACTCAATACTTTCCGCGTCGCATACCGAAAGGGCAACTGTATTGGATTTATTTCCTTGCTTTGTGTAAATTTGAATGTACTAATTATAAAATTTAAACTAAAATGAAATATCCCATGTAAAAAGTTTGGAATAAATTTAACAAAACAGGTTCAATTTTAATGAAATTTTCCATACTTTTCCCGATGATTAATACCGTATTATGATGTATAGCAAAACATAAAATACATCGTAGAACAGATAATGAGCCTCAAAACTATGGTATTCATTAAAATTGAAGCTGTTTGTTATTTTAATAAATCCTCTGTCACGTCGACAGATGATCAAAATTATTACATGATAGCATACCGACAGACATTCACAATGAACAAATTTATAAATTTGTAAATAAAATTTGTTCATTGTGAATGTCTGTCGGTCGACACATGTGTGTGTGTGTGTTTATCATGTAATTTTATGATACTTTAAGGTACTTTTTAAATTAATTTGGCCTTTTTATATTAACCTATTGTTTTAGCTATGACTAAGGTGAAAAATATAACCGAAACGTCAGCAACAAAGTAAAAGAAGAATTTTGTTGCAAACCAGCTCCCAAAGCCGTTAAAACATTTATCGTGAATATAACTTGGAGCGAAAACAGAGTGATTTAATTAGTAGCTATTTTTACTTTATCATACGCAGTATGTAAAGTATTGTAATCATGCCAAAAAAATTTTTTGAGATTTTAGCGGAAATATGTCTTTTTGGGTCCCCTGAACATTTTTGACCAAGGTACAAAAAAATGTCTGTGTGTGTATGTGTGTGTGTACCCGTTTTTGTGGCGACGATTCCGGAGAAACTACTAAAGGTATCGGGACAAAACATCATATTTAGAAGTTTCATAATCAAACTTAGAGCTGAAAAGCTTTCTGTTGAAAAGGGTCCAAAGGAACTGGTGGTTTACTCTTAGCATTTTTCGAAGATTTTGTAAATGAGCCGCTATTTGTGTAATGTCGTCAAAATAGTTAAATAATAAATTAAAGGAGAGGAAATTTTCTATAATTTATGTATATGACATTTTTTGGTTGAATTTATAGTTTAGCTGCATGAGCAAATTCTATTTCATCGAGATCGGTCGTACTGCTTTAAAACTAGTAGCCAGGATATGTCAGATTTTTTGATTCTAATGACAGTAGCTAGTGTCAAACGCTAATGTTTTGAAAATACTACTGCCAATATAGGCTGCGTTCGGATATTGAACACCGTTACACTTTTTACACCCACTAACACGTAAGTGTCATTTGGACGGTGTACCCGGCGTCAACGGAGTACAATATCCGAACGCAGCTTTAATCGACATATCTGTCTACTGCTACTAGTTTTATTTTAATGCAGACATAGCCAATCTCGATCAAATAGAATCGCATGCAGCTAAACTATTAATTTTATATATAGTATGATAAAGTCATGTGCCTGGCCACATCAGATTTTTATTTGTTGCACGTAAGTGGTATTATTTAATACTGAACTTAGAAAAACAGCACTACCATGTTCCTTTCAAACATATCACAAAATGATGACTTTTTTGGAACTGTCCCAAATTTGTTTGTGTTCTTTTCCTCTTTGACATTGAAACACTTTGACAATCGGTGGTTGCCAAAAAACAAGCAGTATCTGCAGTGCATAATCAGTTAACAAATATTTTGTAAGCATTGGAAGACAAAGTACAGACAAGAAAAAGAGGAAACATATCCAGGAGCAAAAAATTGTCTATTCCAAATTAAAAGATTTTCACTTTATTTGTAGTTTAGTAATGTGGAACCGTATCTTAGGAGAAATAGATGAAGTAACTACGGTTACTACGGCCTGTTACTATGGCTTGTAGACTAATTGAGTGTCTTAGAAATACGGTAGTAGAAATAAGAAACGAAAAGTGTGTAAGCTTTTATGAAAAAGGTGCACATTTGGGTAAGCTCGTAAATGTAGAACCTGTATACTGTAAATTTGTAAACAAGTTGACTATGAATCGATGGATACTGATTTAAACGAATCACAAAAATTTTGTTCAATATATATCTAGGGTAATGACACAATAATTGAGCAACTTACATGGAGGTTTGAAAAACTTCGTCAAGTTTCACAAGATTTTGATTTTCTTAGTGATTCCAACATTGTTTCACATGATGAAGACTCTATTAAAATACATACTCTGAACCTTACAAACAAATATGGAACTGATTGGAACGATACTTGGCTAGTTTCAAAACTAACTAGCTATTTTGCAAACAAACTAAAAGCGCCGTTATTTTGAAGGATTTTGCCCTTTGTTGCAAAATAGCGGGTAAACAGCAGCTAGTTTACAAACTAGGTAGTTGTTAGTATGCAAACTGTATATTCGTTTTGGTTAATGTCGTTATCCCTATCCCTATCCCTATCCCTACTATATACTAAAAGTCTAACACAGTCCGCGCAAGAAGTTTACGAAAATCGGCGAATCGGGGGAAGGGTCTGCTCCTCGGAGAAGCGAAAATCGGCGCCGCAGGCGCCGATTTTCCGCCTAAAATTGGATTGTACAGCGCTTAGGCTTTCGATTTCGTCCAATTTCCGGCCAGTTCTCGTTAGTTTTTAACTCGATTAGGCTAAATTTATGGAGTATCGTTTCGGACTGTCCTCGCCAGCGTGTCGTCATGCCAATCGATCGCGGTTGCTAGGCAACGGCCGCGCGCTTCGCGACGCGGTCACCAGACGGCGACACATCATGTCGCTATTGAGGTTACGCTAGGAAGCAATAGATGGCGCGCCCGTAACCGCTTCGAACGTACGAGCATTAACGCTTCGGCGATCTACCTAGGTCGACCAGCAGGCCTATTAGGCCTGCACATTCTCCTAGTCCCTACTATATACTAAAAGTCTAACACAGTCCCCGCAAGAAGTTTACGAAAATCGGCGAATCGGGGGAAAGGTCTGCTCCTCGGAGAAGCGAAAATCGGCGCCGCAGGCGCCGATTTTCCGCCTAAAATTTGATTCTACAGCGCTTAGGCCTTCGATTTCGTCCATATTCGGCCCAGTTTTCGTTATTTTTTACCTCGATTCGGGTAAATTTATGGATTATGGCTTAGGAGTGTACAGGCCAGCGCGTCGCCATGGCAACCGCTGTAGGTTGCTAGGCAACGGCCGCGCGCTGCGCGACGCGGTCACCAGACGGCGGCACATTATCATGTCGCTGTTGGGATTACGCTAGGAAGCAATAGATGGCGCCCCGTAACCGCTTCGAACGTACGAGCATAATTATCACGTCGCGCGTGTAAGAGCATCCGAGCTTTTTGTTTCCCTCTTAACGCTTCGGCGATCTACCTAGGTCGACCAGCAGGCCTATTAGGCCTGCACATTCTCCTAGTTTTATACTATTGTTTTTATATTAACCAAGTATTTTAGATAGTTTGTATAATAAGCATTTATGATGTTGGCTAATATGACAGCATTAATCGTTTTAGTCACCCAAAATAGCAAGATTCCTGGCTAGTTTATAAACTGAATGGACTGCATATAATAATAGTTTACTTCCACTGTAAGTGTGAGGTTATGTAGGAATTAACAGATTGTTTGAGGTGCATTTCTCCAGCCCCACCATGGTGGATTTTGAAATATCGCTATACACCAAAGTTTTGTGTTAGTTTTGTGTCGAATTGTTCCGTAAAGAAAAAGTTTTGTTCCTTTCTCGTTCGCGAGATATAGCCATTTTTTTGAGGAGGGGCTGGGGAAATGCCAGCCCCACCACATTGGAATTTACAATTTTTTTTTATGCCAAAGTTTTGTGTTAGTTTTGTGTCGTTTTGTTCCGTTGAGAAAAAGTTTTGTTCCGACCTATTTTCGGAGATATAAGCAATTTTCCGAGGTGGGGCCAGAACAGCTTTCTTAGAATTTTGAAATTTTTTCGATGCCAGACTCATGTATTAGTTTTGTGTCGAATTGTTCCGTAGAGAAAAAGTTTTGTTCCGCTTTATTTTTGAAGATACCAGCAATTTTCCGATGAGCGATTTCAACCTACGTTCGTGACATTTCCTATACCTAAATGTATGTTCTTATGTATGTGTGCGTGTCAATAAACTATGTACATATGTATTATTGAGAAAAAATCATCTCCAACTATTGTCATGAAATTAAAATTATTCCTTTACAATATTGCGTCGTCCCAAGCGGGTTGATTCTTGCAGGCACGCGCTAGACAGAGAGACGCGACAGCGGCCGGCGGGGCGACGGGCTCTAGACGGTGAGAGCATGTATATTGCATGGTTTGTTTTCATTTTACAGGCCCCTACGTCGCGCCGATTGTTGCTTCTATTGTATGTTAGGTAATTTTGCATTATTTTTCAGAGATGCGTGTCACTTTCAAAACTTTTCGTATAGTTTTGGAGGTAGGTACATTGAAATGACAGTACAGATTTGTTCTGAATTATTTCCCCAGATACAAGTAATTTATTCATTACGTCTGGGAAATTCCACGTTATTAGTTGGAAATTGCAGTTTTTTCTTATGCCAACGTTTAATGTTAGCCTAGTATCGAAATATTTCGTAGTGAAAAAGTTTTGTTCCGACCTATTTTCCGAGATATAAGCTATTTTCCGAGAAGGGGCCAGAAAAGCTTCTTGGAAATTTAAAATTATCTCGATGCCAAAGTTTTGTGTTAGCTTTGTATCGTTTTGTTCCGTTGAGAAATGGTTTTGTTCCGACCTATTTTCCGAGATATAAGCCATCTTCGGAGGAGGGGCCAGAAAAGCTTTTTGGAAATTTGAAATTTTCTCGATGCCTAAGTTTTGTGTTAGCTCTGTATCGTTTTGTTCCGTTGAGAAAAAGTTTTGTTCCGACCTATTTTTCGAGATATAAGCCATTTTCGGAGGAGACCATAAACCTCCGACCATAAAAAACAAGTAAAATATGTAGGAGCAACAAACTTGAACTTGGGCAAATGCTCTTTTATACAATCTAAATATTATCGAATAGTTGTACTATACAAGAATGCTTGCGTAATAAAAAATAATAACAAAAAATATATAAAAAATATAAAAAAGTATGAAAAGGAAACAATTAAAAAATGTATACGGTGTATGCGAAATTAGCGCCTTAATTTTAATGGCTAAGACGTGTTGATAATTGTTAATTAATTAATGTAAATACCGAATTTGAGGTCAGTTACCATGCGATCAGTGAAGTTTGGCAGTTCGTTTACCGAGCTATTTGACAACTGTTTTCGCTAGAATTATGTTTAGGCTAGACTTTCAATTAAAACTTCCAATTAAATTTTCTCGATGCCTAAGTTTTGTGTTAGCTCTGTATCGTTTTGTTCCGTTGAGAAAAAGTTTTGTTCCGACCTATTTTTCGAGATATAAGCCATTTTCGGAGGAGGGGCCAGAAAAGCTTTTTGGAAATTTGAAATTTTCTCGATGCCAAAGTTTTGTGTTAGCTTTGTATCGTTGTGTTCCGTTGAGAAAAAGTTTTGTTCCGATCTATTTTCCGAGATATAAGTCATTTTCGGAGGAGGGGCCAGAAAAGTTTTTTGGAAATTTGAAATTTTCTCGATGCCAAGGTTTCGTGTTAGCTTTGCATCGTTTTGTTCCGTTGAGAAAAAGTTTTGTTCCGATCTATTTTCTGAGATATAAGCCATTTTCGGAGGAGGGGCCAGAAAAGCTTTTTGGAAATTTGAAATTTTCTCGATGCCAAGGTTTTGTGTTAGCTTTGCATCGTTTTGTTCCGTTGAGAAAAAGTTTTGTTCCGATCTATTTTCCGAGATATAAGCCATTTTCGGAGGAGGGGCCAGAAAAGCTTTTTGGAAATTTGAAATTTTCTCGATGCCAAAGTTTTATGTTAGCGTTGTACCGTTTTGTTCCGCTGAGAAAAAGTTTTGTTCCGACCTATTTTCCGAGATCCGGTTCATCATCGACCATATCTTTAATTGGACATTTTGTTGCCTATTGCAAAAGACCAAACGAATGGCAAGTATTCTGTAATAGGTGATAGATTTGGCTCTATTATTATATTGAACCGAATATTGTATTATATTGCATCTTGTAGCAATAATGGGGGACTTCGTGGAGGTCCGAACGTAATCCTTAGGAGTGGTCATAAATTTTAGTACAATTTATTGTTTTATGGAGGGTTTGATGTTTTGATGTCCCTAGACGACGGAAATATTATCTTTCGTTCGTGCTTGAATAAGCAGAGTCGGGTATTTACGTTATTGTGGTGTATTGTGAGGCCGGATATGCATATTGGCAAAAGTCACGTTTTGTCGGACCATTTGTTCAGCGGTTCTGGGCATTTCTAGGAAACCGTTCAACTACGGGAAAGAAGATAGATAAAGAAGATAGCGACACCACGGCCAAAGGGCGTGGATTGCGAAAGTTTCCCATTATTGGTTGATGAGGGTATGTTCGCTATGATTGGATAGTTAGGGGTCGTTATGTCACAGCCCATAATGTTTTCTTGGGAACAGAAATAGCGTCTCGATCTTCAATCTCTTAGTAGATACCAAACCGCTTACTTGTGTCTTTTCTGTGCGTGCGAATTGTGAGGTTTTTCGACTCAGCTCAAAAATCCATTCCAACCAGCAAACCAGAGAGGCCAAATCCACACTACACACTTTTAGCAGATAGCAGAATTCGCAGTCCCAGATCCATTGCAGACATTGCCAGAGGGTCAATTACGTACGAGTCACCTAGCCGACCAGCCGGACGTTTCCAGTAGCTCCATAAAAAGGTAGAAAGTTATATACATATCCTTTGGAATTCCTCAAAGCGTCATAAAACCATCACCAGGGTGATAAATCGATTAACGGGCCAACCTCTCTCGAACTAGTACCCTTTTGTATTAGCGTTAATTTTTGTAAAGGAGTTTTCCCTATTTTTGTTTGATTGTTAATATATATATATTGTTTTGAGAACAACCGTCTTTTAATTCAGAATTACAGAGGGTTAATCAGCTAGGAGCACATAAGACGATTGGATAAGTATTGGACTTTAGTAAACAATTAACGCTACCATTATTATAGTTGTTGCTAGTATTCTTCAACAAGATTCCAGGACAAGAATCCACACATATAATATCCCAGAGCAGGTTTAATCTAAGTATTTCTCGCGCTCACAAATCGGGACAAGTCACTTTAGGGGTTACAGTAATTTTTAGATAGTCAAATAGTCAGGTTAGATTACTTCTCCTAAAGAAAGACGTCCCCAATACTACAATTCGATGACCATAAAAAACAAGTAAAATATGTAGGAGCAACAAACTTGAACTTGGGCAAATGCTCTTTTATACAATCTAAATATTATCGAATAGTTGTACTATACAAGAATGCTTGCGTAATAAAAAATAATAACAAAAAATATATAAAAAATATAAAAAAGTATGAAAAGGAAACAATTAAAAAATGTATACGGTGTATGCGAAATTAGCGCCTTAATTTTAATGGCTAAGACGTGTTGATAATTGTTAATTAATTAATGTAAATACCGAATTTGAGGTCAGTTACCATGCGATCAGTGAAGTTTGGCAGTTCGTTTACCGAGCTATTTGACAACTGTTTTCGCTAGAATTATGTTTAGGCTAGACTTTCAATTAAAACTTCCAATTAAAATTTTTACCAAACCCCGCTTATAGTACACAGGACAAAGGTAAAACTAATTACTATTACGTACACAGCAGTTAAGAATTAGGGTAGCCGGTAGGTATATGAGGCCAGCATAAATTAGTGCAACATGTATGATTATTTTAAAATATACGTAAACACAACAAAAAATAACGTCTCCAAAATAGCTTAAAACTTGTCACTCATTCCTCTATGATAGCATTTTCTACCAATAAGCTGGATTTTCCTAGCCGCCCTAGGAAATATACCTATATCTTCGAAAGTAATGCGAAACAAAACTAACACAAAACTTTGGCACCGAGAAAATTTCAAATTTCCAAAAAATATTTTCTGGCCCTCTTTTTGAAAATAGCTTATATATCGGAAAATAGGTCGGAACAAAACTTTTTCTCAACGGAACAAATCGATACAAAGCTAACACACAACTTTGGCATCGAGAAAATTTCAAATTTCCAAAAACCATTTCCGGCCCCTCCTCCGAAAATGGCTTATATCTCGGAAAATAGATCGGAACAAAACTTTTTCTCAACGGAACAAAACGATACAAAGCTAACACAAAACTTTGGCATCGAAAAAATCTCGAATTTCCAAAAAGCTTTTCTGGCGCCTCCTCGGAAAATGGCTTATATCTCGGAAAATAGGTCGGAACAAAACTTTTACTCAACGGAACAAAACGATACAAAGCTAACACAAAGCTTTGGCATCGAAAAAGTTTCGAATTTCCAAAAAGCTTTCCTGGCCCCTCCTCTGAAAATAGCTTATATCTCGGAAAATATGTCGGAACAAAACTTTTTCTCAACGGAACAAAACGATACAAAGCTAACACAAAACTTTGGCATCGAAAAAATCTCGAATTTCCAAAAAGCTTTTCTGGCCCCTCCTCGGAAAATGGCTTATATCTCGGAAAATAGGTCGGAACAAAACTTTTTCTCAACGGAACAAAACGATACAAAGCTAACACAAAACTTTGGCATCGAAAAAATTTCGAATTTCCAAAAAGCTTTCCTGGCCCCTCCTCTGAAAATAGCTTATATCTCGGAAAATATGTCGTAACAAAACTTTTTCTCAACGGAACAAAACGATACAAAGCTAACACAAAACTTTGGCATCGAAAAAATTTCAAATTTCCAAAAAGCTTTTCTGGCCCCCCCTCCGAAGATGGCTTATATCTCGGAAAATAGGCCGGAACAAAACTTTTTCACTATGAAATATTTCGATACTAGGCTAAGATTAAACGTTGGCATAAGAAAAAACTCCAATTTCCAACTAATAATGTGGGATTTCCCAGACGTAATGAATAAATTACTTGTATCTGCGGAAATAATTCAGAACAAATCTGTAGTCATTTCAATGTACCTCCAAAGCTATATACTATATACAAACAGTATTGAAAGTGATACTTGCATCCCTGAAAAATAATGCAAAATTATCTAACATACAATAGAAGCAACCTATCGGCGCGACGTAGGGGCCTGTAGGATGAAAACAAACCATGCAACCACATGTTCTCACCGTCTAGCGCCCGTGTGTCGCCCGCCGGCCGCTGTCGCGTCTCTCTGTCTAGCGCGTGGCTGGGAGAATCAACTCGCTTGGGACGACGCAATAATGTAAAGGAATAATTTTAATTTTATGACAGTTGGAGATGATTTTTTCTCAATAATACATATGTACATGGTTTATTGACACGCACACATACATAAGAACATACATTTAGGTATAGGCAATGTCACGAACATAAATTGAAATCGCTCATCGGAAAATTGCTTGTATCTTCAAAAATAGGTCGGAACAAAACTTTTTCTCTACGGAACAATTCGGCACAAAACTAATACATGAGTCTGGCATCGAAAAAATTTCAAAATTCTAAGAAAGCTGTTCTGGCCCCTCCTCGGAAAATTGCTTATATCTCCGAAAATAGGTCGGAACAAAACTTTTTCTCAACGGAACAAAACGACACAAAACTAACACAAAACTTTGGCATAAAAAAAAATTCAAAATTCCAATGTGGTGGGGCTGGCATTTCCCCAGCCCCTCCTAAAAAAAATGGCTATATCTCGCGAACGGAAGCGGAACAAAACTTTTTCTTTACGGAACAATTCGACACAAAACTAACACAAAACTTTGGTATATTGCGATATTTCAAAATCCGCCATGGTGGGGCTGGAGAAATGCACCCGATTGTTTGTGTTTGTGCACGATGTGAAGGATACAGAAATTACCCTTCGGGCTGCAGTTGGGTGTACTTCAGTCTCGGGATACACTCAGGGTTACGTTAGATGTCAATGTACCAAAAGGTGTATTAAGAAGATATGTAAATGTGTAAGCTCTGGACTAACATGTAACAGTAAATGCCACCAAAGCAAAGACTGCGATAATAAATAAATCTTGTTAGTTTTTTCATAATTTTATAAATGAAGCTTATACCTAAATGAAATTGAAATGTATCATATCCCAAGCAGCACACTATGTGCCAGCACATTCCAGGCATATGCCTTTTAGATGCCTAAGGTACATGTACAGATGGCATGTACCAGGCATATGCCTTTTAGATGCCTAAGGTACATGTACACATGACATGTACCAGGCATATGCCGGGCACATGCCGCAAGTAATGTTCCTAAATGGTTTCTAACTCATATACCTAGCACGTACCAGAGGAACGATTACAGTTCTGATACATTCCCATCATGTGGCAGTTAGACCCCAAATCACGTAGTCAATCTAACTGCAATATCAAATAAGTAAAGCCAATTTTAACATTTACTGTCATCTTTTGCCAGGCAAACGCCATCCTTAAGGGTGCTTAGTGCTTACCCGCCGAAAATTTTTGTTAAGTTATCGGCATGTTGTCAGTTGCCTATTCTACCCGGTATTCCATGTTCTAACCCTAACCCCAAAAACTCGTGCAATGAATACCATGCGAATACCCAACTATAACTATAGCTATGAACGTAACCTACCTACCCACAGATTCTACATTAATAAAAAAATGGAGTAATCTTAGTAAACTACCTGGTAAGTAGGTATTCAAACTAGCGGCTATTTTAGTAAATTTATATAAAATCCCCATTTTAACAAGATTTTGGAGACAGTTTGCATACTAACCAGCTACTCAAGCAGCAGAATCACATGCCAGGCAGATGCCAGGTACATGCCAAAATTACATAGGAATGTGCCTGACATGTAACAGTTACGTTTCAGGCATGTGCCTGGAACGTGCCAATGTCCGGCACATACAGGTGCCTAGCACATACCCTGCACGTGCCTTGGTATATACCAGGCACATGCCAGGCATGTACCCAGAGTTTGATATGCCAATGGTATGTACTATTTGCGCCAAAAAAAAGTCGTACACCACATATGCAACCCAATATACTGAACATATTTTTGTTAGCTTTGTAAATGGTACTTTTATAACCTATACACTGTCATTCTGACATTAATCTTAACGGTCGGCAACCGATTAAGCTGACCACACAGAAACCATGTAAAATAAAAAAAGTACAAGGCGGTCGTAAGAGACAATTAAATTAATATCTGAATTGGCAAGATTGTTAATGAATATCTCATTTAAATTATCTCTATTTATTGATGATTTTTAAGTATCAAATAACCGCATAAAATAGATGCAATGGAGATAAAATAGAGATTTTAACACCCATGCTCTCCTAAACCGAATGGTATATACAACCATACTAAAATAAATTGTAATTAACGCGTGTTGTACTTTAATCACATAAATAATGTACTGTAATCGTGCTTATTGACACTTGGCGCCATCTCGTCGTGCAAATTGTCTCCACAAATTGGTTCTGTATTTACAGTTTAGATAGGTTCTGTCTGTTGTGATCTTGTTCATTTTTGTTTCATTACGTGAATACAAAAGATTTGGGAATAAACAATTACAATGAACGATAAAGAGGGAAGATAATCGTTTCAAGGTCGCCGTGGATAGTGCAGTTGGTAGTATATTACCAACTTCTTAAAAACGCGTTTTTTTCGTTTCGCACCGACCCTTAACTACGAAATATGCATCAACTGTCAAGTTGACAAGTAAAAACAAGCCAGTATTACATTACGTAAAA
The DNA here is from genome assembly GCA_963966075.1 of Aphodius sticticus. NCBI lineage: Eukaryota > Metazoa > Arthropoda > Insecta > Coleoptera > Scarabaeidae > Aphodius > Aphodius sticticus. The sequence goes on from OZ014513.1 coordinate 15,342,134, forward strand.
ATTAGCTGTACGACCTTTTTTTGGCGCGCATAGTACCTGGCACATGCTGGGAACGTACGTAGCACGTTCCCAGCATATGCAGTGTACATTCCACCAGTATATAGGGCACATTCCAGGAATATGTGCTGAGCACTTGCTCTTATATAGGATGAATATCTATACATACAACTATGTACATATATATACATAGTTGTATGTATAGATATATACATACACATATATAGTTAAAGCATTAACTCAAACATTAATAATTGCGTTGACCAACTCACTACGTCTACTTTCACCGACGTCTCGTGGACAACAACACCGGCAGTACCAACACGCGGCACTGATCGGCGTCCGGCAGTTTATGCGGCACATGCGTAGGTAGGAGGTAGTCGCGTTGTTTTAAACGAGTTTAGGACGTTAGATCCATGTTTGATTGGTTATTCTTAAATAGTTGGGTATTCGCATGGTATTCATTGCACGAGTTTTTGCGGTTAGGGTTAGAACATGGAATACCGGGTAGAATAGGCAACTGACAACATGCCGATAACTTAACAAAAATTTTCGGCGGGTAAGCACTAAGCACCCTTAAGGATGGCGTTTGCCTGGCAAATGATGACAGTAAATGTTAAAATTGGCTTTACTTATTTGAAATTGCAGTTAGATTGACTACGTGATTTGGGGTATAACTGTCACATGATGGGAATGTATCAGAACTGTTATCGTTCCTCTGGTACGTGCTAGGTATATGAGCTAGGAACCATTTAGGAACATTACTTGCGGCATGTGTCCGGCATATGCCTGGTACATGTCATGTGTACATGTACCTTAGGCATCTAAAAGGCATATGCCTGGTACATGCCATCTGTACATGTACCTTAGGCATCTAAACGGCATATGCCTGGAATGTGCTGGCACATAGTGTGCTGCTTGGGTAGTTTGTAAACTGGCGGCTGGTTACCCACTATTTTGCGAGAATGAGCGAATTCCTTCAAAATAACAGCGCATTTAGTTAGTTTGCAAAATAGCTAGTTAGTTTTGAAACTAGCGAAGTATCTATTTTAGCCGTAACATATACATAGAACAGAAAAAATTGAAATAAAGTGTATCATACTCCTGAATCATTTCTACATAAGTTGTATGACTGTCAACAAATTCTGCCTCTCGGTGTAAACATGAGCGCGACAGATATGAGAAAAGTTCCCCGATTTTTGCACTTTTAAATTAACGTTCGTCCTTCCATTTCTTTCCTCGTAAACTGCTTGCCAGAAAAATTTCAATTTTTGTTCAGGTTGCATTTAGAGCCTCGTCTATAGATTGGCGTTTTTGTTTTCTTCGGTTTTTGTGTAATAAAGCTTGCGAACAAGATTTTCATGGAAGCGGATATCTCAGTAACGAATATTTTCATCGTTTTATTTAATACAACTCACAGTGGTCAATTTTGCACTTGTAGCCGCCAAAATTATTTTTTTTCTAATACATTTAATATCTTCGATAAATAACCGGAAAAATAGTAAAAAAAATCTAAGCCTTAAGGGGGTTGTTTTTGCGGGGGTTGCAAAGTGAATTTGGGTGTTGAAATTTGGAAACCTTGTGAATATGATATTATTATACTTAGGAGTACACAATAAAAATGAAAAAAGATATCTAAGTACCAATGGGGTGGTTTTAGAGGGGGTTGAAAATAAATTTTGTTTTAAAATTCTGAAACTTTGTGATTGTGCTACTATTATTCCTGCAAATGCGCAAAATAGGGAAAAAATCAAAAGTACTTGTGGGGTGGTTTTGAAAGGGGGTTGAATAATAAATTTACTTGAAAATTTTGAAATTTTGTGCATGTGATATAATTATTCCTACAAATACACCTAAAAAAGAAAAAGAAATCTAAGTACTTGTGGGGTGGATTTGGAAAGGGGTAATTAATAAATTTGGTTTGAAAATTGTGAAACTTTGTGAATGTGATATAAATTTTCCTACAAATACGTGAAAAAGGGGAAAAAGATCTGAAGTATTTGTAGAGTGGTTTTGGAGGGGCTTGATTAATAAATTTGGTTTGAAAATTGTGAAACTTGCAGGCACGATTTTAATTATTTTTTTTTTATTTTTTACGGGCCGAATTGTGGCGGTTTGCATATGGAAGACTTTACCATAACAATAACTATTTGTTTTAGCTTGCGGCTGCAACACCGCATTGTAGTCGATTTTGAACTTTAACCCAAACCGTGGCGTGAAAATTTTAAATTAAATGATCCCACACACACTACAGTCCGCCGAATTCTGGCAACAGCACTCACTTTCAGAACGTTAAATTAAATCATGGGTCATGTGTGGTATCATGATATTTTCAAACGAAATAGTTTCTGCTGGAAACACTTTTTTCCAAATCATGCGGTTTACCAAATAAACCATATCATCTCGGGCTATCCTTTGTTGGACAGGTGGCTGTCCTAAGGTGACGTTGGCTTTAAGGTTTTGTCATCAGACGCGCTAAATCTTTAGCTATCGATATACTATTACGTCTCTTCACTACTAACAAAATAAAACATGAATACGTGGATTGTTCTTCTGATCACAGCTTACACAGACAACATAACATATTATGGGTTCTTTAAAGAAAGCGTATGGTTTAGAAAATTTTTGTTCAAATAAAAGTTGTTTCTATTTAAAATATTTATGCAATGATACCACACACGACCTAGGTTCTCGTTTGAGATTTCAAGTCCAAATACAGCTATGACTACTTCCGGTATGTTGCGGAAATGATAATTGATGCCATAAAATACGTCAGGTAAGCTTATGTTATGCAATTTTTTTTCTGAACCTCTGTAATAAGTTGAAATTTGGCGCGAAAGAGAGCGTCCATATACCGTAACGGTTTTTGGAGAGGGCGTGAGCATCGCATTCAGGGGGGTGCGTGAGACGGTTAAAACGCGGAAGACTTCCTTCTTATTTTAGCCATCATGGGGTAAAGACGTGTTTTCTTAAGAGCAGGGGCTCTATAAGATAACTGTGCTGTCTCGTGTTTCCTGTGCTCAACCGAAATAATAAGGTATTTATTCGTTGTCTGTACTTGCTGATTTGTCCATCTCTACCAAAAGGATATTATCATGTTTTAGGATTAACATATTCAAAAATTCGTGTAAGCAGTTCTGCATAGTTGTATATATTTTTGTTAATAGATTTATTGTGGTTTTCTTCGGCATATTTATTTTCGAATAATATAAACCTGTCCCTTTTATAGTAAAGTATTTAGCCTTGCATATACTGAGTAATAATTAGTGAGTTCAAACGTCTCTGACAAAGTCTCAGAGAAAGAACTCACGATTTGAAGCCTCGGTAAGAGAAAGATAATTAATTCACGCTACCGTAAGATTAATTAAGATTAGTTTGTTTAAGTCAGTTAGTACGTGTGATTGAAGATGGCGGACCAAGCGTCGCTTGAGGCGAGTTATCACCTTCAACATGTGGGGTTAAGGTTAGGTAGTTGAGCAAAGCCCTAACAGGGGCCCCCTTCAGTTTAGAGTTGATTAAAGTATAATAGTAAATATTGAGAGGGGTGTCCGCCCCATCACACCTCTATGACGTCATATAACAAAAAAAAACACATGTATCTGTATTTGTAGAAGCTCTCCAGATGACAAGGGAGACTCTTCAACAAAAAAGAACGTTACCGGCAAAAAGTGGCACCTAACTTCAACAAATCCTAAAACTATAACATCGAAGCTCAGCAATAGAGCACTTTATCCAGTCGTACTCCGTCATACTTTTTTTATAACCTTATGGTGAAAGTTAATTTTATTAAGCGCTAAAAAACTCAAATTATTACATCAGTACAGCTTCCATAAAGTAATACGCACCACCACACGTCTCCTCCATTCTAGTTATTCAAAATAATTGACAAAAATTAACATAAACATGTCCCCACACTGACATAGATGAATTTGCGAATGGTTATGCACTTTTGCCACTGAGCGTAAAGTTCAGTTTGTGATGGTGCCACACCCGCGCATTTGAAATTTTGACGACAAACTTGTTAAGAGACTGATCTTTGACTATTTCTCTTAATATTTAGTGCAGTTTACAAATGCGGTACTTCATTTTTCATTTTTGTCCAGCTAGCGAAGCAGAATCGACCACCGTGCGACTGTAGAAACAGAATTGCATAATAACTTTTAAGTAATTTTTCAAGCGATTTAATATGAATGATATAAATTTCGTGCAGTGCGCACTACGTCAATCGTTACGGTAAATGGATACGTAACTGGGACAGTGAAAGATTATTTACTATTAGTACTATTTAAACTGCAAAAATCGGGTACTTTTTTCACTTCTCTCGTGCTCATGTTTACACCGACATGCAAAGAATTTTGACAGTCATACAACGTATGTAGAAATGATGCAGGAGTATAACATACAATATTTCAATTTTTTCTGTTCAGTAGTTCTAGAGTTATAGGCCTTCAAACAACGGAGTCAATACTGTCGAAACGAGAGATGGCAGTTAGGGCTATTCTCTCGTACGCGGTCACATATATTAAATAAAATAACTTCGGCATTAACAAAATAATTGTGTATTAAATTAATGAATTTGAGTAGTATCTATTTAAAATATACAATAATAACATACTGAAACTAATCTAGAAGATTTGGATCTGAATTATTAAATGTAGGTACTTGACTACAATAGGCTATCCATCGATTGTCTATATATACTTTGTCCTAATAACAACATTGTATTAGAATAAATGTGATGTGAATGTCGCTCTTATAACATATTTCGAAGAAAAAATGGCAATGAAATTCTACGTTTATAGACGATGTTATGGACGTAAAAATCTTGTGGTCGGGATTTTTTTTTCGTTTTGGAACTGGTTCTTATTCTCTACATTGTTCTCTAACATTTATGTTTACAAAATCACAGTGGCCGGTTCTCGGGCATATTATTGATTGACTTCAAGTGAGATCACTTAAAATTATATGTTACTGAAACCAATTAAAAACAACAACAACAACAATAAAACAACATCTGGCAGAATTATTGGATAAAATCCAACATTATTTGTTACCCAACCTATTGCCAAACAAGTTCTGAGCTTTTGTGAGTTTAGTTTTAGTTTTCGCCTTTAGTTATAAATCACCTTTTGTTATTTAACAAACTTTAAGAGAAAATATAGAAATCATCTGTTATAGATAAAATTAGGGTGTCAAAATATCTTGTACAGGAGTGTTCTTTTTCCGTATTTATTGGGGTTCCCCAGGATTCCAACACAATTTCAAGAATTCTGCAAGAATGAAACACTTGAGAAACGCTGGCATAGACAATAGCGCACCTGTGCTAGCCCTCCCATTTTCTTTTCGTATTTAATTTTATCAAAGTTTATTTCAATAGTTTATTATTAATATTATTATTATTATATTATTATTAATAGTAAAGTTTATTAAATCTGATATATTGATGATAATTTTATAATTTAAATATATTTTTTAATTAATTTTAATAACAATAAAACTGCTATTTTTACTTTATCATACGCAGTATGTAAAGTATTGTAATCGTGCCAAAAATTTTTTTTGAGATTTGGCGGAAATATGTCTTTTTGGGTCCCCTGAACATTTTTGACCAAGGTACAAAAAAATGTCTGTGTGTGTGGATGTGGGTGTGTGTGTACCCGTTTTTTGTGGCGACGATTTCGGAGAAACTACTAAAGGTATCGAGACGAAACTTCATATATAGAAGTTTTATAACCAAACTTAGAGCTGAAAAGCTTTCTGTTGAAAGGGGTCCAAAGGAAGTGGAGGTTTAGTCTTAGCATTTTTGAAAGATTTTGCAAATAAGCCGCCATTTCTGGAATTTTGTCGAAATAGTTAAATAATAAATTAAAGTGGAGGAAATTCTGAATAATTTATGACTATGACATTTTTTGGTACAATCAATAGTTTAGCTGCATGAGCAAATTCTATTTCATCAAAATCGGTCGTACTGCAATAAAACTAGTAGCCAGGATATGTCAGATTATATGTCAGATATGATTCTAATGACTACTGAATATAATAACATTTTGACAATACCGTCAAATATACTGTCAATATAAGCTACGTTCGGATATTGTACATCGTTACACTTCTTACACCCAATAACACGTAAGGGTCATTTGGATGGTGTACCCGGTGTCAACGGAGTACAATATCCGAACGCAGCTTTAATCGACATATCTGTCTAGTTTTGTTTTAATGCAGACATAGCCGATCTCGATCAAATAGAATCTCATGCAGCTAAACTATTAATTTTATATAAGTATAGTATGATAAAATCATGTGCCTGGCCACATCAGATTTTTTATCTTTGTTGAAACTGGATAAAGATAATATAATGGTATATTGATTAATTACATGACACAACATTTTATCCACTTCTTCAAGATTTGACAATATCAACAAAAAAAAACTAAAATATTGTACCGTTGTCATATATTTTCATATCTCCACAATCACCGATCATTATCGCGAAAAACGGACACTACAATAAAAAAAAACATGAATCAGGAAACACCTTTATCAGGGAAGATATTGGTCAGAATTGGTGTAATTATAGTATTTTTTTTGCAATAATAAACTGATTTAACTTTTGTTGTCTTGGGAAAATTTATGATCGATATGGGGGTTTATGCTCAAAATATTGCCGCGTCCTCTATATTATTTTCAACATTTCAATTAAAATAAATAAAGGATAAAAACATTTAAAAAAATTATAATGTCAATGTGTTTTGAAGCACGGGATCGTAAGTGTATAGTACAGATTACTTTTTGTGAATTTTTGCTAGGTAGTATATATAAATGTAATGATAATGTAATGTAGCAGTAATAATGATATTATTTTTTTCTGTGATGCAGAATTAAAGGTCACTCCATGGAACCTGGAAAACCGTTCCAATTTCACTGTACAAATCTTTAAATAATAAACACTTTAGACCATTATATCATATCAATAACATTATATTCAAATTACTTTAGTAACCTACATACTCGAGAGCCGGATATTGGTTATGTAGATAGTAATCTTTACACTCATTAAGTAAGAAATTGATTGATAAAAAGGTTCGTATTTTTAGCTATCTTCTACATCAAATTATCACATAATCTTACCAGTAATGTAAACAAAATTATACTCATATCCGAGGATACAGTTGAAAATTTCAACAAAAAACGAAAATATTGAACCGTTTTCATATATTTTCAAATCACCACAATCATCAATCATTCTCACGAAACACGGATACTCCGTACAGCAAAAAGACATGAACCAGGAAACACTGTTATCTGAGAAAGATATCGGTGAATTGGTATAATTATAGCTTATCATAGCAATAAGAAACTGAGTTATCTTTTCTTGATGATCGATAGGGGTTTGTGTTCAAAATAGCGTCGCGGCCTCTATATTATTTTCAACAACAAAATAATGTAACCTCAACAGCAGTAATAAATTTTAAAAAGAACTAGTCCATCTATGGGGATTTCTTTAACGCTAATCATCATTAAGGAAGACGAACATCTGAGAGGATGGAAGGATCTGAAGGAAAGGAACAAAACTAGACTTGATGGAGGGAAAGTAAACATTAACTTTGCACTTTTACCTAATATGTATAAATAATGTGCTGTGCTTACCTGGTGGTCTGTCTGGTATCACCTCATAAGTTGGCTCGTCTCTCTCATAGGTGTTTGTCATTCTGGACGACCTATCTTGAACATCCTCACCAAAGAGTTTCGGCGTATCTCTGACAGTACCCTCATTCTTACTTTTGGCTTTGCATCTCCAGATACAAAACGCAACAAGAACAATAATTATGACCAAAGAAAGGCCTATTGTTATGCTTCCAATTAGAAGTATAGGCGTTTCAGGTTCTGTGAGTTCAAGGGGTGGTAATTCCTGACATTGCGTTGTATTTAGATTATACATCTCAATAGGACAGTCTAGAAATAAAAAAAAATGCTGTGATCATGGAGTCCGATAGGTTGAAAGATACGTTATGTCAAGTTGCTTGTGATTTTCCCCTATGCAATTAGAGTCCTTCGATGATTAGCCTTTATATGAGTTCTAAGATGTTTCGAGAAGGCAATTGTACCAGTTCTATAGGCTGTCTGAGACCCATGTGATGATGCTAAAGAAGAATGAAGATAACGGAAGAAGGATGCAAATGAATAGGGGAAACAAATGTAGAAGCCAGACAATGGAAGAACGAAGGTTAAGGCAGAATGCGTACGAAGGAAAATGAACGATATAAGAAGACGATATAAGGGGACAAAAGAAAATAAAGAAAGAATAGACTTAAAGGAAGAAGCAATGCAGCAGAGAAGAGAAGACAACCGAAGTTGGAAGGCAAATGAATTGAAGAAACAAAGGCAGAAGCAAGACAATGGAAGAACGAAGGTTAACGAAGAATGCACACAAAGGTAGACGAATGACATAAGAAGGAGGGAGACAAAAGAAAATAACGAAAGCAGAAGATAACGGAAGAAGGATGCAAATGAATTGGGGAAACAAATGTAGAAGCCAGACAATGGAAGAACGAAGGTTAAGGAAGAATGCGTACGAAGGAAAATGAACGATATAAGAAGACGATATAAGGGGACAAAAGAAAATAAAGAAAGAAGAGACTTAAAGGAAGAAGCAATGCAGCAGAGGAGAGAAGACAACCGAAGAAGGAAGGCAAATGAATTGAGGAAACAAAGGCAGAAGCAAGACAATGGAAGAACGAAGGTTAAGGAAGAATGCACACAAAGGGAGACGAATGACATAAGAAGGAGGGAGACAAGAAAATAACGAAAGCAGAGACGCAAAGGAAGAAGGAAAACGGAAGAGAGAAGACAATGGGAGAAGGAAGGCAACGGAAGAAGGAAGACAACGTGAAAGGAAAGGCTGAAGAATGAAGATAACGAAAGAAGGAAGGTAAATGAAAAATACCTCCTATGAAAAGACCTCCATAGCTGCAGTAGGGCACATTGTAATAGCCCCAGTGATGCTTAAGCATCACAGGGACCATGGCAACGTGCAGCATCATCTTAGTATAGGTTGAATGTTACTTGATACTTACAATCTGTAAGACAATGGAAGAACGAAGGTTAAGGAAGAATGCACACAAAGGGAGACGAATTGCATAAGAAGTAGGGAGACAAAAGAAAATAACGAAAGCAGGGTCTCAAAGGAAGAAGGAAACCGGAAGAGAGAAGACAATGGGAGAAGGAAGGCAACGGAAGAAGGAAGACAACGTAAAAAGAAAGGCAGAAGAATGAAGATAACGAAAGAAGGAAGGTAAATGAAAAAGACCTGTCAAAAGACCTCCACAGCTGAAGCAGGGCACATTGTCATAGCTCCTGTGATGCTTAGGCATCACAGGGGCCATGGCAACGTGCAGCAAGTCTTACTATAGGTTGAATGTTACTTCATACTTACAATCTGTACATTGTGTACTATTCCAATTCTCTTGGCATGGGCAATAGCCATCAGTGGGTCTACAGTTTGGACACGGGCATTTCTTCGAGCAATTTTTGTCATAACTTCCTTCTGGACATATACGCCTACAGTTCACGCCGTAAAAACCCGGGTGGCAATCGCATGCATCTACAAACAGAGAAGATGACAATAACACTGCAACGCATTTTGGCAGGAACCCATACCAACATAATGATTAAAGTTATAAGAGTATTTGTTTACCTGTTGTAGTATTGCATACGCCATTGGGTTCGCACGTACATGTTTCACACTTGTCACCTATATAGAGAGACTTGCAGATATCGCCCAAGAAACGATCGCACTCAAACTTGTCTGAAAATACAACTATGAAGAGTTATATGATGATAGCATTCGTCAATACGTGATCGACGCAATGAGTTTGCTTTAATTCTTGACATGCAAAAGCATTTTGACATACCTAATCCATGATAGAGGCATATACCCTGGCAATTTTTACCGAAGTATCCTGGCTTGCAGGTTTCGCTACAATTTTCACCTTTCCAGCCTGCTGTGCAATTGCATCTGCCATTGGGGTCACACTCGCCACCATTTTGACAATCACATCGTATGCTACACCACTGCCCTGTTGCACGAATATCATTGAAACATTTTGACCTTATCACTATAAGAAAACTACTACCTTTCCAAGCCTTTTTACAGAAGCACTGTCCAGTTTCCCTGTCGCACGATTCGTACTGGCCTTCAACACAATCGCATGCCTTTGAACAATCCTCTCCGTAGTAACCATGTGGACATTCCTCCTTGCAAGAGCTACCAATCCACCCATCCTTGCAAATACATTTGCCTGTACTTGAGTCGCAACTAAAAAAAAAATCAATTCTTTGGTCACAGGTAGATTCAATATGTATGGTGTATAAGTTACGTGTTAGTGTTGTCTTGGTGGCAATCGCATTTTTGTTCACAGTTTAAGCCGTATGTCCAATCGCTGCAGTTCTTTTGACGGCAGTCTAATCCATTCCAGCCATCATTGCATGTACAGGTTCCATTGATGGGAGAACACACGCCATTGATGCAGGAACAAGTTTGTGAACAATCCTGGCCGTAGAATCCGTCATCACAAAGCTCTCCACACTTGGAACGATAACAATAAGAGTTAAAAATAACGGAAGATAAAGTAAGATGGGAGACAAACGAAGAAGAAAGACGATGGAAAAAACAATACAAATGAAGAAGATAGACGTATGAAGAAGAAAGACTTTGGAATAAGAAAGACGAAGGAAGAAGGACGAATGAAGAAGAAAGACGAAGGAAGAAGAAATATGAAGGAAGAAGAAAGACGAAGGAAGAAGGGCGAAGGAAGAAAGGCATAGGAAGAAGAAAGGCGAAGGAAGAAGAAAGACGAGGGAAGAAGAAGGATGAAGCAGGAATAAAGACGAAAAAAGAAGAAAGACTAAGGAAGGGGAAAGAAGAATAATGGCGAGGGAAGAAGAAGGACGAAGGATGAAGAAAGATGAAGGAAGAAGGGCGAAGGAGGAAGAAAAGCAAAGGCAGAAGAAAGGCGAAGGAAGAAGAAGAAAGACTAGGGAAGACGAAGGATGAAGCAGGAATAAAGACGAAGGAAGAAAAATGACAAGAAAGGCGAAGGATGAATAATCGCGAAGGAAGAAGGCAAAGGAAGAAGAAAGGCGAAGGAAGAAGAAAGACGAGCGAAGAGGAAGGATGAAGCAGGAATAAAGACGAAGGAAGAAGAATGGCTAAGAAAGGAGAAACGCGAAGGAAGAATAATGGCGAAGGAAGAAGAAAGGCTAAGGAAAAAGACAGACTAAGGAAGAAGAAAGGCGAAGGAAGAAGAAAGACGAGGGAAGAGGAAGGATGAAGCAGGGATAATGACGGACGAAGGAAGAAGAATGACTAAGGAAGGAGAAAGGCGAAGGAAGAATAATGGCGAAGGAAGAAGAAATGCTAAGGAAGAAGACAGACAAAGGAAGAAGAAAGGCGAAGGAAGAAGAAAGACGAGGGAAGAGGAAGGATGAAGCAGGAATAAAGACGAAGGAAGAAGAATGACTAAGGAAGGAGAAAGGCGAAGGAAGAATAATGGCGAAGGAAGAAGAAAGGCTAAGGAAGAAGACAGACGAAGGAAGAAGAAAGACGAATGAAGAAGAAAGACGAAGGAAGAAGAAAGACGAAGGAAGGAGGACGAAGGAGGAAGAAAGACTAAGGAGAAATACGTAAAAAGGACAATATACCTGTTCGCCTTTAAATCCTGGTTTGCACTGGCAGTCTCCGTTTATGTTATCGCATGTGATATGGTCCTTGCAGGTGCAGTCCTGCGAACAGCCGTCGCCCCACTTCCCAAACGTACACTTTGCTGAACATGTCCTCCCTTGGTATCCAGCGGCGCAGTGGCACTCTCCGGTCACGTGGTTACATTTGGCACCATTCAGACAAATACATTGGCTTTCACATTTTTCACCATACCTTCCCTCGTCACAAACTTTAGAACAACTATAAAATAACCACATACTTGTATATATCAATTTAATTATATTGGTTTGGATAAGGTGAAACCAATTGCATGCGAAAGGAAGAAGAGACAAAAGCTAAGAAGAAAGACAACGGAACAAAGGAAACAAAAGTAGAAGCAAGACAATGGAAGGATGAAGATAAACGAAGAATGCAAACAAAGGAAGATGAATGGCATAAGAAGAAGGGAGACAAAAGCAAATAAAGAAAGAAGAAGAAAAGAAGAAAAAGGAGGAAGGAAGGCAACGGGAGAGAGAAGACAAAGGGAGAAGGAAGACAACGGAAGAAGGAAGGCCAACGAAGAATGAAGATAACGGAAGAAGGAAGGCAAAGGAAGAATGAAGTTAATGGAAGAAGGGATGCAAAGAAAGAATGAAGATAAAGGAAGACTAATTACATAGGAAGAAGGGAGACAGAAGAAGAGACTAAATGGAAGAAGGAACTCAACGGAAGCGAGAAGACAAAGGGAGAAGGAAGACAACTGAAGAAGGAAGGCGAAGGAAGAATGAAGATACCGGAAGAAGGAAGGCCAAGGACAAATGAATGCAAAAGACGGAAGAATTACGTAGGCTGATGGGAGACGAAGGAAGGTAAAGTAAATAGTAGGTCATATGAAGAAGAAGAAGAAGAAGGACGGAACACAAAGGATTAAAGTGACGTAAATGAGGACAAAACAAGAAGGGGAGCAACGGTAATGGAGGAGAAAGGAAAATAGAAGACAACACAAAAAGTTGTGTGGGGAGAATGAAGGCAACATAAGAATAAAACAAAGGAAGAAGGAAGAAAACGGAAAAAGGAATGCAAAGGAAGAATGAAGACAGTATGAATGACTAAACTTACTCGTCTCCGGTATATCCTGTAGGACATTTGCAGTGCCCTGTGATAGGATCGCAGTGACCTCGTTGACAGGTGCACGTATTTTTACAACCAGCACCAAATTTATCTTTCGAGCATGTCGTTTCGCAGTTGTTTCCCATCGTCCCAGGGTTGCATGTGCAGAGTCCAGTCGACCTGTTGCATGGTGAACCGTTACATTCGCAAGGCTTATCGCAATTCTCGCCAAACAGTCCAGCAATGCAGTTTCCAACAGGTGTTGAACAATCATCACCTATGGACACATTGCTTTTGATGATTTGATGATTGCTTTTTGAGAATAAATTGGATTAGGATATAGGAGAAAGCTTCCATTAGGAGTTTTGGTCCAATTAACAAAAAGTTATTGAGTAGTTTAAAACTTTTGGTAGATTGGACAAGAGGCTTTGTTTAATTGATGTGCTCAGTACCTGTGAATCCCTCTAAACATTTGCATTTGTCTGGTGCAATACATGTTCCTGCTAGGCATTCTTTTGTGCATATTGGAGTGCATTCGTCGTCGATATTCTGGTAGCCCTCGCAGCACTGCTCCCCTGGCTCCCAGCCGGGCAATTCTTCAAGTTTTCCATTTGGCAGTGCAACGTTTTTTATTATCCTGGATAAAGAAATGTATGGTAGCACTACGGTTAGCATAAGTTTCTTCAACGATTAGACTTCGACGGTTAGAATAAATTTCATCAAAAACTAAAGATATTAATATTTAATTTTAAAATTTAGAAAATAAACTGCTTCCGGGTTATGCCGTGTGTCAAGATTTGTAAATGCTGACGTTTTGCGAACCATGTTGCTCGCTTCTTCAGAGCTAACTGAATACTGAAGACCTACCAAAGAAATCTCCCTTATATACCTAAATTTACACCTCACGGCGCACATCCCATGTGCTTTGCCACCTGACCGCGTTAGGGTCGCTTGCTTACCATACGTAAGTGGGATATCAGAAAGAATAGGTAGATTACTGAAGAAATAGGGTATCTCGGTAAGGTACAGAGCACCAGCTAAGGTAAAGGATCTTTTGCCCAACCCAAAGGATATCACACCACTCCTGAAGAACGAAGGGGTATACAAGATAACATGTGAGTGCGGAACATGCTATGTGGGACAAACATGACGAAGCATCGAATGTCGTATCAAGGAGCACAGTGGAGACACCCGGCTAGGCAAGATTCAACAGTCCGCTGTTGCTCAACACTCCCACGAGTCGGGATACACAATGGATTTCGATGACGTGAAGATGTTGGCAAGGGTGGGTAATTATCATCGAAGGCTTATTAGAGAAGCCATCGAAATTTACAAACATCCTGGCAACATCAATCGCAAGGACGGCACTGACATTGTAGGGTCTGGAAATCGATCCTAACGTGGTCAGGTGGAATAGCACATGGGAGCGGTAGCTCCAGATGTGCGCAGTGAGGTGTAAATTTAGATATATAAGGGATATTTCTTTGGTAGGTCTTCAGTATTCAGTTAGCTCTGAAGAAGCGAGCAACATGGTTCGCGAAACGTCAGCATTTACAAATCTTGACACACGGCATAACCCGGATGCAGTTTATTTCCTAAATGATACTGGCCGTGAAAGCTTACGCACTTACTTAATTTTCAAATATTATTATCAGCATTAAAAAATGATAATGCAAATTGAAATTTAGGTAATTTACATAAACTGATTATGACTCCCGGTATTGCTAAGTGCATGACACACAAACTGAAAACATATTTTTTTAAATTATTGTTTGATAAATGAGTGGGCGATAACAATTCTATGAATTGTTCAATGTTTTGATGTTTGTAGACTCTCTGTCGTGTCAGCTCGTGTATTGGATTGCAGGTTTGCGCAACCCCCAAGAAGATAATCAACGAAAAAAGGTTTAATTTTATGCAATAATAGTATAAGCGTCAATAAGTTACGATGTGTAGTATATCGTATAGTATATCATTTACCAAAATAGCTGGTATTTTCTTGTAATTTTTGGCTTGGCCGGGTATCTGGCCTGGTTGTTGCAGCGAGACTGCAAACCACTGCTATCCCTACTAAGTGTATAGACGCTGGTGAAAGTTACATATTTCTACAGTATGAGCTGTAGAGCTGGATTTTATAAAAAACATATCATTTTGTGGTGCCCGCTCAAAGCATTACTTTTTTTTTTTACCGAATAAGCTCTACGTTTGCATGTTATAAAATCACATATAAATACTCAGAGTGTATAACTTAAAAAATGTAGTTTACCTAACGGGTTTGTAGCAAAGTGACTTATTGTTTCCGTGCAGACATTCCATCATTCCGATGAAACAAGATAACAGTAGACAAATGGCAACAAATCTTGTCATGGTACAGATAACCTAGAAGAAAGAAACTTCACTATAGATACAGATACATACTACTATCGCATTCGGACAATACAAAATACAAAATGTAATATGTAGCAATTAATAATTATAATAATTATGAAAGATTGATGTTGGAAATGGATTTTTAATTAAATTTAAAATAAAATATTCCCGCCACTGTTTGGATTCGAACCACAGACCTTTGTATTACCGATACAACAACCTACACTAGTGGCCCCAAAATTTTCATAATATGAATTTTTCATTTTCAATTACATAAGTAGAATATAAAAATTGCGAAGTTATATTGGACTACTTAATATTTTTGTTGGTGAATACAATACACGCTACCAGATAAGAAATGATTACATCAAAATAGATTTTTTATTTGCCTATCTATGCAAAGTATATTAATTAAATTAATGTTGGAATCAAATCTCAAACAAGTTTAACTCAAGCTAATTATCACTAGTACATTAATATTTCTGTAAATAATTTGATTATTTGTTTTTATTGTTGGACTATTGTACCAAAAGGTTCGTTTAGTTTGTAAAACACTCTGAGTTTATAAATATTGTTTTTATATGTTATCTAAAAGTGTTCATTTAATTCATTTAATCACATAGTGCTTATTGTGGCACCTTGTATCATTACACATTATATCATCGTAACAGAAGTTTGAGTATTTTTATTCAGGGTTTTTGTGAACATTGGTTCTTATTGATGTGAGGTGTCTAATAGAGTTTATTTAAACATTGTTTTTAAAACTATATATTATTCACTGGCTTTTGTAGCAAAACTATTAGGCATTTGCTACAAATACAAATATTTGTTTTGTTCCAAGAAATATATGTTTGCTTTTGCTGTTCAGTTTTGCACATTAGAATGGGTCACAAAGCCGAAACCCTCCAAAAGTACTAGCGATCAGTAGCAACGAAAGTTTTTCACCCTGTACTCGTACTGTGTATTAGGTACGTATTGAAAAAACAAACAAAAATGATCTCATAGGTATTGCAAAATAACCAGACAAAACAGACTCACCACTCATAGTCAACGCTGTAGGTAACTACGAACTACTAAATGTGAGTGCTAATATTTGCAAACATAACGGTTTTATCTATATTATCTAATCTTTCCTCGAGTCGTTATTGTCGTTATATAGGTACTTATGTTCGATTACTGGATCGATCAGTACAGATCAGCTTGATGACGTATTTATAATTCAAATTGATTCCACCAATAGGAAGCGAAAGTTATTTCAAATTTGCGATTGAAAAGATTTTAACTGAAAACGCTACTACGCAGTACACAAAAACTCTATGAATGCCGATAACACAAAATTTCTCTGCAAAAAACTTTTTTTTTTACTTAGTCTTAATGAATCTTAAAACCTACATAGATACTAGATTGTCGGTATAAATTATTTTGATTTAAGGGTTGTTTGCAACGAAGCGTAAAAAGCAGACTACCCCGATTCATTATCTACATTTAGATGTACGGAAGAAAGGCGTGCAACAATTTTTGCCAAAAGTTATTAACAATTTTTTGTAGCGGCTCATCGTAGGTTGGAGAAACGTTACTTTTTGCAAATCGACTTGAAATTGTCCAAATATTTAGTACCGAATTAGTACCAATTGGTACCACTAACCGCGGAATTAGTATCTCAAGAGAACCTCCCCCCCTTAATTACGGGTAGTTCTTTCAAACGTCACCTCAGAACGTAAAATTTTCGTCTTATAAATAGTTCTAGGAAAATAAAATTTGGTATACTTCAACGGCATATTTTTAACTAAAGAAAATTACAAAAACAATGTTACAACTCTTAGTTACTTCTAAGTTACACTTAAGAATGTAAATTAATAACGCAAAACAAAATGGAAATGACTGTCATATAAATATAAATGACTGTCTATCGATGACAGTCGGGTTTTCTGTGGATTGGTGAGGTTTAATTTATTACGGCCCTTGCGAACACGTCAGTCAAGCTGATCCCACACGTGTTCAATAGGATTCTAATTACGTTTCTAATCAACGAAAATTGACAACTGAATTCATTTGCCATCTTTAGTAGGCTTTCATACGTGCATTCAAAGCTGACTTGACATTTTTTCCATCTTGTTTTGCGTTATTAATTTACATTTTTAAGTGTAACTTAGAAGTAACTGAAGAGTTGTAACATTGTTTTTCTAATTTTCTTTAGTTAAATACATGCCCTTAAAGCATACCAAATTTGATTTGCCTAAACCTATTTATTTAAAAAGTTACAAATTTTGAAAAAAGTGTTCGCTTAATTTTTTGAGCAGCGTTAAATATATGTTGGAGTTCAATTAAAATAATTATTGTTAGTCAGCTATGATTTATGTGATATATGGTTTCCGTGGATAAAAACAAACATGTTTAAAATATATGAATTTTGAATAAACTGTCAAGTAACTACGTTGTATGTTTGAAGCACAATAAACTACTTAAAAGGAGAAACCCTGTTTAATTCAACAGGTTATGGGCCCAGGCATATTTGGTTAAAAAGGGTTTCCTAAAGAAGTGAAGAAATACGTGATATCCAGTCGGTGAATAATTATTTAAGTATGGAAAACACGGCAAGTGGTATTAAGCTAAGAGGTCCATCTAATTGGAACATATGGAAGTTCAATATGGTAGTTACCTTAAAGGCTAAGGAACTATACGACATTGTGACAGGAGTAAGGAAGGAACCGCAAGAAGAGATAGAAAAGACAGCCTGGTATAAAAGTGACACAAAGGCGCAAGAGCTGATTTTAAAAAGAATCGAAGAGGGTCCAATGATTAATCTTTTATCATGCAATACGTCCAACAAAATGTGGTTAAAATTGTTGTCAATTTATGAGCGACAATCAAACATCAGTGCTCATTTGTTGCAGCAAAAATTTTTTACTTGTAGACTCGAGTTTGGCCAGTTTGGTAGACTCGAGTTTGCGTTATTAATTTACATTTTTAAGTGTAACTTAGAAGTAACTGAAGAGTTGTAACATTGTTTTTCTAATTTTCTTTAGTTAAATACATGCCCTTAAAGCATACCAAATTTGATTTGCCTAAACCTATTTATTTAAAAAGTTACAAATTTCGAAAAAAGTGTTCGCTTAATTTTTTGAGCAGCGTTAAATATATGTTGGAGTTCAATTAAAATAATTATTGTTAGTCAGCTATGATTTATGTGATATATGGTTTCCGTGGATAAAAACAAACATGTTTAAAATATATAAATTTTGAATAAACTGTCAAGTAACTACGTTGTATGTTTGAAGCACAATAAACTACTTAAAAGGAGAAACCCTGTTTAATTCAACAGGTTATGGGCCCAGGCATATTTGGTTAAAAAGGGTTTCCTAAAGAAGTGAAGAAATACGTGATATCCAGTCGGTGAATAATTATTTAAGTATGGAAAACACGGCAAGTGGTATTAAGCTAAGAGGTCCATCTAATTGGAACATATGGAAGTTCAATATGGTAGTTACCTTAAAGGCTAAGGAACTATACGACATTGTGACAGGAGTAAGGAAGGAACATACCCACGGAACTAATATGGAGCGCCTTGGCAGTATAGCTATATATGTTTTGCATTTGGATGAACGTAAGATGGCGCCACCACAATTTTACAACGTCAGAAATAACCTTGGTAACGCACTAAAATGTGCGATTGTCAATACAAACAATGCAAACTGTCAAATTAGCAAGTGTAATTATTGATATCCGTTATTTCTCAAGTGGCATTCAAATTTCTAATTGGTAAGTTTAATTTTAAATATTTTTATAATAACGTTAATAATTTAAAAAATAAATTAATTATATAATTTAATAGTATCATGATGCGCTTTAATAGTTCTTATGGTTGTGCAGGATTACGGAGGATATGAGATCTTCTAATAGCCATACAATGATGTTAATTGAAAGTGCTTGTAAACGTACAACTACACAGTACACATGCTTATATTCTCTTACAAAAATGGTTAGCTACAACCAGAAGATATGCCCGAAATCGAAATGCACAATTACTTTCTGGATGATAATAGCAACATGTATCGGAAGAACATTTCCTTACTACATAAGGTAAACTTTGCACATTTTTTAATGATTTTAATGGTATGTCTTATTGTTTTTATTCTAGACACTGATGAGATGTTTCTTCAAAGGTTTTAATTGAAATACAATATAAGAAAGGGAAGACGTCAGCAAGGAACCAAAATTTATGACCGGACAGCACCTCAAATAATGGACTGAAGAACATAAAACCCTCTGAAGAAGATAACGATAATTTTCTATGAAGGTACACCAAAATTCATGACTGGATAACTCCACGCCCAATAGAGCAGTGTCTAGAACTGTAATCATAAATTGATAGAAATTGTTCAAGTTCCTCCAGGAAATCTAGAAACTAGGAATCTAACTGTAATGTCGCACCATTGCCAGTTTCCAGTTTGTGAAACTTCTGGATGGACCTAAATGATAGGACTTATGGTTTTCATGAGAGATTGTACGACTGCCTGGTTACATTCGACTTTTTCTATATTATTGTCAATTTATGAAGGTATCTCCGTAAATTTTGAAAATAGTCTGTAAATCAGCAATTTTTGAAATACATTACTAATAGTAAAATAGTAATTTGACAATAGTAATTTACTATGTATATCAGTGATTACTTTTTCGAAAGTTTACAATGAACCAAAGCCTAGAAATATTTCTGTGGTTTAGAACAATTTTCCCCTACCTACAATGAATGATAATAAATTAAAAATAGGTATACACTATACATAGTGTTAGCGGACATCGATAGATGAAA
The DNA here is from genome assembly GCA_963966075.1 of Aphodius sticticus. NCBI lineage: Eukaryota > Metazoa > Arthropoda > Insecta > Coleoptera > Scarabaeidae > Aphodius > Aphodius sticticus. The sequence goes on from OZ014513.1 coordinate 15,362,122, forward strand.
GATAGGGTCCAAATTGCTGCTAAAAAATAGCTGTTAGGTACTAATAGTTATATGTATATAGTATATGTATATTAGGGTGTATCGAAGAAACGTTTTTTCAAAATTCAAAATTTCAAGTTCATTAAAATTTGTCCCTATATACATATACCACAAAACAAATTGGTACAATTGAAAAATATTTAGGTCTCCCGCAGAAGGCCTAAAGTTTATAATTTAGTTTAAGAATTAGAATGTTTTTTCAATAAAAGATTAAGTGATTTTTGTTTTTCAAATACAAAAAGATTAACAATAAGGTGTGATATTACCATATAGGAAAATATATTACTCTAATGCAACATTTAGATCGCCTGATTTATTTAGATTCGTTACAATTTTTAGCAAAATGACCATTTTCATATAATTAAAAAAATGTGTTTAAATATTGGTAAAAGTTTCTTTGTCATCAAATTTTTTATTATGTGCGTACGTGTGGGCTTTGAAAAACTAATATCACTTAATATTTCATTACAAAAATATGAAAAAATTTGAATTTTTAAAGAAAATTATAAATTTTAGGCCTCCTGCGGGAGACCTAAATATTTTTCAATTGGGCCAATTTCTTTGGTGGTGTATGAGGGTCCACAGAGGCAACTTTTTATCAACTTGAAATTTGAAATTTCGATACACCCTAATGTATATGCATATGTGTATGGTAAAACCAAAACTTTCGACTGTGTATATATATTCTACCTAGATCTTCAACTATTAACTAATGATTATTATTTTCTTTTAGCAAACCTTAGAAAATGTATGAGAACAGCAATTTTTCTTTTTAATAATGCTAATATAATATAATAATATGATATGTATGTATATATAAAATCTCTTCAACTTTTCAATATTCTGATTCAATTATTCGATTATATATTATGTAGATTACATTTTGTTAAATAAGCATTATAAAGCTGCACAAATTAATTGAAAAATGTTTTATATATGATCAAAATCCCTGATACCCGAAGGTGTTGAAAAATATTTTACAAATGAGAAATGAATAAAAAATAAGTATAACTAAATTAGGTACTGTGTATATAAGTATGTAATATATGTGTTTGTGTTTGATAAAAGGAGCCAACTGTAGTCTTCACACTTTGTCCATGTTATCAGGCAGATCAAGCATATAATTATAATGCTAATGGTTGTGAATATTTTATATATTATGTATTTTTATAATATCACAGTCTCATGTAAATTTACTGAATTAGTTTACAAATGTTTATAATATGTATGTAATGTATTTGTGTACTGGCGTGTAAAAATAAATTTATTCCATTAAAATGGGTTATTTTTGTAGATTTGCTATAATATAATACATAATATGCATATGCATTAAATCTGTTGGGAACGAACAATGGGTTGCATAAGGTACAGGTTAAAGATACCGATAATTCTGCAGAATAAGTTGCATAACTACGGGCGTATAGAAAACTTCGTTGGTTGTCCGTAAGATGGCGCGGGTGTGTATTACCAAGTTCTTAGCACGCTTGTTTCCTTTCTACGAAGTATTTTCTATGGGAAGGAACCGCAAGAAGAGATAGAAAAGACAGCCTGGTATAAAAGTGACACAAAGGCGCAAGAGCTGATTTTAAAAAGAATCGAAGAGGGTCCAATGATTAATCTTTTATCATGCAATACGTCCAACAAAATGTGGTTAAAATTGTTGTCAATTTATGAGCGACAATCAAACATCAGTGCTCATTTGTTGCAGCAAAAACTTTTTACTTGTAGACTCGAGTTTGGCCAGACTGTGACAGATTTTGTATCAAACCTGCAAGACATCCTTCTTCAGCTAAAGCACCTTGGCGAGGAGGTTTCGAATAAAATGTTGGTAACAAAAGTGATAATGGCGCTACCAGAAAGCTACAAGCATTTTGTATCAGCGTGGGAATCAGTAGCAGCAGAAAATCAAGATTTTGAGACGCTGGTATCCCGATTACTGGTAGAGGAGGAGCGCATGAAGGAAACCGAAATAAAAACAGAAGCAGCATTTGCAGTAGAGAAAAATTGCAGAATTAAATGCAGGTACTGTGAAAAGCTTGGTCATTTAGAAAAATATTGTTTTAAAAAGAAAGAAAGAGAAAATAAACAATCATGCATTTATTGTAAGAAGCCAGGGCATTTTATAAAGGATTGCAGATATAAGAAGAACGAAGTGTACCAGAAGAACAGTTACAAGAAGAATGGAAATTCATCAAATGCATTCATTACAGCAGGATTCGCCACAAATGAAAAGGATGAATGGTTTATAGATAGTGGGGCTACCGAACATATGACGTTTAATGACTGTTTGAAACGTATGAAACGTTTGAAAAGAATAAAAAGGTCAAAATAGGAGATGGGTCGTTTCTTGAAGCTGTTGGAAAAGGCAAGATTAGATTAGATGCTTTTAATGGAAAAGATTGGATACCTACAGAATTGAAGAACGTGTTATATGTACCAGGTTTAAAAATGAACTTGTTTGCTGTTGCAAGCGTACTGGATAAAGGTTACAATGTCTCGTTTGATAAAGGGAGATGCTATATAAGAAGTGCTGGAAATATATGTGCTACAGGAGAAAGGAAAAGTGGTAAGCTATTCAAGATGCATTTTAAAGTAGACTATGGCACAGTTTGTGTAACTGCGTGTAAGAAAGAAAGCCTTAAGAGGCGGCATGAAAAACTAGCACACCAGAATGTGGCACAAGTTATGAAAGTCCTAACCAAACATAACATATCTTTCGAAAGAAAAGAAGATTTCTTTTGTGAGGGATGTGCTAAAGGAAAACAACATCGAGAACCTTTTCATCTAAGCAAGAGTAACGCTGAAGTGACATGTGAATTAATTCATGCTGATTTGTGTGGACCAATGGAGGAGATGTCGTTAGGTGGTTCGAAGTATTTCTTATTATTGAAGGATGATTGTTCTCACTACCGAACGGTGTACTTTCTTAAACAGAAGCTAGAAGTGAAAGAGAAGATTGCTGAATTTTTGGAGTTAGCACAAACTATAACAGGGAATAAAATAAAAGTGTTACGGACGGATAATGGTTTGGAATTCGTAAACAAAGATCTGAAGAAAATCTTACAGTTGAAAGGGATACGTCACCAAACCACAGTGGCGTATTCGCCACAGCAAAATGGAAGAGCAGAGAGAGAAATGAGAACTGTAGTAGAATCTGCTCGAACTATGCTCCAAAGCAAGAATTTGCCTAAAAGTTTTTGGGCAGAGGCAATCAACGCAGCAACATATACCTTAAAAAGGACAGGAACGAGCACACAGAAGGACAAGACGCCTTTCGAGTTGTGGTATAATAGGAAAGAGGACTTAAGTGAGTTTAAAGTATTTGGCGAAAAAGTGATGGTCCATGTTCCTAAGGTGAAAAGAAGAAAATGGGATGCCAAAAGCAAGGAAGGTATTTTCGGGGGTTACAATGAAAATACAAAAGGATACAGAGTCTATTTGAAAGAAGAAAAGAAAGTTGTAGTTGAACGAGATGTAATATTTATACCGGAACATAAAGAAGAAGTAGCAAACTACGATGTTTATGAAGAAAGTAACATAGAAGAAGCCGTTGTCGAAAATGAAGAGATAGTCGAAAATGAAGAGATAGTCGAAAATGAAGAGATAGTCGAAAATGAAGAAGAGATAGTCGAAAATGAAGAAGAAGTAGTCGAAAATGAAGAGGACGTAGTCGACAATGAAGAGGTTGAAAACTTTGAAGAATTGAGACAGTTGAGAGACAGAAGGGACTTGAAGAAGCCATCCAGATTTGAAGATTATGTAATGGATTTAGACAACGCGTTCATAGGAAGTGTTGAAAATGAACCAAAGACTTATTCCGAAGCCATAAGCAGTGATGACGCTAAATGTTGGAGGAAGGCCATACAAAATGAACTAGATTCGTTATTACGAAACAATACTTGGACAGAAGTAACTCCTCCAAATTCAGCTCATGTTATCAATACTAAATGGGTATTTAGAATTAAAGGTTCAGCAGAGGAAGGCAAGGTATACAAAGCGTTAAAACGAATTTTAAGATACATCAAAGGTACTTTAACGTATAAGCTCAGGTTCAAAAAAGAAACTAGTATATAAGGAAGTAGTTGAAGGTTTTGTCGATGCTGACTGGGGAGGAGCCATTGAAGATAGAAAATCACACTCGGAGAAGTAAGTGTGAAGTATATTGCTACCACGGATCAACAAGCGGACATTTTTACAAAACCGTTGACAAGAATACTTCATGCGAAACATAGTTTCAACATTGGTTTAATTATTTAATTGTGGGAGGGTGTTGGAGTTCAATTAAAATAATTATTGTTAGTCAGCTATGATTTATGTGATATATGGTTTCCGTGGATAAAAACAAACATGTTTAAAATATATGAATTTTGAATAAACTGTCAAGTAACTACGTTGTATGTTTGAAGCACAATAAACTACTTAAAAGGAGAAACCCTGTTTAATTCAACAATATACTACAATCGTCTAATAAATCTAGAACTTCGCCATCGAGGTATACTGAGAAAGATAAATACAGAGGGGAAACATATTAAATAACAACTTCAAGGTTTGTTGAATGTACTATGCTCGCCAAAGAAAAGTCGTACACCTTGTAGCTTTGTAAATGGTTCTTTTATAACTTATGCGCTGTCATTCTGACATTAGTCATAGGGATGAAACATGCACCAACTGTCAAGTTGACAAGCCAGACTTACATGATGTCAAACAGCTGTACGACTTTTTTTTGGCGCGGATAGTACATATTATGATAGTACAGTTACGGCCAGAAAAAGTTTGTTGGGTGCATAAATGAAATATTTTCGATAATTGAAACAGATTTTCATCTGAAGTTGTTGATTTTCTTTTCAACGCCAACGTTGCAAACTCAAACTTTTTTTAGGAATTGCTAAACCCAATAAGTCGACAATGAAACTTTTTACTCAAAATGACATTTGCTTGTAGGGAACAGAATGTCTAAAAAGTTTCATATGTATTTGATTTCTTCCTACATTTGGTTATTTAGTTATTTTTAATATTTTGAATTTGTTACTTAAATTTATATACTTTTATTGTTATGGGTATCCGTTTTTGCATTGTTTGATATGTCCTATTCTATTGTTTATTTTTGTTTCCTTTTTACAATTTTCAGAGTCAATCAAATAGTAAAAAAAAATCAACGCCTATATAAAATAAAAGCACCACTAATATGGAACACCAAAGTGAAAGGTGCTGTTATCATTATCAAAAATAATAATGTGTCCCATATATTTTTTCATAATCTAGTCTTTTTACAAGTAATCTCATATATTTTGATAAGTAAAATCTGACAATCCTACTTAAGAGGGTGTAAGAAGGTATTTATAGTATGGCTTTCTATGCTTATCAAATTATTAGGCTGATAGCTGGTATCTTCGTAATTAAAAACAAAAACAATAGAATAGCACTTTCGGAAAGCCTGACAAAATTCGGCACTGTCCCGCCCAAATTGATATGCAAAATTTGATTGAAATTTGATATGCGACACGTGGCGCCATCTATTAACAAATCCCCCTAATAACGACTCCTACTCGTACCAACATAACCTATATTACGGGCACCGCTTGACAGTTGACATTAGTCACAACTTGGTCACAACGATAAACACCGTGTCGTGTGCAATGTTTATAAACTTTTAAAATCTGCGACATAAATATGGAACAAACGAAGATAGAAACCGGCTTGCAATTATTCGCAAGGGTACAGGAGCAAACTGGTAAAAACACCCTACAATTCCCTTTATTCCCCGTAGGTGTTACAACAAGAGAAACTATTGAAATTACAGGAGATTCAAAAGCCGGAAAATCGTTGTTATTGGACCTAATAGTAAGGTGTATTCTTCCAAAAGGAATGAAAGGAAATGAAAGGTCAATTGTTTTTATTAATACAGAACATCACATTACTTTACCGACAATTTTAAACTGTATACAGCGCCATTCGAAAGGATATAAGATTAAACCCGAAGAACTTATAGAAAGTTGCTTAAAAAGGGTTACGCTACTAAATTGTTATGACAGTAACCAACTGAAATTTACGTTCTTAAGTTTGGAGAGGTTGTTACAAGAAAACGAGGATGTATCGGTTATTTTTGTAGATTCCGTTGCTTCGTATTATTGGATGGACCGTCAAGATTCAGGTCCTATTAGTTTTAATAATTATTGTGCCACGATAGCTAATAGTTTAATTAGTACTGTGAAAGATTTTAATGTCACTGTAATCTTTACTAGTATTAATACTGATCTGGTAGCGAGATGTAAAGGTATGAAAAGGAATTACGTTGTCAATTTGTCGAGCAGTGAAAATTGTAGATATAATCTGGAATTGTATGAAGAAAATATTTGTTTGTGCGCAAAACAAATTTTGGTGAACCCATTCGTTGATTATTTGTGATGTATGTCCTTTATATTAATAGTTAATATATTATTAATTTTTTATTGCAAGCAAGAGTTTTATTTTGAATGTGTTTTGGAGTCTATATCGTTTTTTCCTTTATTGAGAAGTTTAATTTTATATCAAATGGAGGAGTTTCCGACAGGAAATAGGGGGTTTTCTGTTTCACATCTAAGAAGAAGTAATTTATCTACGATTTTTTATGATTATCATAAATTTATGTACTGCAATTACTAGCCTAGTAAAAAAATAATAAATTTTTGACTATATATCTGACATTTTCACATACACACAGATTTCCAGTTAAGTACTTCATTTGTCACAATTATAGTAATGTAAAGTAAATGTCTGGCTCACAACTAAGGAAATCAGACAAATGATTTTATGGGATGTTGTATTTTTTCGAGGAATCTGGATCTGAAAACAGATATTGAATTGGGTCGCGTTTTTGAGAAAATCAGTACCAAAAATACAATCGCGTTTTTATTTGTCACAAATTATACCTTTTCAAGTTCAAATTGGCACTAATCAATATCAAAATGACAATTAACACATTCAAGTTGACAATAGGGTATTTGACTATTTTTGGAAAACCATCTTAATGTGTTTATTCCTTCACTCTACATTGTAAATGCATTATTTTTTGTAATTACCCAGCCAGCACAATGGGACGTTTAACATCGCAAGGACGTTGCATTATGAACGTTAAATATGTGATGTCTATGTAATGTCGTATACAGGTTCAATGTAGACCAAATAGTTCATTTTGGTCCCATTAATGTTATAAAAGTAACGTCGCAGTGTAAACATCTATGTAATGTTACATGGACATCTGATGCAACTATTTAACGTTACATTTTATCCTTTAGGTAATGTTTCATGTACGTTACAAATTCAACATAAATGAAATGTTCATTTCGGTCCCATTAATGTTATAAAAGTAACGTCGCAGTGTAAACATCTATGTAATGTTACATAGACATCTGATGCAACTATTTAACGTTACATTTTATCCCTTAGGTAATGTTTCATGTACATTACAAATTCAACATAAATGAAATGTTCATTTCGGTCCCATTAATGTTATAAAAGTAACGTCGCAGTGTAAACATCTATGTAATGTTTCATGGACATTTGATGCAACTATTTAACGTTACATTTTATCCCTTAGGTAATGTTTTATGTACGTTACAAGTTCAACTTATATGAAATGTTCATTTCGGTCCCATTAGTGTTATAAAAGTAACGTTGTAGTGTAAACATCTATGTAATGTTGCATATATATTTGATGCAACTATACAACAATACATTTTTATCAATTTGGTAATGTTTCAGGTACGTTACAAATTGAACATATATGAAATCTTAGTTTCGGTCCGTAATGTTATAAAAGTAACGTTACAGTGTCAATATCTATGCAATGTTGCATAGATATTTGATGCAACTATTTAACGTTGCATTTAATCAATTTGGTAATGTTTCATGTACGTTACAAATTCAACATATATGAAATATTCGTTGCGGTCCCATTAAAAGTAACGTTGCAGTGTCAGCATCCATGTACTGGTTGCATGAATGATCGATGTTAACGTTACTTATATCTCTTTGCTAATATACTTGAATAAAATACATGAATATAAGATTATGAACAGTTAATCGCATAGATGTGCACAATAAACATGAGTGCGATGTTCAACTTTCAAAGTCTATGGGATTTGCCAATAACGTCAAAATCTATCTCGCATGCTGTCCGATTATATTCCCGGATGCCCTCTGCTTTGTAAGCTGAATATACGCGGATCGGGCAGTAAACATTTTACTAAATTAACCTAACCGAATAGTTTTCCCGGCTTTATAAAATTATAATGGATCTATTACGTTGAAAATTAAACGTCTATGAGAAGTTCGGAACGAGGTGCTTTGCACTCGTTGGTGCCTATTCGTCGCGACTGGGCGGTGCCAAACCAAGTTTAAGGGTGGTGGTGGTAAACGAGTGTAGTTACGAGTTGCGACTTGAAATTCGAATCAGAAGACTTCGTCGATCTCTTTAGTGTAGATGTAGAACACAGTCGCCCATCAGTTACATCAACGGTTACATCAACTACGGTAATTATGTCCTGTGATAGTTATAGTGCTAGTGCTGCGAGTACGTCTAATCAGGTAAGTAATACCGTCATATAAGGAAGCATTGACTAATCGATATCGGATCAGATTGAACCCATTGGATAGATAGATATAATAATGGCCTGCGTTTTTTTCACACAATAAACTGCGTTGCGTCCGATGTGTATGGATAGTATATATATTGATCATATTGCGTCCACTTACTAGTATCGATATACGAATAAGTCGACGCTGTAATTCAGAGGCGGCTCGCTATATTGAGCCAAGGAGCCATGGCACTACCCGTAGTTTCAACCTCAGCAAGAATTTTGAACTAACTCTAAAAAACCTATTTTTTTCTTTTTAAATGTTAAACAATGCCTGCGTAAGTTTAATGAGTAGTGAAACATCGCAACGCATTTCTCTCCCCAACACAACGCGGTGAGCATTTGGAGCCAAACTCCAGTTGGCTCGATTGAGTGCGGCGTGCATTTAGTCACTCGTATTTCGCGTATAATATCGTCTAAATCCAACACAAAACACGTTGCGCTCCGCGCCATACACAATGAATGAAATTAGTTTGTTACAGAATAAGCCTTTTCTAACATGTACTATTGAGGAAAAGTGCAAATTAAACATAATGTAGGCCTTTACCTAATTTGTAATTTGTTAATTTTGTAATTAGTTATGGTGCGTTCTGATTGATGATAATGGTAGTGGTAACAGACGATATTATATAGTATTTCTGACCGATAGTGATAGTGACACATATTAGTTTTCATGTACACAAACATGAGTCACTAGCAATTTTCTATCGGCAATACTATTATAGCCTCTGCTACCATTACCAGGGCATAATAGCCTCTGCTACTATTACCGCCGTTAACTTTTGCAGGGCCTGGTTCAAAATTTTCGCGGGGCTAAAAACCACATTAAAATAATTTACACGAGTAAGATAAATATTATGAACAGATTATTGCGTTATGTAATTTACATATCATACAGGGTGTTACAATATGCGCTGTCGAATCGATACGTATGCACAGCAAAATGTGCGCCAGTATCACCAATAAGAATATAATGTTCAAGATATGCACTTGTTCTTTGATTTGAACAGATAATAACATTTGTTTCCTAATTTAAACAAATAAACAAATTAATCTAAACAATCTTTTAGAAAAGTCTTTGAGCACGGTTGAGAGATAAAGCGTATTGATCGATCCGTTTTTCTTCTGGTATAAGCAAATACATTTGTCATATTCTTTGATGTTGTCATCCTCACGATTTCACTTTTGAAAATTAAGAAAAATACATACAGTATGTCCACGGAAAAGGTGTTGAACAGGAAAAAAATAAAATAAATTTAATGATTGCAAATAAATAAAAATAGGCAGATTTTTTCGAAAATCAGAGACTACTTTTTACTTTTGAAGAACTTTTCCTAGTAACTTACGTCCATATCTTCTCAAATTAAACGCACTTTACTCTTTGTACCATTTAAAGTTTTTTCAATTTTCAGAGCACACATTTTTTACTGACTTCAATATTTTTCAATTTTCATGACATTTTGGGTTTATGGTTTTTGGACAATTCTGAACAATTATTAGTAAAAGTTTTCGATAAAAAAATCCCTAAACTGATTTCTTGGTTTTTGCCATTTATTTTGCCATCACAGGGCAATTTAAGCCCAAAATTGCAAAAGTACAACCAAAGTAATCCAAACCCAATAAGTTAAGAACAAAATGGAAACATTTTTAATTTTTGCTTTCCTATGACAATATTTTTTAGTGCATTTTTTATAAAGCGTAGTTTTAAAACATAAAGCGTATTTATTAGCAATATTATTTAGTAGGGCAAATTAAGCCTTTTCTCTTGCTAGAATTAATTTAGGGGAATTTACCCAGTAAATTAATTCTATAGCAAAAGACGCGGTTTTACCCTACTACTAATCCTTAAAATCCTTGCAATATGGATAATACAAATATTATTTAAGTTTTTTTGTTTGTTTTACAGAGCGTTAGACGAAAAAGATATAGATTAATTACTCAGCGACACTTGCAACGTTTAAGTAAAATCGAATTTAAAAACGTCATACAAAAGAAGCGTCTCAATAAGGGAAAAGTCAATCTATTTTATAATACAGATAACAATAATTTGTTACAAGACCATAATGTGGGTATAATAACTAGTGAGCCAACAACTTCTCAAAAAAATGCAAACAATTTTCCTGCGCAAAGCAAGCTTTCTGTAGATGTATTTGCCACTAATACGGATATCCCCCATAATGTACCATCATCAGAAAATTTAACTAATACGGATCTTACCCACATTGTACCTTTATCAAACAAATTAAGACAGTGGATCTTGCAATATAAGGTATCGCATGATTGCGCAAACGCACTGCTGACAATCTTAAGACAAGAGAACTTACGTCTACCTAAGGATTGCCGAAGCCTAATGCACACGCCACGTTCGTGTTCAGTAATTAATATAGGAGACGGATATTATAAGCACTTTGGTCTGATTAATGTATTAAATCACATACTATTAAAGCATGGCATAAAAGATTTCGACACCGACATTATTCAGATTAGCATAAATATGGATGGTTTGCCTATAAGCAATAGTTCTCGCAGTCAGTTTTGGCCAATTTTAGTTCGTATAATAAATATACTGGGACATCAGTTTTCAAAACCGTTTCCACTAGGGATATATTTTGGCAGTAGCAAACCGAAATGTTCGGGTGAATATTTGAAGTATTTTGTGGAGGATTATCTGGAGAACAATACGATACTAATCAATGACAAGATGATTAAAATTAAAATAGCACATATAATTTGTGATGCACCTGCAAAATCTTACATTCTCAACGTAGCAGGTCATAACGGATATTTTGGCTGCAATTATTGTACACAAGAAGGCGAATATTTAGATAAAAGAATGACCTTTTTGCAAACCGATGCGAGGTTAAGAACAGATACGTCATTTCAACTTAAGGAACAAGAAGAGTACCATAAAGGTGATACCCTTCTACTACAGCTTGACATTGGTTTAGTGACTTCTGTTCCTCACGATTATATGCACTTAGTGTGCCTAGGAGTGGTACAGCGTTTAATTAAATTTTGGATGACGGGGAAAAAAGATGTTAGGTTGAGTGATCAGAAAATAGAATTAGCAAATAATATGTTGCTACATTTGAGACCATTTATTCCAACCGAGTTTGCTCGATTACCCAGACCAATGACGGATATTTTATATTGGAAAGCAACAGAACTACGTCAGTTTCTATTATACACCGGCGTTATTGTTTTGAAGTCGAAGCTCACTAAAAAGTATTATAGACATTTTATGCTGCTGCATTGTGCTATAAAAATATTAATATCACGTGATTTGTATTTACGATATAAAGATGCAGCCCAACAACTCTTGATAGAATTTGTAAGTGATTATCCTTTGTTGTACGGCGCTACATTTGTGACATACAATGTTCATGGATTAGTGCATTTGGCAACGCAGGCAGAAATGCATGGCCCACTAGATAGTTTTAGTGCTTTCCATTTTGAAAATTACTTGCAAATATTGAAAAACCTATTAAAAAAATCGTCCAACGCTTTGCAACAAGTTTGTAATAGACTGGAGGAAGAAATGGATCATGTTCGCAATCAGCAAATGCCGCTTCCGTTGCTGTATCCTATTCCAACGCAGAAAATAGAGGAAATAAATGGTATTTCATATTTTAAAACTCTGAAGCTCGAACAATATGTAATTAAGATTAACGATAAAGATGATTGCTTTATGTTAAATAATGGAGATTTTATCAAAGTTGAGAAGATAGCAATGAAGAGAAATAAATATGTAATACTTGGAAGGCGGTTTTTAAATGTTGAAGAGATGTATTCAATTCCGTTTGATTCAAAAATTTTGCTGGAGTTTAAAACGGAAAATGCATTTTCGGAAGAGTATCCTGTAAAATTGGAAGACATTAAAAGAAAATGCATTTGCTTCCCTTTTGGAAGGAAGATTACCATCATGTCGCTGATGACCGATTTTAACTGACATGCGGACTATACGTATTAAGGTGGAACAAAAATGTTTTATTTAATCACAACGTAATACCTCTTAGTTTTATTACAGATATTTTAGCATTATAGATATCTTTAATTATATTTATATCTTTCTCTCCTACTAATTGTATTAATAAAAAACAGATGTTTTCTATTCGTAAAATTTTTCTGTTCAAATTATTTAAAACCATGTTAAATTATATCGGCTATGATGATATGCAAGAATGGTATGGTATTTTTCATAATTAAAAGATATATTTGGGATTGATACCAGCATTTAGAAATTTTTATCTAATTAAAAAAAGGCTGTCTGACTATACACTGACAACAATAATATTACCATAAATGACAACTGATTCTTGTCGATTTCTTTTCAAGTTTTTGCGGATCAATTCAGAACATTTATACATGGTGCAACTTTGGAACGTATTCTGAACAGAACATTTTTATTCCGAATAGGAAATATCTCTATATTAAAAATATTACACGGAGTGGTAGTTGCCAGCTGAACATATAACACAAAAGTATTTAAATTGCATTATCTAGTAATATACATATGTACTTCACTTCGATGCTTTACGTCCTGATTAAAAAAAAATTATTTTTGTTCCTCCGTAAAAGTATATATTATGTATGCATAAAACGTAATGAATTGTTGAGGTAAATATTTTGTGAATATTATTGTAGGTAAATATAGGTTTTTGCATAAAATTAATTATATGCATTATATTGCATTAAAATTTGTAATGCATGATATACTTCTGTTTTCATATACAGGCTGTGTATAATTGACGACAAATCTACACCTAGCGATGTACAATATTTAAAATTCTAAGTCGTAAATCTAAGTCTGAAAATGTCCGAAAACGAGCTGTTATTTTAGTATATGTAGCAGGCCTACTCTTAACAGATTATATTTCTTTTAGAACACATACACGGTCGGCTCGTTTATCAACGATGATGGCGATACAATTATTGGGGCGTTTCCGTCCTCCTGGCTTGTAGTAGAAAATGGCGAAAATTTCTCCTTCTGGCCGCGGAAGAATTTCGCTCAGGCCATAAAAAAGTGCCAGAAAGTAGGTGCGAATTGGAAGAAATTTAAAGTGGAAATACTAAGTCAGTATGGTAAGCACTCAAAAAAGTGTATAACAAACAAGAAATGACATTTTTAATTTTGAATTATAGATACTTACGAAGATGCCAAGAAAAAGGAAATACGGCTTAGTGTTGCCTCTGAATCTGAGGACATAGGCCAAATGTACGGCAGAGGACATAGAGAACGAAAGAAAAGGGTATTGTCGTCAACAAGTGAAGGTAATATATATATATATATATATATATATATATATATATATATATATATCAGCTAAATACACCATGTAAAACTGAATGTAAGAAGTAGCTGTTTCTCTGGTTATGATTAAATTAAGCATGAAAAGTTTTTCCAGTCCAATTTACACATAAAATGTGCAATTATTCAATATTGAAGCAATTACCGTATAAAATACAATTGATATGGGGGATTTGATATATGTACGTACAATTAATTACACGTATTCTGGAAACGAATATTTTCAAAAACATTTAAAAACATATGTTCCTATTTGTAACTCAATCCAGGGACTTGCTATATAGTATCATTAAGTACATAAGTTAATTTGAATCAATATTGTTTAATTATATGACTAATAATATATTCTTCAAATTAAATAATGGAATAGATAATTCTAATTTATCAGAAGGTTGCACAAACCCATCGTTGCATCTGCATTTTTAACACTGCCATTATTAACTCTATTTTATTGTTCACAGCATCGGAATCAGAATCTGAACCACCAGTACATGTCCTCCGCGATAAATATACAAAATTAAAAAACAAGTACTTTAAATTTGACAGGACTGCTGTTACAAAAGAAAGGTTTAACGAACTTGTTGAAAGTAAGTTCCTGTTATCCACTTCATGTCAATATAATGTTTTAATATTTTAATTATTTACAGAATTTTTTGATAATGATGATCCGGAGAGGTACATAGATTTAACGGGAAAAGAAAATGTTCCACCACAAAATATACACCATAAAAGACAAACTGAAAACGAGACACAGCCGCCACCACCAAATATACACGATAAAAGACGAACTGCAAACGAGACACCACCGCCACCACCACCACAAACTGAAAACGAGCCACAGCCGAGTAACTACGAGGGTATGTAGGAACTTAGATATAGATGACAGTATTTTTATTTAGTGTGTTATTTTAGGTACCATGCAAGAAGTACTTAAACAACTGATCTCCATAAAAAACTATGCAATAAAAAACAGTGAGGCCATAGAACATTTGACAAAACTAATCTCAGCGAAGGAAAATAATACAAAACATGATGACCAAAGACAACTAATATTCGAAAGTGAAATATTGGCAAAACTACCACTAAAATTAATTGATGACCTAAAGGTCGTAGACACAACCGTGGAAGGGTTCTGCACGGAAATGGCAAGTATTCACTTTATTAATTATTGATTATGTTATGAGCCTTAAGCATGACTCATGTTGAAGGGGTTAATGGAAAGAATTTGTAGGTAATGTTATGATAATCATATTCAGTGGCTTAAATCATGATGCTTAAGTTAATGTAAACTAAGTGATCCACTGTGCCGTTTATGACTACCTATACATTCTTTGTTAAACCATACATGTTATACCGTATGTCCCTTTGAAGACGCAACATAATTTTAGTCTTCTTAAATTGTAGCAAAGACTATTTCGAAAGATTGGCGGTGTCACAGCCCGGGAAGGAATGAAAATGTGCCTCAGAATGATATTCAGCAATGCATTGGCAAGACAATGCTCTTGGCACGGTGCCAAGCACAACTTCCCCCTAAAAAATCTAACCATTTTGAAGGTTCTTAAAAGTATGTAACGCATTTTATCCTAATACTATTATACTTAGCATGAAGTGACTGACATTACATACATGTTTACGTTTGGCAATAATTGTGGTATTTGCTTTTGTAGATGTGATGTTGGACCAACATGTTAATTTCACTGAAGCAGAGTTTGTAGGTTTCATTCAAGTATGGTTTCGGCACGCACACCAAAGATATTTAAGAGAAGGCGGAGCCAATCAGGTAATTACCGCAATTTTATAATTCAAAAATAAAGTGGTTAGGATTGTCTTTTCAGTTTGATGTTTATGTATTCATGTACATAAACTCATACATATGCATACCGATGGCCTAGCTGCAATACTACGGATCACCTATACTTTATTAAGGTGATGTACGTGGCAAGTAAGCCATCGATATATGTACCATAAACTGGGGTGGCTTTGGCTATTGTTAGGAATTTATTTGTATTGTTCAGATTTTGTTGATACTTCAGTGTATTTTTTTGTTGTTATTAATATTTTAGATACTTATCTTGTATACAAATGTCCGTAATGTTAGTTAGATAATAATTTTTAACTATGGTCATGCGCCACCAAAGTTTACCGGTACTTCATTTTCTCTCTAATATTTTTGCACTTTTCCTATTAGGAAAGGGTGCCTGCAGATGACTCCGGCAACAACGTCATGGCCTAGGACTTACAATTCCTAACACCTATTGATTGTATACTCAGAATTATTGTTTTGTTTGTTAATATATATATATTTTATATATGTTATCTGTATCGAGTCGAATGAATACATTTTCTTTTTTAATTTTGGGTGTTGTTTTGCATCTATGCTACAAACAAATTAACCTTACTCTTCTTATCATATGAAATTGCTTAAACCTAATTAACACTATAATTTTTAAAAAGTGATATGATTCTGTTATTAACAAAGTTGTAATATTACCAGAAATACGATATAGATGTACTGAAGGTACGTATTAAATTGTGTATATACTTTAGGCCACATATTTACCAGCCGATGAATATGAAGAAACGGTAAGTATATGGCACGATATGATTTGCATAGTGTGCACATTATTCTACTAGCACACCTGCTTATTGATGTGCGTTAGAAGATAAGTGTCATATCCACTCCAAAAGTCATTCTTAGAAACACTTTAAACACTCTTAGAGGATCATTACTAAAAAAGAAATTCGAACATCTATGCAATAATGGCCATGTCCATCACACACGCCGGTATGACACCGGTAAGGTACCGATGGATTAGCGGTGACGGTAATCGGAATTTTGATCGTGGATGCATTCATGCGAACTTCTTCTTCGTGTCATGGCCACTACGTGACAGTGTCACGAAGACGATGATCAGGAGCGTATCCGTATCCAGGTTGACAATAGGTGACAATAGTGATTATCGCCACCGCTGATCCACCAGCAACTTATGGGGACACACCGGTACATCGCCATTATTAGAGAACTTCGCATAACCGTCATAATGTAATATTACATGCATGTTTACTGCATACATATATGAAATATTATTAGAGAACATCGAATAACCGTTAAAACGTAATATTACATAAATGTGTACTGCGTACATATATGCAATATTATTAGAGAATTTCGCATAACCGTAAAAATGTAATATTACATAAATGTTTATTGCGTACATCTATGCAAGATTATGAGAGAACATCATTATGATGACGGTTACTAACCTCACATAACTATCAAAATCTAATATCACATAAAGGTTTACTGTATACATCTGTGCGACATTATTGGAATACATCCCGTAGTCGTCCAAATTGTATATCTCACACATGTTCATTGTTAACATCTATGCGATTAGCTGTTTTTAGTTGAATGTGAGCGACATAGGCGGTTTATGAGACATCCCGGCGACATTTTTGGGATCTATTACAGGATGTTCAATTTGTGACTTCAACATCTCAGGAACATCGCTGCGATGTTTTTGTGCTGGCTGGGAAAGCAGGTGTCAACAAACGAGCGATTCTAAACGTTGACACAACAGAAGACAAAAATTTACTACGTGCACCCTAGATATAGCAACGTTGTCAAGTCGCTCACTTTGAGCGGTCTTTGTGACGTCACAAAGACCAATCCTAATTCAAACTTCAAACAACGATTTCTCTTAATTTAAAACAATGTTTGATATTTTACTTGTGAAGTAGCAAACAGTAGCACCCATACTTTGTAAAAAATGACAATTTCAAAAACACCGGAATACCCTATTAAATCAAAAATGTTAGGGTAATGTTTTTAATCGTCAACTTTCTTTTATTACATTGTATTTTT